>VWZP01009240.1:525679-597402 GCA_013396995.1 Dicaeum eximium
TCCTTCCTTTCCTCCTTCCTTCCTTCCTTTCCTCCTTCCTTTCCTCCTTCCTTTCCTTCTTTCCGTATTCATTTGTCTCTTTTCGTGTTTCCATCCTTTCTGTCCATGTGTCTGTCCTTATTTCTCTTTCTTCCTATTTTGGAAAAAGCCAAAACAAATCAGAATGAGAAAAAAGGATGAAGTGTAAAAAAGAAAAAGTGCTTTTCCCTAATTGCTGGCCTCCGCTCTGGCACACTGCTGGTCTGACCGTACCCTGCTCGCTCCCGGCAGGGCGCCCGGGGCTGGCCCTGTGCGCGGGCTGCGGGGGCCGCATCCAGGACCCCTTCCTGCTGCGGGTGTCGCCGGACCTGGAGTGGCACGTCGCCTGCCTCAAGTGTGCCGAGTGCGGGCAGCCTCTGGACGAGACCTGCACATGCTTCCTGCGTGACGGCAAGGCCTACTGCAAACGGGATTACAGCAGGTGACGCCGAATGCTCCAACGCTCGTTAGGGAAAAAAAAAAAAAAAAAAAAAAACAACCAAAACAAAACCACCCAGACCCGAAAAACCACAAAAGCCCCTTAAGCTCCCCGAATTTCCCCCAACGAAATCCCGACTCTCGGCCGCTGCCCACCCCCGCGGCACTGCCTGGAGCCGCCCCGACGGCGCGGCCGCGGGCCCTGACGGTGCGTCGCGTCCCCGCAGGCTCTTCGGCATTAAGTGTGCCCAGTGCCGGGCGGCGTTCAGCAGCAGCGACCTGGTGATGCGCGCCCGCGACCACGTCTACCACCTGGAGTGCTTCCGCTGCGCCGCGTGCGGCCGCCAGCTCCTGCCCGGCGACCAGTTCTGCCTGCGGGAGCGCGACCTACTCTGCCGCGCCGACCACGGGCCGCCNGTGCCCGGGCGGCCGCCCGCCCCGCGGCCGCCGGCGCACAAGGCGACGGAGAAGACCACCCGCGTGCGGACGGTGCTGAACGAGAAGCAGCTGCACACGCTGCGGACCTGCTACGCCGCCAACCCGCGCCCCGACGCCCTGATGAAGGAGCAGCTTGTGGAAATGACGGGGCTCAGTCCCCGTGTCATCCGCGTCTGGTTCCAGAACAAGCGCTGCAAGGACAAGAAGAAGTCCATCCTCATGAAGCAGCTCCAGCAGCAGCAGCACAGCGACAAGACGGTGAGCGCCCGCCCTCCCCGCCGGGGAGGAAGATGTTGGGGGGGGGCTCGGGCCCGCGGGCTCGGGCGGCAGTCGCGCTGAATCGCCGTGTACCCGCAGAGCCTGCAGGGCCTCACCGGGACGCCGCTGGTGGCCGGCAGCCCCATCCGCCACGAGAGCGCCGTGCAGGGCAGCGCCGTGGAGGTCCAGACCTACCAGCCGCCCTGGAAGGCGCTCAGCGAGTTCGCCCTGCAGAGCGACCTGGAGCAGCCCGCTGCCTTCCAGCAGCTGGTGAGCCGCGCCGGGCCGTCCGTAGGGCCGCAGGGGACGGGCAGATCCCGGCCCGCCGGGCCCGGGCGCTGAGGGAGGGGGACGGGGCAGGGGGGCGACCGCGCCAGGCTCTCATCGCCGCTGCTCCCCCAGGTCTCCTTCTCCGAGTCCGGCTCCTTGGGCACCTCCTCCGGCAGCGACGTGACCTCGCTGTCCTCCCAGCTCCCCGACACCCCCAACAGCATGGTACCCAGCCCGGCCGAGACGTGAAGCAGCCCGTCCGCCCCGCCGCGGGACCTCCGCATGCCTGCGCTCCCTGCATGAGACACCCGGCCCCGGGCCGCTCCCAGAGCGCCGGACAAGCGCCTTTGTTTTTTAATTATTCTTATTTAAAAACAAACAAAAAAGATGTGACTGACGACCAAAAAAGTACCGGGATCCTCGCTGCCTTCACCAGACTGGAGAGAGAGCCCCCACCCTGGTTATTTCGTGGTTCTGGTTTTTTTTCCCCTGCGGATTTCGATGTTTCTTTTCCCCAAAGAAACGCGGATTTCCCCGCTGAAGCCCGGCACGGTGACAGGTTGCCTCGCCCGCCGCTTGCGCTGGGGACGGTTTTTCTTCCCTTTTTGAAAGGGAAAAATAAATGATTAAAAAAATCTACAAAAGAGGGAGAGACTCCTCCGGCGTGCGGCCGAGGAGCTGGCCTGGACCTTCCTCCGCGGAGCCGCGCCGTCCAGCCTCATCTCACACCAATGCCTCTCCCGGGCCGCGATGCCCGGCCCCGCACGATCGCTGGAAAAACGGGACACGGAAACGAGACTTTATAACGGGAAAACCAGTACTAATAATGTTAAGTTATCAATGGACGAAGGACGGATTGTTTGCGCCTTTAACGATCAAAAGTAAGTTATTGTTATTTATTGTCAGAGTCAGCGGTTGAATAGTGGGATTAAATATTTTGGACTTAATAATAAAAAAAAAGAAAACAAAAATGGATTTAAACGAAAAAAACCAAAAACTAACTAAAAAAAGTCGCGGAAGGACGGCGAAGGGGCATCCCAGGGGCGGAGCGGCGCGGCCATACGGATCGGGAGCGGAACAGAGCGGGTCGGGACGGGCACAGCCCCGTCGTCTCCCGCACGGCCTCACCGCACCGCGCTAATCCGCTTTCAGAACCGGGGCCGTTTATTTATAGCCATGGAGGCGGAGCGCACGTTTCCCTTTCGGAGTAGCCCCCAGGCTCGCCCGCCCGTGCCCGCACCTGCCGCGGTGCGGGGCCGCCTCGCCTCCTCCCTAGGGATGACGGGGCTGGGCGGCGGGGGCTCCCTCAGGGCGGCGAGGCGAGGCCAGCCCTACCCTTCTGCGTATCCATCCCCCCGTCCAGACCCAGGCGGCGACTCCTTATCTGCCTCTGGCATTACCTGGGAGCGCGGCAGGGCTGCTCCAGCTCCCGCGCCCTCCCCCTTACCCGCGCGGGACTGCTTGGGACCAGCTCCCCGCGGGATCGCAGGCCCGGCCAAGCCCAAGCCACCGCGAGCCGCGTCCCCGTCCCTATCCCCGGGCAGCGCGGGGAGAACCGGGCCCTGTCAGAGCCCTCCAGGCTGCAGGGAACGGGCAGCGCGGCGCCGGGGTGGCTCCACCACCCCGACAGACTGCGGACCGGGTGTGCAAAGACCGGGTTCCCAGGGCGAGCCGCCGTCGGGGAGCAAGGAGCGGCCGGGGCTGCCGGGCCGCCTCAGCCCGGGGCTGCTCTGCACTGCCGGGATGGGCAATCTCCCGGCCGGGGACAGGTGAGGATCTTGGGATCCTCAAGGGATCTTGCCGCCCTCCCAGCCCCGCCGCGGGGCCCCCGCGGTTACCTGGCCCGTCCGGGTCGGGCTGGAGCTCCGCTCGTTCACCCGGGGCTGGACTGGAGCGAGGCGCGTGGCCTCGCCTCAGGACCGCCGCCGCCTCAGGCCCGCGCCGGGCCGGGCCGGGCAGCTATGGGCGGCGCTGGGGGCCGCTAAGAAGGGACTGTTCAGGTGCCGATCGCGCTCATGGTGCTGGTTCCTGCTCCGGCACCGGTCACGGTCCCAGTCGCTACCCGGGTCGTGGTCCCGGTGCCCGCGGGTCGGGATCGGCGGCGGCCCCGCCGCAGCGCAGGGCCGGGGCGCCGCGTGCCCCCTCAGCGCCGCCGCGCGCGAAGCGGCTCCGAGTCGGACACGGCGCCGCGGAGCCTTCACCGCGAAGGGAGCACCGTGAGGCTTCAACTCGTGCTCGAGTCTAACCGAGACGTTAAAAATGCATGAGGTCTAAAAAATCTGTCTTAGGTGACGTATCCTCAACCACCCAAAAAGTTACAAGCAAACTTTCCCCAGGGCCAGATCTGACAAATTACTTTGATTTGATTCTGATTGACTCTCTTGATTAACGAGAAAGACGAGTGTTTTTTTCCTCTCTTTCTGAAAGGTGTTGCTTATGGTAATTCAAACATACTGATGATTTTAACACAGAAATCACACAAGACAGAATAAGTTATTTTATTACAAGATACATAGAACATATTTTCTCTATTTGCAACCTTATTTCAGCAGTTCTGCAGTGCAAGTCCCACCACAGGGCAGAAAACAGCAAAATCATGACACTGGATACAAGAATGAAATAAACTCAAATTGCCAAAATTACAAAACAGAACTTGGAAATATCTACAGTACTTATATAAATAGTGCAAATTATATATCTATAGGATAAGTATTTGGAGTATCAAAACCATTCTGGAACAGTGTTTTAAAGAAGGTAGTCAGCAGGAACTGGTCCGTGTGACGATGTTAGGGATTTAAAAAGTAAATACAACTCATTTTTTCAAGAAGAACTGTCGAGCTTCTTCCCAGGACTGCCGGGGGAATCTGTTGGAGAGCTCAAGATAATCTTGAGAACTGAAAAATTTTTCTGTTGAAGACAGAACATAAAATTACCAAGTTATTCCCTCTTAAGATAAGATGGCAATAAAACAAGAATAATGAATGTGCCAATTTGAGATACTTTAAGTAATTTACTCCCCTCCCCCTATCCAAATCTTCTCAGACCATGGGGTGACACTTCTGTGGAGCTCACGACATCTACGCTCGGCTTTATAAGAATGGGGGCAGAGGCTCTGATGAGCAAAGCTTCCATCTGTAAGCTGATCAGGCTCTCTGCCCCATGCAGAGGAACATTATACATCTTTGCACACTTTATGTTCTTGGACACTGAAGGACCAGCTCAGCCTTGTTATACTCTGGGCAGCCTCACTGGCATTTTCTGCTCAGCAGTTTCTTTTTTTTTGCCACGAAGGGCTGCAGAAGAGTTGTGCTCCCTACTCTCCAGAGCTCAGAGCACAAGCACAAATGCAGCTTTCACTCCCGAGGCTGCGCAGTGACGTGGACAGGACTTCACTGTGCACAGGTTTGAGGGTCTGACCCTCCACACAGCACTCAACTATGAAGTTTGTGCTTTCAGGTTTTATTCCTGTCAGTGTTATTATTCCCATTTGTTTTTGGGGACACCATCCTTCACATTCAAGTGATGTATGAGATAAAAATAATCCTGCCTACACTATTATTAAGTCAACTTTTTTGCAACGGGGGAATGTTTAGAAATCACACTCATATGTTACCAGATCCTTGTTTAAAAGTTCCTCCAGTTTGAATAGTGAAAATAAAAAGCAAGTTTTCCACTTAGATTTTAGATGTTTCTTGAGCAGATTCTCATGCAAACACAATTCTGGAAAGTTGGTGCTGCAGACACTGCATGAGTCAGCTTCAGACTGAGATGTCTGACAATGACAGTAAAAATCTCCGTAAAGTTACTTTCATTTTATAATTTATTTTTAAACAAAAACTTTATGCTTCAGACCTAGAACCACATGCTTTCTGGCAAATGTTGAAGAAATGGTGGTGGATTTCTACTTGTTATAAGGGAGAAATGTCTGTCCGAGCAATGCATTTTATGCACAATACTCAAGACCAGATGCCTATCAACATTTGAATTTCAGATGTGTTTAGTAAGTAACAGTCATCTCAGCTGAGAATCTTTCAAATGTTTAGGCTAAAAAGGTTGATTGCATTTAAAATAATATTTATAAGAACTATGGGGGGAAAAATCACGATTCTTCTGCAAACTGACAAATTTTAAAGGACAATTATAGGACAGTATTTTAGAGATTTTTGGCTCCCTGAGTGTATTGGCATGGCTGCATAGCTTCTGCAACCTAAAACTTTTGAAGGCAGCCTTTGTGTCAGCTAATTAAATATGTGCAGGTATAGTATCACATTTAAAGACATGATACCACATAGCATTGAATAAAGATTAACACTCTGAATCCCTGATAGACGAGCAGCAGACTGGAAGACATGTATGTGTAGGTCAGGATGGAAGCCAGGGAGCCCACCCCCAAACTAAAATCGTGCTGCAATTTACTGTATTTCTTTTCAGCGATGCTGATTCAAAGAACTTAAATCACAGTATCTACACATTTTGTTACTCAATTGTTACTCTGGTACACTGCAGGGAACGTACCCTTTTGCTGAGATAATTGATTTTCTGTTTGGCCTGAGCTCTGTGCAAAATCCTGTGGGGGAAAACAAACAAAAAAAGGACATCAGATTTTCAGATCTTACATCTGAGGAATTAAAACAACATTTTAAAGTCTTAACAGTCATTCAAAAATACTAGTACTTCATGTAATCTGTAAATTAACTAACTCTGGCTTGTTTGCTACATATCATAACCCAATACTGCCAGCACTTAAATTCTGTAATTTACAGTGGATTTTCTAGATTTATTTGTATCTGTTTTCAAAAAATATATTTTTAGTATACAACAGAGAATCCAAGGCTTTAATGTCTTCTTAGGAAATAGTTATTATTGTGATTTTTATTTACCATAGCCATGTTTCTATAAAACAAATAGTTTTTCAGATTTTTGCTCCCAACTTCAAATACACTCTTACAAAATTCATGACTGTTCCCAATTTCAATCACCGTGCTTCCCAACAACCTGGCAGCCTGAGATGCTGATCTCCTGGGACAATGTGGAGTCACTGCCCAGCGCTGCTGGCCCTGGCAGCCAGCTGTGCCCCCAGTGTGGAGCACGGCATGATTTCGCTGCTGTCAGGTTGGGATCAGCATCCTCAGAGCCAGCATGGACACCGACATTGCCGGGAACCAGCAGCTCCCCACTGCAGATCCTGTCCTCTGCTGGAGTCTCCACCCAGCAGAATACTGAAGAAGGGATTATCCGAGACAAGATACAACACAGCAAATCATGGATACTCCTGAATGTTTTGCTTATTTCTGCATATCTCCAAACAGAAGTAACAAAAATAAACAGGCTGATGCAAACTTCGGCTGATGGAAATAAATCTGTCGGTAGCAAGAGCGCTGTAAAATGCAGAAATGCTCTTTCTTTGATTTTGGCTACGCATTTAACACACTGTATTTAAGTGTTATATTTGTACACCCCACCAAACTTTTATGTAAACAGGATTCTTTTGGCATTCCCTGGCAAAGGAAGAATCTCATTTTCTCGTCACAGGGCAACATTTTACAGTCTTTCCCAAACCTTCTACTGAAGCAAATGAGAGATGTGCTTGACAAACAGCAGCGAGTCGACACAGAAATGGAACGGCAAGTCCGTTCTGTGTGTGCGGGATCTCAGCATTCCCTGGAGCCTGCCAGCACTGCTCTCCATGTGTGCGTGTGCAACATTCGGGATTAGACTTTAAAATCGGCAAAATACTGAAAGGCCAGGGAAGTCAGCAGTGAGGGACGCTTTACAGCACACACAACCCTTCCATATTTTAACAGAACACTTTTCTTTAAAAGCCTGCAGGCATAGTACATGAACTTGCCACCTGGGATATAACTAACTGGAAATCAAATTAGTAACGTTGACCCTTATAAATATACTTATGCTTTACCATAGCTACTGGGGATTTTAGTGCTATTCCATCTCTTACAGAACAGAACTCAAGGTAAACAACCTTAATTATTCATATAGGGAACACTCTCCTCCACTCTTCTGTTTTTCAGCTGAAAAAAACCCAAACTAAACTTGCTGCACTTACTAATAATGCATAAATTATTTTCTTCAGTTTCAGTATAAGAAAGGCAAAAAAGATTAATTATAGCTGTGTATTTAACCAGAAATTCATCACTATATGGCAAATGGTTTTAATACGAAGTTCCAAACTTCTTTTTAAAAAAACTGCTCTGCAATTATTTTAGTATTAGAAGGATAAAAACTAGCTGCACTCATAAGTTTGATGTTATGCAAAGACTTTTAGTAAATATTTAGTTCTTGTACTTTCTTTCTGAAATGCATATAGCCTATTGGACTAGCTGTAAAGCACTAGGGAAAGACTTTGATTAACATTTCTTTATCAACAACAGTAACTTTCAGGTGACTGATACAGGGCTACAGACTCCTAAAAGTGTATTATTTTTAACAGTAGAGTGTTTATGAAAACTGCATTTAGTCACTGGAAACAGTCAATAAAATGCTTGAAAACCATGAGGCAGGCAAAAAATCTGATAGATAAAACAATCTTTATTCAAAACAGTATTTGTAATGACCTTGGTGGCTTACTGTCAAAAATAAAGATTGCAAGATTAGACTGGTAACATATGTTTTGTGTATTTTCTGCATAAAATACATACATTACCCAGTTCTCTGTAAATCTATGGTACACAGTACACAACTGTACATTTATATGTAAACACATTAAAATACTAATTTCAGATATGCTATATGGGCAGGAATTTTTAAAAAATAAGTATTTTAAGACCTACATAAAATCTTCCCAGTACATCCAGTAACTTTAATGAAAACCAGATTCTGCACAGATAGTGAAAACTGGAACTACTCGGTAACCTTTTAGCGTTATAGGCATAATCTGTGGTTTGAGAAGAGCTGCAGAGAATCTGGAAGTACTTCACTGCTGTTTGCTTGTTTTATTGAAGATCCCCACCGTGAGAGCAAAGGCAAGCCCAGCACTGCAGCCGTACCTGGATGAAGGTGGCCAGTAAAACACAGCTCATCTCCTGCTCCAGGATGATCTTGTTCTGAGGGTTATTGTAACACGCAGCTATGAGCGAAGGGAAGAGCACTTTGATTAAACGAGGATCACTGAAATACTGGAAAGGCAACTGGCAGAGTTTTTGCAGCACTGTGGGGTGACGGCCAGATTGTACAATGATCTGAAAATACAAACAGAACAAAATTAAACCATATGATCTATCCGTTCTCTTTCTCTTAACAACAAAGGGTGCTGAAGTCACACTAAAAAAGTGAGCATGGATGAGGAGTAAGTACTAAAAACAAAGCCTATAACATTTAGTTAGAATAACTTCTGTTTCAGTGTGCAAATACTATTTTTATTGCAGAGTAATATAAAAAATATAAAGCTCTGAAAGTTCTTTTTTATGTATCACCCAAAAAGACAGCAAATAAGCATGGGATTAATTTACAGATTACAGTAAAATAGATAATACCTTAATTCAAAAGACAAAGAATTATAGCTCAGGGACTATTCTAAGTTAGAGCCATGAAAGACAAGACGCCAGTGCCTGCCATTTAAATGCGCTAAGCATGGGAGAAAAAAAATCCAGGAAGAAATCACTAGAATTTTAAAAACCCTCCCGAAGCTTGACCATCCCTTCCTGGAGCTGGCAATTTGAGAGGACTGTGTTTCATGGGAGATGTCTGCTGCGCATTCTCAGGCACCAAAAAGAAAAGGGGATTGTGAGCTGGCCAGTTGTGAGTTTCTGTAAGGAGAGACTCAGAGAGATCCTCCCATCTGTATTCCTTATCTCGGTTTCTATCAGTGCCGTTGGCTCTAAAAGGAGAATTGTTTAGATAAATGGGACTGTTGTCATGAAGAAGGCTAAGTTTACAACTGTATACATCTGAAGAAATAAAGCAACGCTATCACTGGTCTCCTACAAAGGAACCCTTCCAATTCACTTGATATTCTTATAAAATCTTTGCCATAAACTAAAAAATGCCCAAATCGGATCTGTTCCAAGTAACCTTGATTAGACAATTACAATATGAAAGAGCTGTTTGACCCAAAGTTGGCTTTTTGGCATAGGAGGAAGCTCCTATAAGGTTGGAACACTGTAAAACTGGGGGTCATGACTGTAAATTGTACTTGGAAAAACACAATTTTACAGGTACACACCCAGACAAGACTGCATTCAAATTAAAACCAGAAGGACAGAAAGAAGCAGTTGAGACTACAGGAACATAAATTACAGGGATTTACAAGTTCTCAAAGCACTTTTAACAATACCTTCAGAGCACACACTAAGTTGATAATGCAGTTCAGTTTAAAAACAAATGAACAAAATAATAGTTTGCATTGTTTTCAGTTCACCAGTCAAAAAAGACATGGAAAAACCTTTCAAAATACTGGTAGCAATGTCTTAATGCCCTTAAAGACAGGAGGAATTTTTAAAAGACAGCAAAAAAAGTGACAATTAAGCACACATTCAGACATTGTTTTGAGGAAAATATCACTGAAGTATTTGGATGATTCTAAAGTCTCAGCTCCCACCCGGTAAGCAAGAGGTGCTCCCCAGGTTTGGGAGTACCGTTGAAATTTTAAATTAACCAGAGTGGTTATTATATTATTCTATTTTTCTGTGGTAAATTCTATAATCATAAAAGTAGTTAAGAGTGAATCATAATTGGTACTAAAATAACTAAAACTGGCATTTCTGATCCAGGACAGAACAAGAGAATTCTTGATTTCTTTTTAATGGCCACCATATCCTTGGTGAATAGGCAGAGGAAAATAAGTTTTTGGGACTTCTAATTTTTCATTTCACAGTTCATTTCCTTTACCTGTCCTAAAAATGCCATTAAGAGTTAGTGAAGTCCTGCCAAACTCACAGTACACTACAGATACCCAAATAGATTCTATGGAATTATTATTTCATGATTTTTTTTTTTCAACAGCTTTACTACTATGATGTTATCAACATTAAAGATAGGAAGGTATATAGAGAGGCTGCTGACTGTTTTAATCTGGTATTTATCACATGTGGAATCAATTTAATGATTTCATCTCATTGTACTAATGCAGCTACTAAACCTCATACACTATATTATGTACTCAAAAGAAAGAAACCATGAGTCACCCCTTACGGGAAAAAACCCCAATCAAATAAACCTGCAGCAGAGCACACATTCCTTGTTTCACTGTCAACGGGTGGAGAAAGTGAAGGCCAGCACTTGACTTAGCAGATGAACAACAAAGAAAACCTTGCACTTCTCTTATTTTTTTTTTCTTTTTGAATAGTCACTTGGCTTAATAATCCCAGGGACTTTTGCAGGCCTGGAGTATGGAATACTCATCTTACAAACTGCTCTCATACAAGAGATACAAACTCCTTACTGAAATGCAGCTTGCCTCTCCTCCTGCCACAGACTGGGATCTAGTCACATTTACCTAGAATTAGCTTTTCTTGTTGCTCTCTCTTTAGCCTGCAAGTCAGATATGCCTGTTAAATGTAACAAGATCCTAATTAAATCACTGCATTTCTGTACAGCCAAGCATTTAAGCACCTGCTTAACTTCAGCTATGTGCCTAGGTTCCATTTATATTTGCATGTGGTTTTCTTTTTCTGGACTGAGACCTATCAAATTAGTCCAACCTACTACAATTATTTTTTAAAACCAGTGCAGGCAACACATGTTGATGTTTTCTGTATTTCCTTTTAATATGTTGCTTATTCTCAAAACTTACAGATAGTCATACAACTTTATTGGTTTTCCCTGTGCTTAGCTGGAGTAAATTCCAGTTTAGTTTATCTTATTTATGGCCAAATATGTACTAAATGCTGGAACAGTCCTGTGAAGACCCAAACAACACACAGGTAGGAGACACAGCAAATAGGTTTCTGAAATGCTATTTCTGATGAATGAAGGAAGTTTTCCTTTGTGCCACCAGCCAAACTCCATGCCCGAATCCATCTTGGAGGTGGAGCCCCTGTTATAGAGTGAGTGAGAATTCAGGTCTAGCATACCAGAAAGCACTGGCCAACACTGCTCTCAATGTAAAAGCCTGCTGAGGAGAGACTGGAGCAACTCAAACTCTCACTTTTAGGACTTCAGTCTTTCCTGGTTGGTGTCTGTCTGCATTTCCAGGTCTCTCACACCATGCATGCTGCTCCTGTTGCACCCACAGCCAACTGTCCAGCACCATGAGTGATGTGGTGACCTGTGGGAACTTTTCACTGAGCAACACCTTTCAGGGCTGCCTATCAGTTAACTTCTGTCACTCCCACCACTTTATAGCCTTCTGCAGGTCCTGCTAATTTGCTTAATCTCCAATAGCCAGACGGTCAGGCTCCCTCCCCTGCCCTACCACCAATCCATGCTCCCGTGTGGCTCTTTGGGAAGTGCACTCTGCTCTTGCAAGTGCAATCATCATTCCCATCCACCGTACTGGTATTTCTGAAGCTTATCACTTAGGAAAGCATGATTCATGATTTCTGAAGTCTCTAGATGGAATCCATGTTTTCCTCATGTTTACTCGGGCCAATATTCACTATAAAGTGTGTTGCTTGGCCATTTGCTGCAGTTCTCACTGTGAAAGTCTGAAACAGTATAAAAGTCAGTCTTTCAAAACAGACTTGAATGACAAAAGCCAGCAGTATGCCACAAAGCACTTGAGCAATAAAATAGGACAATCAATCAAAAAAATGAAAAGCTCCATGTGGTATGAAACAGTAATAAAGTAGTGAGGGGAACTCATCATTCTGCTGGGAGATAAGACTTCCCCTGTCACTCAGGTAGGGTGTCTGGCTCCAGACCTGAGGTGACTACTGGAAGGATATTCCATAAGGATATTCCATCCTGCATATTCAGTTCTTCCCTGTATGCCCCCAAGGACAGCAGCCTTACTCTCCTGCCACTGCTTCCTGGCACCTTGCAAAGAAGAACTTCCCAGGACTGAATGGCTTTTCTAAGGATCTAATACACCATATGAATAAAAAAACTTGGGCATGATTTTCCTCTGGGTAGCAAAGGGGAATGCTGCAGCTCATTTCATTTTTCAGTGAGCTCCAAGGGCCCCAGAATTGATGTTCTGATGCTGCTGCAGTAATAAGAGTCATAAAAGTGCAGTTCCTTTCCTTCCTTGCAGGGAGATAATGAGTAGCACACACAGGGGCAACCTTTGCCCAAGAATTAGCAGGGGAAAGATGTTTTGTTGAACACCTCCTAATTCTATTTACATACTGCATATTTATATTTGTGCTTCACCTAATCTTTATCTGTATTGCTTTTATCAGTGAAAACTACCATTACTTTAAAATGCATATGTATGTATTTTTGTCAAAGGAGGGTAATAAAATCCTCATACCTAACAGGATACAGAACTCTGGAATGGTACAGCAATGACACAGAATGTCTCAGGAGTTACATGTCAAATCAGATGTAAAATCTTACCAATTCAACAGTTAATTTTACATAAAACTAAAATAAGAATCCTCTTGCCTTTGAAACTAGATTTTCATAATCAGGTAACTGAGTGTACAAACAGGATTTTCATCAACAAAACTAAAATTCCATTTAGAAAGTTGAAGAATGACTGCATGGAAAATACTGAACAAGTATTAGTTACATTGAAGTGAACTGATACTTCATAGATTCATATCATTCATATATTCATATGTTCTGAATAGACATGTAATGGAGATGCATGCTAGTAATTTGTCAAGAACTAGCAGTTCAATTAAACTGCCCTGTAGAGATTTATCATCAAGTAGCATTTTTGGTGACAATCTGAGTTTCTTTTTCCAAGTTGTACCTGCATTCAAAAAAGAGGAACTAATTGAATTTAAAACTCTGTTTGCAATCTTCCAGAGATTTAAAGAAGATTATGATCCCAGATTGGTTTCCAATGGTTCTATGCATGTATGTTAAATATTGTCAGATATTTTATTACAAATAACAAAACAAATGGTTCAGTATCAGACCAAGAACTTTTCCACCACCTGTACTACACAAGGTTAGTCCAGGATTACTGCAGACTGGAAGTGCTGATTTTTAGGGCAGTATTTAGTCTAGTTCTATTGGTGGATTTACGTTTTCTTGCTTCACTTGGACATTTGCAGCTCTGTAAAAACATAATTCATGTGAGTTATTTCTGTCAATATATACATTAAAACCACCCAAATTATCTTTTAAAGAAGCTAATTCATCTTGCAGTCAGATAGAAGAGTAAGTCAGCAGCAAACTTTTTTTGTCTGTGGAAGGGCAAAATGAAAAACTGAGAAGTGATTCACTTTCGGAAGAAACTTTGGGAGCAAAGGCACAGCTGGCACCAGTGACACTGCCGGGGCACATCACAGCTGCAGGAGCAGGGGATGGCCCAGGCAAAAGGTGGAGACAACACCCAGCAGCTGTGCTGCCATCTGAGCCCCTGGCAGTGCCTCACCCACCATTCCCAGCCAGGCCATGGAAACTACGCGTGCTTTCTGCAGCCCATCAGCTCCTTTCATCCACAGAAGAAAGGGAAAATGGGCAGCAGAGAAAGGAAAAAGACTGCCAAGGAGAGAACTGAAATCTGTAGGCACAAACCCAAGTGTCGAGTTTTGAACAAAACCTTACAAGTCATCCAAGTGCACTGCTCTTGTGTGACTAACTGTGCATGAAAATGCCGTGTTCTTAGTAGTCTGTAGTCAGGCGGATGTTTTTTTGTTAATTTTGACCAAATATTAGGAGTTGTAGCTCTTTTCTCAAGTGAAAACTGAGACAAAGTTATACTAATATGGATACAGGCACAAGCAGTTGGAAAGTTCAGAACTTCCTGAGGCAAAACCTTCTTTGGCTCTTGGAGAAAAACCTGGCAGTGAAACGGGGTGTTCCACAGGTACTCAGAAATAAATACAGTGCTTATTACCAGGAGCTGAATTCACTTTCTGGAAAAACATCCTTCCCAACAGAATTTCCTTTCATTTTTATGAAATGAAGCATTAAAATATGCCCTTTACTTGTCTGTACTCCTCTGCTATAATGCAGTTCATGTTCAGATGCAATTTTCTTAGAACAACTCAGTCTAGAAAGTTAATGGTTCTTTGAGGGGCACTCCCTGCCTTCTCTGCTATCTCAGATGACCTGTGCTTCCAAACTTCAAGATGGCCATTATAAACATTAGGATCTTAAAATGGTAGTCGGTATGGGAACCATTAATGTTTCTTATCCATGTATTTATCATTTATATAAATGTAAATTCTAACTTGTACTAACAAGTAATAACTTCATTGAACAGGAACTGTGCATCTAATTCCTGTAACAGTACTCCATCAAACAGTTAAATCCCTTTGTTTGATGTCAGGTTATTTACAACTTTGTAAAAGAAATAAGTCTTTATATTAGTAGTCCAGAGTTTCTCTTCAAAGTTAGATCTGCATTATTTCTTTGCTTGTATATAAACAGATCTCATACTGCTAGTATTTAATCAGCAGAATATGTCACCACTTAGACTCTTCTTCTGTTTTAAGGTCAAGCTCTTTTCTTTCCATTTTGCAAACTCCACTACTGGCAAAGCTCTGAGCAGAGAATGTTCTGAATTCCTCCTAGCATTTTTTCAGTAATCAGAGCACCATTTGCATGCAAAAAGAAGGTTCCAGAATGCTACATTCAAATTTTAAAATAAGAATTTTGTCTATTTGAAAAATTCCAGTGTTTATTTTCTTAGCCATGTAAGGGTGCTCAGGATAACATTGGTCTTCCTATAAACCACATTCTAAGCATTGTCCTTTTAGAGCTCTATGGTTTAAGCAGATTCAGGGGTGCTCTGTGTATACATCACAGAAAAAAATTCTCACATCAGTTTTTGTGTAATCATCCTAAGACATATGAACATTTAGGATAGGACAAGGGCCAACCACCAGGACAGTGATGCACTGAAAATATAAAAATATTTATCAAAAGTGATGCTAGCGGAAAACCTAGCACAAGTTCATTATACAAAGCTTTTGAAAAAATGCAGCCCAAAATTACAACTAAGAAGTCACCTTAGTTATAAGACAACAAATGAAGTATATATAAGATTAAATACAACAATAAATAAATAATGTTAAACTAATATTGTAAAATATAAAGTTCATCACAATGTGATGAAAGGAAGATGGAAGCAATCCTAATATGCATTGAGGTTACTTGGGAATTTAATACTTGTCCAGGCTACAGGAGAAAATAATAATCTAATATCTGACCTGGAAAACATATTACGGAAAAGCCTAACTTCTGGAGTGATAGCATTTTAACATTTATTAACATAAAAATAAACATTTAAATGTGAGGTTGTTCTCACACTTTATGTTAATCATACACTTAAGGACTCTGTTAAACCAAAGGGTATCACTGCTTTCTAGAAAATTCTAAGCTTGTTTCCACTATAGTGTAACAGCAGATTCATATGTTTAGGTGTTGGCCTAAGAATTTTTAATCAGAAAATATTATTATAGATCCAATGTACAAGAATTACATATATTCTGTCAGATAAAATAAAAACCACACCATGATAGATCTCAAATCCTCAGGTATTATTCTGAGCCCTGAAGTGATTAGCATTAATCTTTGTAGCCCTGCACTGTTTTTGAAGAATCATCTTCACACTCAGATAACATCTTCAGCTTCGCTGATGAACCGTTTATAAACTTAGGCTGCTGCTTTGGGCATGATTCTCCAGTCATTTACTCCGAATGAAATCCAATTGATCTGAATTAAGATGATTTAAAAGGTAGAGAAGGAACAGGACCACTCAACAGAAGTTGAAGCAAACGATTGGCTGAGGTTTCTGGCAGCATCCTTGGAAGCAGAGCTAGTTTGGGTCAAAATCCCCAGAAGGTGTGAATAATTCAAACATTACAGTCTAAAACACATAAAATCTTTTTGTGTGTCTCAGAGCATTTTCTCTCTTCAAAAGCAATTATTTTCTGTCACACTCTGGAACTCTACTCACAAGTAAGCTATATAGTCTTGGAATTATTATTCCTAGCACGTTTTGTTTTACGCCTTCCACAAGAAATGTAAAGGGTTTGTCAAAGTATCCAATCATCAACTAAAAAGCTTGTGAAACACTGAGCCACTGGACATATTACAGAGCTGGCCGAGACAAAGCTTCAAAGAGAGAGCAAGAAAATGTGCTTTTCTGCCACGAAAAATGAGCTACAATTTACACTTTACTAAGGGGAGAGGAAGATGAGCAAAATTTTCCATAGTGTTCCATTAATGCATTTTGTTCTTTATGTTTCAGTATCGCTTCAAACAAGTGTGACTTGAGCTGAACATGACACAGCGGGTTAGGGACACTTCTCTGGGCCTCTCGCAGGCTCCCACCCTCAGAGCAGCATCCAAGGAAGAAGTGTCAGCTGCTGGGAACACAGAGCAGGCCGAGCTGCCTCTGCATGGGGCCGGCCGCGTCGCAACAGCCACCGCGGCTCTGCAGAGCCTGCAAAACCCAGAGTTTATGAGAGAAGCACAGGGAGTTCCCTCACACATGAGGCGAGACAGACAATAGCTCGCAAGGCTGATTAAATATTTGCAGGCTTTAGACTTTGTTTTAAGTCTCAGTGTGAAAACTAGTTCCCAAGCAAAGGGGCGAGCGCCGCGCTGGGTGGGAGCGGGCAGGAGGACAGCGGGCCTTGCGCAAGCTCCCGCCTCCGTCCAAACCGGTGCGGCCCAGGCCCAGGTCTGAGCTGGGAACAAACTGCTTATTAAGCAGGACTATGCCAAACTATGTGGTGTTTTTAAGATGTGGATGAAGTTCCACTGGGGATTAAACTGAGACCACCAAACTCCTTTTATCCTGACCCAGGAGTAAGATTAGAACGTTGCTCTCCGGAGGCGACATCAGCCGATTGCTCCCTCTCTTCTCTAAGCCTCAGTTGTGGACTGTATTTAAAGGCTGTTGAAAGTGCTGGCTTTTATGACATTGGGAGATAAGATTATTCTTCCGTGTTTACAGTTTGAGAGGGAGACAGTAAGATTAATCCAAATGCAGTAATTTCTCACACTAATTCCTACACTCTTTCTTCTCCTCCCTACAGGAATGAGCCAGTCATCATGAACTGAAACTAAATACACTTTACTTCATGCTAAGTCTTTGCTCATATTAAATTACCTTCCCACATCCCCTCAAAACCCCCCCAAAAAATCCAGGATGCATTTTGGAATGTTAGAAATACAATTAAGATGTGACACATGAAATGTGCAGTCCCAAATGGTTCTGACATATTTGATTTGTTTGTCATAGATAGATCATTCTTTAAAAGAAAAAGTTCATCAGGAAGCTCAAACAACAACAAAGGTGTCTGACAAATTACCTAAAAGGCATCCCCATTTCTCCCTGACTGCCCAGACAGGAATGCCATCTTTCCTGAAGACATTGGTTCACTTAAGTGAATTGATGTGGCTGAGGATGTAAGGCTGTGAGAGCCAAGGCATACATTACAGAGCTGCCTTAATGTACTCAGCTCTAACTCGGGCACTTTAATCCTCAGGGGATTTCTGTTCACAAGCTGAAGTGCTTCTAAATGTGAGTCAAGACTACAACTTCACATGAATCACTCACCTGCCAAAATCAGCTATTCCACAAAATTTACCAGGCATATTTCTTGTTCAAACCTATAAAGCTTTAAAACATCAGGATGTGGGGCTTTTTAAAAAAGTTTTAAAGAAAAAATCTACAACCTCAACATGAAATCAATACTCCTAAAAATCCCTGTTTGAGAAGAAACTAACAAAATCAGAATTAAGTAAATTCAGATACTATTTACTTACAGATAGGGATGCATGGTAACTTCCAATTCCTGCATCTTTACTCTTTGTGCCATATTTTCATAAAGTCCACCTATCAGATAAAAATTGTTCCAGTCCCTCCACAGCCCCAAAAGCAACATAAACTGAAAGTTTAATGATGGCCTCTTGGTAAACAACCCATATGGAAACTCTATATATTTTTATAACTTGCAAGTTTTCCTGTTGACTTCTGATTTTCACAATCTTTCCATTTTAGAAGAATTTTTCTTCCTTCCCGCTAACACTAGAGAAAACTGGCCCCATACAAAAACTCAATATGTACTAACTCTGTCAAAAGCACAAAATAATTTCCTTCCAGAAGGTCCTTCTAATCTAAAGTCCCTTTGTAAGTGTCCCTTGCAGCCACTTGTAACCACAGCTAGGATGTGTCATACACAGATATATATTTGTGATGTACACTATGGGACAAAGGCTCCTGCTATTTTATGACACAAGTAGGACTTACCACACAGAAGAAATGCTTAGAAGAAAATATGACTATAAGTCAATCATTTAACAAAAATGGGAAAATAATCTTGGGATGAAACCCTTATTGGGGACTAACTACCATGGTTTGGGTGCCACGAGTGAGTCCTAAATTTCAAGATCCTTTCAGAACTGTGCCTACCATACAGTATTTCAATTTCTTTACACACTATATTTTCACCTGTGATACTGCTGTGTGATGTTTTACATATTTAACATGGGAGAATTTCCCTCCCAAAACATACTGTAATTTCATTGCTCCTTACTCCTTTACCTGGAGTTAGCTGGGATGCCTGAAACATGTTTTGCAACAAATTTTCCACAGCTCTATAGCAATGAGTAATTTATAGTAGGTGACTGATACTATTAAATCTAATTCTATGTGCTTCTATTTTCAGCATATGGATCATTAAATATTAACATTTCAATTATTTATGAGTTTATAATAACATACCTTGTTATGGACACATATGTCTGGGAATAGAGGGTTTGGACAGAGAAGTAAGTTAGATTTATGCAACTTTGGGAATGAAATCCCTTCTTCAAGGACACATAGTGTGCATGTAAGTTTCTAAAAAAACTTCTGAGAGAACTTTTTACTTCTATCTACAAGCCTAATTTTATAACAAAGTTCTGAAAAGCTGCACACACATTTTCCTAACTCTCTCAGCAGAGATTTTATTTTGCAGTCTAGCAATAGTATCTTCTAGAAGCATACAGGTCGTATCTTACAAACCTTAAAGTTGGTGGGATTTTTCTAGAGCACTCTAAATACAGTGTATACCAAAGACTGGGAGAACAAATGCTATTTTTATTTAAATAAAGGCATAGCAATGCAAATGAACAATGCAACTTCTTTTGCAGCCTATCAGTAAGATCCTGAGTCTGAGGATCTGATTTGTGAGGACATTTCAGATGAAAAATATTCCCTAACTGCAATGAATATGGAAAGATTTCTATTCCCAATGCAGCGATGTGAAAGAAAGCAAATCATCTGTCATTCCTGTTAATTTAATTAGAGGACCACATTCAATTATTCAATATAATATGCAAATAAGGTGAGTTGACAGCACATGCTAATTATATTCATTATACTAATTAAATCAAACAATAAAAGAGAATAAAAATGTAATGAAATAGAAGGATAATTTTCATTAACAAGAATATTTTAATTAGAAACTGTAATTCTACAGTCTGATATAGTAGGGTTGGCTATTGAAAGATTGGACATAATTTTTATTACACAGGTTAGCTTTACATGTCTATCCTTGGTATCAAGGGACCTGTTTTTGTATAGCAGTAGATTAAATGGTGGCCAGAAAAAAAGAATCCCTTCTCCCTGCTCATTCTTCCTGAGAAGCAGATGCCCAATAAAGCTGAGCTACCCCATGAAGCAGGGGCTGTCTCACTCTGCAGTAAACACAAGTTCACGTGCCGATACAAAACAGACAGGGCAGCTCAGGCCTCACCACTGCCCTTGCAGTGTTTCAAATATTAAAAAACCACTTCTTGCCTTTTGCAATTCATAACTGATTTATTTCTTCAGTGACAGCAGCTGCCCTGGAAAAGCTTTATGAATGTTAAAACAAATAGGAATGAAGGAAAGGAATATTACTAATATATTATATGTGGGCAGAGTCAGCAAAATCACAGTCTTTTTAAAATAAACAGAGCAAGCACTATCAAAACACTCAGGAATGTGTTCCTCAGGAATCCATTGTCCTCACTGCTCCTCAACAGAATCACTTGGGCCTGGCCCAAGAGCCAGGCGTGGTGGAAACACCAAGTGGGAGCCCAGGCAGAGCCTCTGCGTGTGGGACTGAGGGCTCCTGGAGCTATGGGGAAATCTGAATCTCCAAGCTACACAAGAGAAAAGCACTTTCCTCCTTCCTTTTTAATTTGCTACTCAACTAACCATAAAAACTTCTACAGACAGCGTAATAAATTAAGTCAAACCTATATTATATTAAATGACTGGCATTTGATGGTCTTGGAAGATTTTGTTCTATGAATGTGGAATATTTAGGAAGTTGCCCTCTTATGAAATCTATTTATTCTCCTAACTGGGGAACTGCTTCGGCTTTTTCTTTTTTTTTTTAAGTTGCCTTTTTTTCCTTCTTCCAGTATGCTGCTTTGGATATTTATCTATTGATGTGAATAGATAAAGGAACCACAAAAGGAGACACTGCAAACTCCAAACAATTGTTTGTACTTTTTTGTTTTGAGTATTGAAAGGAATGAAAACATACCTCCATTTGTAATAAGAAATACAAATTTAGAGAGGAAACTACTTTAAACTACAAATGTTTCCAAATAAATGCACATTTGACTGCAAGAAGAACCTGAATTTGCCTTGAAATAAGTCAGTTATTGCCTCAGTTGTAAAGAGAGCTATCTGGCTTTATAGAAATTTGTTTTCATAGCTCAAGTCTAGTGTATCTATTTTTATTACACTGTACTTGCCAGGACTTCAAGCCTACTATTTGAAAACTTTCACTGTGAGACCAATTTTTTATTTTTAGTAGGACTCCCCAGATGATCAACAACGGAAGAAAAAATTGGAAGCTCTTAACATAATAAAAAATTAAACCATAACTGAAGTAATAGAAAGCACTTCCCTCTTCATGAAAAGCAGCCTGTCTAGTGGAAGTCACAACACAAAGAGCACCTTAAAATAATGACCAAGCAAGTCATACTGCTTTGCCTGGTAGTAAAAGAAAAATTACTTCCTTTCACTAAAAAGCCTTCTCAGTATTTTTCAAGTACCTGAGTGAGGAAAGCTTCAGTTTTTCAAAACGCTTTTTTAAACAAAAAAGCCAAACTCAAATGCCTCTTCCTCAATTAAAATCTTATTAATGAGGAATATTAGAAATTACATAAGAAGTTAAGCATGTCATGACATCTGACATTGTATCTCCAAAGCAAACCACCCTAAAAGAGAGCTTTTAGGGCACGAAAAGGACTGTCATAGCATGGCTGTCTGACTGAAACCTTAAACCTGACTTTAGGAGCTGCAGAAGCCACCTTCAGCCCCAAGAGCACAAGCTGAAGACCCCAGGAGCCAGGTGTGAAGCACTGCCCCCGCTGAAGCTCCCGCTCAGTGCCCTGTGGAGCCCCACGGCTGCTGCCAGGGCCCGGAGCCTGCTCAGCACAGCTGGACCTTCCCTGGGCACCGGCACCGCCAGCGCTGCAGGCTGGCACTGCTGCAGGAAATCCCTCTGCTGCACTACTCCTGCACTGCCAAGTACTCCATGCAATGAATCACACCTGTTTGGATCTGTGTGCCAGACAGAAAATTTCTGAACTGCAGAGAGAAGACAACATGGTTTGCTGGCACTTCTGTGAGCCAGCTCGAGCCGTCGGGCAGCAGAGGGACTCAAAATGGCAGCAGCATCACACGGGGTTTAAAAATGGCCATTCTGAAGTGTTGCCAACAGGCAGTTCCAGATCTTGAGTGGGATTTGGTCACACCGGATAGGGAGGCTGCAGCATCCTCCCTCCAGCTGCGGCCAATCCCACAGAAACATCACTATATAATTATATAATACTTGTGACAGCATTGTCAGCTTTAAGATATTACAGTGTTCCAATTATAGTCAATAACTATAAGTAAGTAAGAATGTTATAGAGCAGCTTTTCTCTTAAACCTTTCCTAACAAGTTTTAACACTTCCTCCTGCTCATCAGCTGAACTGAGGGCACTGAGCTCCTCACTCTGAACCCCTATCCCAGAAGTTGAGCAAAACAAGGAACCAGGTGGTATAAGCACAAAAAGAGAACACAGCAAGTACCTTCCCAAAATGCAGCATTCAACTGAATCATACCAAACATGTGGGCACTGTAATGCAGTACCTACACATTCAGAGTCAGCTTCACATATTCAAAGAGCCAGTGCTAAGCCCTGCCCTGCCCAATACACTCTGAGATGTTACATATAAGCTGAGGAAACCAGGAGATTTTTAAGACCAATACATTGGAAATATATTTTGAATTTTGTGTCTGTGTTACTTTATAAGCCAGTAAGAGAGGTCACAGAGCCCAGTGGCAAAAGTGGACAACAATCAAGGAAGCTTAAGGGGAATTTCCACTGTTTCTTGAATAGGGCATTTAGTTTATGACTGAAAAGTTTTGTGGAGAAGAATGGCTTAAACCTGAGCACTGGCAAGCAGGGAGACAGCTACCTTGGCATCCAAGGATAAATCTTCATGGGAGAGTAGCTCAGTTGGCTTTAAAAAGGTTTAACTTGGGTACCACAACCATCTGATCAAGCTGACTTAGAATTAAGCATATCAGTTGCTAAGTATGCCTTTGCAGGGTACTAGGCCAGTTCCAATCAATGCAATGGCAGCATAAGAACTACAAATGGAGTTGGCTTATGGACACACAAAATTAATGCCTCTTAACACACAACTTCAGTTTCTCTTTTGCAAACACATCTGTTTGTGCACACAGGAATCCCAAGTGCTTCAAAAGCAATGCTGAGAGGATGAGTTTCCTGGAGAGATCCGTGACTAAATGTGCCCTTGATAACTTCTGATCCCCTTTTCCATTTGCCTTACCTGGTTATCTGGGTTGTTTACAGTGAAGTAGCCCACACAAATGATGACTTCGTGCAGCAATCCTTCACAGGTATGCTGGGAGCAGTACCACAGCAGGGAGCTGATAATGTGCCTGAAGGCCAGGGACAGTCCTTCAGCTCCCACAATCGACTGAAAAATAGACCAAGAAACACAAATGACGCTCCAGCAGTTTGTTCTAGAACTTGTGTGAATTGTGTACACATCAATTGCATCCTTCTGGGGTTTTTCTGCGAAGTGCAGACTGTGTTCTTTATTGTGAAAGGCCAGAATCAGGTCTCTTTTTTCAGCCGCTTTCTGTTCACAACTGGAATATAATATTAAAAGCCACAGAAGCAAGAATAAATTCAAATTTTCAAGAGACACAGGAAAAACTGGATTCTGCTTATTTGCCATTCAGTGTAGCATTAAGTTGATAATTTCATTTGACATACATTACATGATCCAGGAATATTTAGTAATATCTCTTAGAAATAAGCAAAAGAAACCAAACCATCTTCATTTCTGCAACAGAGCAAAATGCATTTCTCATTAATAACTCATGCTCTGAATGGAATACAATGATTAGTAACAAATAATGACTTTTCAAACATTACAAAAAGTTAGAAACATCTAAATGGAGAGAACACTCAGCTGCAAAGCTTCTTGGGATGTTTTTTAAAAGTAGGCAAATTGCTGTAACGTGGAGATTCAGAATTAGATTTTATCTATGCAGCCTACAGCCTCTATTTAATAAACATGTCAAGCAGACAGAGCAGCACAGGGTCAAAGGGGAAAACTAAAGCACAAGGAATAAGCATGACAGTCTCCTAATTCTAGTGAAAGAGCAATGCAGGCCTGAGAAATTCTCATTAATTTCAGACTTTTCTTAATTTTCTACCTTGTAGTCTGTGGTAAATCCACATACATAAATTCCAGGCTGTGGTGTAGTTTAGTCTTACCCAGAAAAAGCAGGATCCTTGACAATGAAATCAGGCTCAGCTGTGGATGCTTTCAATCTTGAACTTCAACCATTCTGGTAAGTCAGTGTATTTTCAAAATGTAATGCCCAATACAGCCACCATTTACTGCTTTATGTCATGTAAATGCCACGTTCTCAGGTCCATCCTTATTTAATTAGTGTTGTCTGTGCATGCTGTGACCCAGTACTCTGGGTTTAACCTCCTCTGATAATAACAGGTCAAAGGGCACCTGAGTTTGTGTATAAAAGTTAAACTGATTTTTTAAAGAAACTAGGCTTCCTTTTTAGCCAGAATTAGTATCAGCTCAGGAGCCTGTGCTGTTTCTCACTACCATCTTTCAATTGTTTATACTGTCAAATTAAATGAAATATATACCCATGAGCCATCTGTGCTAATACAAACTCCAGAATACCAGACCTCTTCTGTGAATCAGAATCCCCTCTTCCATAGTCCTACCCATCTGTGAAAAAACTATTCCTTAGAGATAATGATCACACAGTACATAAAGGAGGCTTTTCCCTCTGCTGTCTGCCAGCCTGCCATGGCCCACGGGGTCAGAGTGTCCACCAAACTGCCACGAGTGGATGTTATTTTTAACATTACAGAAACAAATTACATTAATGCACAGGAAGGGAGAGCTGCTGAGGCTACCCCAGGGTGCCTGTCCATCACAAACAACACCATGCCCACAGTCCAGCAAACAGATGAACACCTCCTGAGCAGAGCCCTGTGTCAGTGAACTGAGAGAAGGAATTCCCACTGCTGGGGTGCTGGCCTCGCTTCACGCAATAGTTACTGACTTGCACCATTTTAGGTAGAACAGACTAACACAGACCATGGGATTTGGAAGTTAATGCCGATTGTTTATTATAAATGCTGAGAAATAATGGTAGAGGGCTAAATACAGACAGGGTAAGCAGGAGGTGGTGTTTTAAAAATGAACAGTGGTTTCTTGGGATATCAGGGAGCAGATCTCCAGCCAGTGTGAGTTGCTACAGCTCCCCTGCAAACTGGACCTGTTCCAATTCAAGCCTAATTCTGGCATACACCTGTAACACTTACAGGAACATATAAACAGCCAGTCTCAAACCAAGAGGTGCTGAACCTCTAGAGGTGTAGGAGAGAACTGCTTTGATTGACAGAAAAAAATGGGAGTCAGTAGTGTGTGCAATGAAACTCCAGTCAATATCCTGCTTCTGTCCCTGTACAGAAACCCTGACTGGACTGGGTGCTGCAGCTGCAGATGAACACTGCTGCACACAGAAGTCTTGCTGCTGTTGTTACAGATTATACCAAACATACTGAAAGTCCACGGCAAGAAACACCAACTGGCGAAAAGCTCTCACTGAGTTTAATGCATTTCTGATGGAGAGTGTGGTACAACATATTACAAGTTACACATTAAATGAAAAAGAAACCTATTCTGTTGAATTATGTAAGATTGATGCTGCTAAATGTGTTTTCAAAGCAATGCTTTCTGACAGGTGTTTTATATTAACAATACAACTTTACCAACTCACCTGAGAAATATACCAGTATTTGTATGGCAAAATCATTCATTTACACTTGAACTCTGTGCAGAGACAAAGGTAACCAGTCCTTCTCAAGACTCAAAATGCAGCCCTTTTTTTTTTAATTTAATAAAATATTTTCCAGTTTTTGGAAAATAAAATTTTACCTGCTAAAAAAATGATATCAAGCAATTATCAGTTTCAGCTGCACAATCTTAAAGCAAGTGGCCCCTGAAAGCACTGGAAAATGTAATATGTGGTTATAATACAAGCAAGTCCTTTCACATAAGAAAAACTGTTATTCTGTCCTTTTGACAAAGATTTTTCTTTTTACACTTCTGGGGCTTAATAAATATAAAAAGTACTATGCTAGAAACAACTGAAAAAGAAGTTAGAAGACATAATGGATTGGATTCAGCATTTAATATATTCTAAATTTTCACTTTTTGCTTAAATTCGTCAGCCACAGCTATATGATACACATAATAATAGTTACAATTTTTATGCATGAAACCTAGTATTTTAAAATTCCTTCAATAACTAAGATCTTAAAGACAAAACTTAGTCTAAAGATATAATCAATAATTAACATTTTCCCACTAAGAGAAGTTTTAAAACATCTGTTACCTGGAAGGCAGGCAGGTCAAGAACAGCAAAACTATTGAAGAAACGTAAACTCTGAATGGCAACCTGGACTGTGTTGGCGGCATAGCTGTCTTTAGGGCTGGCTGTGTTTGGATCTGAGATGGTGCCGTGGAAAAGGACACAGTACAGCATGTGCAGGACTCCCACCAGATCCGTGGCCTGAAGAGCTGCCGTGAGTCCTGTGGGGTCCTGACGTGCGGTGTCAAATATGTTCCAGGACCTGCCAAGGAAACAGCGAGCGGCTGAGCGGGAGCAGCGCTCGGTGGGAACGCTCGCCTGGGAGGAGCGTCTAAGGAGCCAAATGTTAGAGAAACAGTGAACTGGAAACCAGAGAAAACCTGATGCCTAAAGTGCCAGGAAACCACAGCATTTCCAGAAAATACTTGCAGTAATTAGGGCACTGTCTCATGCTCTCTTTAATTGCAGCACAGCTGTATCATTCAGGATCTTGCTTCACATCCTG
Organism: Dicaeum eximium; assembly: GCA_013396995.1. NCBI lineage: Eukaryota > Metazoa > Chordata > Aves > Passeriformes > Dicaeidae > Dicaeum > Dicaeum eximium. The sequence continues at coordinate 552,560 of VWZP01009240.1, forward strand.
TGCTCTTGCTACCAGCGTGGAGTCTGGGGACATTGTGGGAGCACGTAGGAGCTCCATGCAAGCCCTGTCTCGGGTCAGCAGCCTGCTCTCACCTTTGCTGCTTGCAATAGCAGCCAGCAGCAGTGGGAGAACTCCCTGGAGCCTCTCCTGCCCCACTGATGGGCTGCAGGCACTGGAACAAACTGCCTACCTAAGTAGCAAAATAAGTTACTGGGAACAGATGATCTTAATCAAATGGTTCTGCGGGAATTTAAGAATGAAGTGTGGAGCAGTAGGAAAACACACAGCTTCTTACTTCAGTCAGATGCTGTTATGGGAGACTGCAGCAGGGCACCAAACCACAGGTAAGCACAAACCAGCACAGCTTGTGCACACGGGAACTGGGTTTCTTTGCCATCTTTTGGGTATGCACAGAAAATAATGGAGAAGGTTTTTGGTTATCTAGGACATCAGCATAGACAGGCAACTCAGGACTGCCCTTTCCATTCTCACATCCAGACTTTCAAAAACACTTCTCATAATCCTTCATGATTTTTACTACTCATGTTTTTTCACATTATTAATAGTCCAGTAGATGATACAGGACAACTACTAAGGAAGACTCAGATTATCACTACCCTGGAGAATAAATAATGTGTGGAGGGTAGGCAAGCACAAAATGAAGCCCCAAAATAATTCAGCAAATTTTATATTCTCCGAATTCTAATTCAAACCTATAACATAAATTACCTGAATTTCATTTTGGAAACACATTTGGTCAACATTGGTAATCAAAGGAAACACTAAAATAATAAAACACAGCAACCAGTAACAATGAAAATATGTTACATCAAGGTCTGGTTTTTACCTCAGCTTCTATGTTTCCATCTTTAAAAAAAAAAGGAAAAAAATAGAAGTGTCAATATCAAAAGAGACTACAAAGATTGAGTGTATATATGATTCCTTTTTATAATTAAAGGAAAATATGACAGATTATATGAGAAAACATTATAAAAGGACAGCTTAAATGAGAGTATTTTTCCCTACAAATCAAAGGAAATGGAAGTAAAAACCAGAACCATTTTGTAAATTAATCTGTAAGTTTGAAGACCTCCGTTTAAGACAGCAAAGAGCAGACACTCAGAGGGCTCAGAATATTCCTGTTGAACAGAACCAGTAAGGATCTTTCCCTTGACTAGAACAGCTCTCAGTATTCTCTCCTGTATCTGTACCAGGAGCACCCTGCACCCCTCTGTTACGAACACTGGCTCCAGTGACATTTCCAACACAGATTCTAGGCTAACTAATCCTGCTTTTTACAATTACAGACAGACTTCTTCAACAGAGAAACTAATCCATGAGCTCAGCAATTACCAAGTTTTGGCAACCATCACCTTGTTCTGTAATTTTCACTTTTTCTAGTGAAGCAAATAAAGCAGGCAAGAAAGCACCACTTTACCCAAACCAATGTCTGTCCATGAGAGTTCCTGTCTGTTAAGAGCACCCCATTGCATCCTTGGACCAAAGGGAAGGAAAGAGTCAGAGCAGGATCATGAACCTGCATTCCCCATGTCCCAGAGCAACCCTGAGCTCAGGTGAATATGACAGGACAATATTTGGGCTGTACACAACTTGCTCTACTGACACCTATCTGTTTCCACCACTGTCCCCTCACATCTTTACCTTTACAAAGCAGTGGATCAGATGATGTAAGGAGTAATCTCATCTGAAAATAGCACCTATGGGTACCATTTCTGAGTTATTTCCATTTACAGTCTTTCAATATTCAATGCTACTATTCAGTGCTGCACCCTCTGCTGCTACCTCCAGGATCAAGGTCCCAGGCCAACTTCAGGGATACCTATGCTGCAGAAAAACCATTCCAGACTGCATAAGTAGTCCACAAGTCTCTGACAGAAGAATCAGATCTTTAGTAAAACACAGTGGGAACAAAAGCAACATAAGTGTGTCTGTTTTCCTTAAGACCCTAAGATTTACTCCACAAAGAATAAAAAGTGGAAAAAAATACTAGAGTTCTAAGTGTGTTTGGGTGGGGCTATGCTGCACAACAATTTATGGCAAGGCTTTGCTTTCCCTATGCCTGGAATCCATGTCCCAAATCTTAATTTTGAAGCTCTGTGGTCTCTAAGTGAGTGTGTGTGAATGGAGTCAGCAGGGACGCTTCCTGACCCATCACCTGGCTGTGCCAGCTGTGCCTTTGGCAGATCCCTGCTGCAAAGTTCCAGGTCTGCTGGCACATCAACATGGTTGGGAGGGAGGCACAGACCTGGATGGCTGCAGGAGGAGGGACAGCAGGCAGCTCTGGGACCACCCTGTGCACAGCTCTGCTTTGTGTGGCTGGGCTCCCTGGCATTCCTCACTTCAGAATGCCTTCTGGTGTCCAAGGATTTATTCTGCAGGATGCAGTAGCCAAAATGTGCTAACCATCACTTAGTTACACTTGACTAACCAGAACATTTATTGCCACAGGATCACATGAGAGCACAGCTCCTCCTGCCAACCAGTATTTCCTAATTTTACTCTTAGCTTTTTCAGCTGTACAAAACAGAAAATTATAACCCCAAATTAATTACTGCATATGATATCTCACAGAATTTTTTTCTGACTCTGTGCAATCAGAAGATTGACCAATTTTACCAAAGGTTAAAGTCAGCTTGCTTTCTCACTCCATCATTATTTTTAAACAATTCCATATGAGAAAGCTTACATTGCTGGATGAAATCCTTTTACCATTTTGTGCTTCAATGGAGTAGAGAATGAATGAAAATATACATTAAAAAGTCAATTGTAAAATAACTAAATGCAAGCATTAGATTTTTCACAGAAAAGATGAAAAAAATTGAAGTTTGTACAGAAGTTTATACAGAACAAAACTGTTGAAGAGAAATTAAAAATCTGTCTTCTACATTTGATGGATTGAAGGAACTGCCAGAAAAAATTATTTTGGATGTTGCCTGTACTACAATTAACATGTATGTGAACAGAACATTGGTTCCTGTTGAATTGAACTGTTGCTTCCATCACTTTAAGCCTAAATCTTTACAATAAAAAGGAAGAAGTTACTTGTACTTGCTGTAAGATTTAAAATAGGAAAAAACCTATATGAAATTATGAAAAATAAAGCATGAACCTTTGCCTCTACTGCTCTGAGTGATTTTTGTCAAGTCTGCACAACCCTGGGTTTCATACATTTAGCAGATTTTTAGTCCACCTCAAAACATAAGCCCAATGAAAAGGCAGTGCCGTTGGGACAGACTGAAGCAAAAACCCCTAAAAACCTTCATAACATAAGATGACAATGTCACACCAGAAAATCAGACTTTACATAACTGAAGAGATCAGATTCCTATAGTTGAAATTCCTCTTAATTCTCCTATTTAAAGAAACTTTGTCTCTGAGTTTGTAACAGCTGCAAAAGTAAAATAGTCACTATGGACAAGACCCCTTCAATTAATCCCTGAAAGGAAGCAAGACCTACTGGATTTTTGACATAGGCTGATATAGCTGGGAAAACAAACAGGCTTTCAAACTTTACCAGTCACAATAATTATTTGTTAAATATAAACACAGAAAAACAGACAAATATTTATATTATGGTCAAACAACCTGCAGGATCTTAAAAAAAAAAAGGTTTAATGAAATGCACAGAATTTTCATTATGTGCTGCCACTGTGATTTTCAACTTGGCCATCAAGGGCTCTCAGGAACTGGCATGTGATCTATGACTTACAAAAAGAGTTTAAGAATTAAAAAATGTGGATATATCCATCACAAGAAAGAAAGAAAGATACTAAACAGTGGTACTTTGTTACTTAAAATACACCACTATTTATTAAAAACAGGAACTCCATACAGCTTGATAAGAAACGGCATACTCCACAGAGCAAGTATAAAGCTACAATTTCTCCAAGCTTCAATATGACCAAACTGTTTATATCTGAAAATACATTGTTTTAAAAACTGGCTGAGCTAACAAGCAGACAAGTCTCTCTAAAGGTATACATTATAATGTTTGTATATTTGAAATATATACTCCTGATTAAAAACATGGAGTGAAATGAAAACATGAGTTTCCAAGAGGCTTAGAATATAATCTGTTGGGGTTTTTTATGATTAGGATTTGAAAACTATTATCAGTACTTTTTGCTTCTAAATTATTTTATTTACAAAGAGATGTCAAAATAAAGAGGCAAAATAATAATAAAAGAAGAACGAAGAAGTATTTAGCACCTGTCAGACCTTGCTACAATTCCCACTGTCAAGCAGGGATTGCAGTGCTGCACAAAAGTGATGAAGTGAAGCCTCCCAGTAATTTCAGACACAAGTTAGAGTTAATTTAACAACACTTACTAGAGCTGCTGTCCCTTGGAAGTCGTGAGAAGCAAAACCAAGGTTCAGACAGACTTGCATCTGATTCACCATCCAGCAGCCAAAACAGACATTATCTTAATTACTGTAATAAAACTGAGCCCAGCCCAGCCCACTTCCGTGTGGATCTGTGACATGACAGGCACTGTTTCCCTGGATCAGACCCTGCATCTGCAGCATTCTGCCACTGCAGCTCGTAACCCACAGCTTCATTAGCTGCTGACACACATTTAATATATCCTACTGCCACTGGTTTGAGATCTAACAGCAACAATTTAATTACTGCACTGCTATGACACTGTGTTTTCCTGGGGTAATGAAAAAGCTTGAAGGTATTTCTTAAATTGAGAAAACAGCAAAATTTTTGAACAGCTAGTGCTCCCAAGGACCTACATAATTTGAAGGTATTTTCAATATTCCCCTTATGCACAATGCAGTATCCTTCTTGTATCTTTGTTACTGCTCTCTACTCTGCTGCTCCTGAGGAGAACATTCTGCCTCAGCGATTGACTCTTACACTGCAGTACTGCCCTTGGTTTGCTCCTGTTCCTTGCATTAACTGGGTGTTAGTGTGGGTTTATTCACTCATACTCATGGGCAAAAGTGAAACAAGGCACTAGCCCTCCACAGAGGGCTAACTCTAGACCTCCACAGAGCAACAACTGAACTTCTAGGACAGTAACCTTAGGTCCAGAGAAATAGGGAAAAAGAGGATCTAGGCTTGATGAACACTGGGCAGTACAGGAGAAGACAGGAACATGAGCAAAACCTTTGCTATGCTGAGGCAGCATGGCCATGCCTTTATTAATGCTCCTTGCATTCCAAGCCTGCTCATTGTTTTCTGTCCTGTGGGTACAAGCCAAGCACATTCTAGATGTGCAGTCAGGACCTGAGGGCCCAAAATAGGCCTTGAATCTCTCATACTTACAATGATACACTCTGGAAAAAGGGCTGTCATCTTGAACCTTGCTACTGGACATCTGCAATTCTACACAGATTTAAAGAGGTCTATATGGCCACACAACCCATTGTTATTCCATATAAAGGATATTTAATATTTTGCTTTATTTCAGGTTAATAAAAATGTCTCTGTTTTCAATTCTGGCTACTGTTACTCCTAGTGGTGAGCACAAACCAGTGAAGCATTACCATGCTTCAAGCCGAAGTATCAAATGTCAGGTTCATCTCCTCAGCAGAGAGGGTTCAATATTCAGACATACTGCATTTTCTGATTTCTCCCTACAAACAATAAGGGACAATGCCCTGTTTTCAGCTCTCATACACCTTTCTTTTTAAGTCATCAGGGAGGAAGGAGCTCTCACCTCTACCACTAGCTACAGATGCAATACAGCATCAGAAAAATGGAACTTCCAGTTGGAGGCCTCAAGTCACCTCAATGATTCTCACTGTGTAAGAGAAGAGGACAAAAAGTATCAAATCAAGCTTGAAACAGGGTAACAAGTCATTAAGGTTTTCAACAATTGATCTTTTATATGTATTCCACAGTGTCTGGAAAATGTGCTATTCCATCCACAGCAAAATTTCAATTAAAAGAATCAATCAAGCATTTATTAGTCAGTATCAAAAATGATAATTTGAAAAGTAAGATCAATATCAAAGTTAAATCTTTTTTAAAGACTTTGATCATGAATGGAAAGAAAATCCCTCTCTTATAATAGGGTATGTTTATAACATATATTCAGAATAGATTCCCTTCTTTCAATAACATTTTATGATTTTAAAATTGAAAATCCTCCAATTTATGTTTCTACATTAGTCTCCATGATTTTGGACTTTTTTTTTCTACAAGTCTACCACAGTAATAAAAGAAGTCTCTTAATGCATGTCTTAAAATTTTACCATCTACATTATATCAACCACAGACCTAATTTAAAACATAATGTTGATTTATATATATATATATATATATATAAATAATTTGAGGCTATTCTCTAATATCCATTATTGTAATGACACATTGCCTGACGTAGAGGTACATGCAGAGAGGGACTTGACTGAGATCTCTTCACTGCCTACAGAATTATTTCCATGGAATAACTGTCCAAATAGACACTGGCTATCAATTCAGAGCTTGGTTTAGAAATACTCTGCTGAATTTGGAGTTTTATGAGCTATGCTTTTGAGCAATGCAGGAAATGGCCCAACATACTTTGTGCCCACAGTACAGGAACTTTTAATTGTTTAAAACCTGAGCTTTAAACAAGAGCTTCTGGCCCTCTGGGGATATGGCAGTTACAGTTGCAGTACAGATCCCAACAACCTGGTGGGATCTGAATGCACAGGAGAAGGATCCCACAGCTCATACAGGATTTCCCTGTGGTGCTGGGCTGGTTTGAGCTCCAAGGTGGTCCTGATACCCCACCCAGTATTTACTGCCCTGTGTCAGCTTCCCACTATGCCACTCAGTGCTGTGTGCTGAGATCTGTACACAGACCAGACAGCACTCTATGAAAGTACTCGCATGAATTTAATACAGAATGACAACTTTCTATATGACAGATAACAGCCTGAAAAAACTCTACTGAAAAAAAATCAGATTAATTTTATATCCCCATCCCCCGGCTACCACCGAGGAGCATAAAGGAGTTTCCAACCTGGAAGCATCTTATATAGGAGGATATATGAAAAGAACACTTTGAAATTGCTCTTGCAACAATGGCGAAAGCCTGCCTTAATTTGGCAAAACTTCTTCTAACGCTACAGTCAGAGCACTTGAAATACTTCCTGGGCTTCTCAAATCTCAGTAACAACCTCAGACCTTGGCTGATGAGAGTGGCTGGTGGCTGGCACCGACAGAGGGGTGTAACAGGCAGGCTGGTTTGCTGCTCAAGCCTGTATCAACTGAGCTGGAGAATGAGAAAAGCTCACTGGAAAGGCTGCATTGCCACCACCACCATTCACCAGGAATGAAAGAGGCATCTGTATTTCTCACAGAGGGGCTGCCTTCTGTGCTGCAAATCAGGTACATCATGTATTACTGTAGTGTGACATATTTAAGAATTCAGTAAGTTTGAGCTCTGTTTCTGCCACCTTAATCTGTGTTTTGCAGTACCTTTCTCCATTTAATCACCTCCAACACAAAGGACTTCTGTAACACAACAGAATTACACTCTCCATACACTGCTTAAATGACAGGGGGCTCAGGTGATGAAGGACATGTGATTTAAATTGCCCTTCAAATCAGTTACATCAAGGCTTTTGATCTTAAAGTGAAAGACAACAGTTTTGAAATCTCCAAGGTCGTTCCTCTCATTTCTTTTCATGCTCAAATGAACAATGTAACCTGGAAATCATGAACAACCAGCCCCTTCAGATAAAATCCAGAGCGTTGCTGTTTATGGAGGTGGTAGGATCAGATACTTCTTGGTGTAACTGTGAAGAAAAACACTCAACCCCCCAAAATTATTCTGGGCTACAAAGAATAGATGTTCTTGATGGATGTACGTGTGCAGTGCTGTACTATTTTGGGGTGCAAAGATCTGTAATATTTTGGTGAAGCGTGTGCCTGCTACAGAAATTGCAAATATTGTATTACTCACTCTGAGCTAGAACTATTCTTCCACTAGCAGAAGGGTGATTTTTTTATTATTTTATTTAGTGAGTATTTGACTTCTGGCAGTGCTCTGCTGGAATTTAAAATGCCAAGTTGGCAGCTTTCAGAAAGGGAAATGTCAGTAAGTTGGGATGGCCTCTTTGGGCTCATATTTCATGCAGTTCTTTTTCCATGTGTCTGTGTCCCTGGCTACCAGCAACAGCTCTTACCTACAGTTTTGTTTCTTATCCTATGTTTTATTAGCTCTAGTTTTTCAATCCTAGCATCATTTTACCCTTCAGGAATGCATTGTGAAGTTCTGCCAGCCTTGATTTTTCCTGAAATGTGTAACAGTAACAGTGCTGTAGGTTCTAGTAAGTGCAGCCCAAAGCTCTGAAATTTTGACTCTCAACGTGAGTGTCAGGCTGTCCTACACTGCAGACCACAGAAGTCCAGATTTGCTGGCAGGCACATACCCTCATGCACACTTCCCACAGCCTTGGTTAAATTACAACAACAAACATTCTGCATTAGAAAATTCCCTGACAAATATAATAATAGCTTTCTTTATGGAAAATAGAATTCCCCTACTAACAGTGATATTTTAAAGAACAAGAGCTGAATTAGGCTGCTCTAGAGACAAATCATAGAGACACGTCAATTAACAGTTGATTTTAGCTGATAATAAAATACCTCTTGAAGTCCTTGAGACTGGACACTTCAAACTATCAGTGTTAAAAGCCTATGTGGAATGATGAGTAAAGGAGGCAAAGTTTGCAATTCTGATAAATGGCTTACAAGAACCAAGCTCAGTGCAGGTAACTCATTACAGTTTGCTGGTGAGATGATGAGCAGAGGGAATCTCCAGCACTGTTTCTGTCCCTGTGTGTCTCACAGTGGGCCAGTTCTGGCTGGCAGCCTCAGAAGGAGGCCACTGCCTGACCAACACGTTTTGAGCTGACAGAGCCAATGCACCCACCTTCCATTGACAGCGAAACACAGCTGGCAAATCCCATGCAACACTGCTGCGGCATTCTGTAGAAAACTTGCTATATTGGGGTTCTCATCAACAGGGCCTTGAACCGACAGGAAACAGCAACACAGCTTGTCCACCAATCCTATGTTCACCACGTAACTACAAACAGAGGAAAAAGTGTATTACAAAAAATAGTTCCATGACAGCTTTGGCAACTTTGCAAAAGAAGTACGTTTTGCTTCTCTGCTATCAAACCACTCAAAAAGCAGGTTGTGATCACTTAAATACTCTTTCTGAAAGGGTTCAATAAAACAATTCCAATTACAATAACTTCAGATCTGGCTCTTTATGACTATCAGTAGTTTTTTTGGTATGAGATCTGAGAGTTGTAGGATAATTTGTATTATACTATACATGAAAGATGAGTGTAAATGTTTATTTTAGCATACTGCTAGAAGGACAATGGAATTTTGCCATAGTTACATGATTTATAACCATCTTGATAGCTCTGCAACAGCACAATTTCTTTTTAGCATGAAGAGGTAAACTCTGTAGAACACACTAATTCAAGAAGACAATGATGTTACCCAGATAATGTTTTATAGCAATTCATACATCATAGCAACCACTGGCCAATTGTTGGGCTTTTTTCCCCTCTTATAAATATATATGCAACTGCTCAGGGACTAATAGAATATTAACAACCTTCTACCACCAGTACAGAAGGATCAGGATCAAAAAACTCCTCAGGAACTCAATCAAATTCAATACAGAGAAAACCATGTTGTGACTTTTTTTAAAAAATGAAAGCTCCCCTTTTTTTTGTTAGGGTTAACCAGATCATCATTGCTGATCCTCAGATGACAACTGCTGAAGTTCCTTTTTTGAACTTCTAATAGCTTGGAAACATATGTCCAAAAAATCTGCTCTTCACCCTTTCCAAGATCTCTTTGTCCACAGCAGGTTCTCTCATACTTTGATCATTATCAATGCCACTTAAACCGTGTGAAGATGTATTTTTTCTGTGGCACTTTGCTGATATCACCTCACTTCACCTACCTGCCTTTTCTACCACAAACATCCAACTTCTCAGACTTTGGCCCATCTCAACCATCATATTCTGCTGACTTAGGTGAGATCAACTCTCTTCGTGGACACAAACATCCCACAGTAATCACCTCCATTTCTTTCCCCTCTAATTTTCTTTGTATTTTCCTCCACTCTTATGAAGTGGGAGAAACCTACTGTCAAAATCAGAAACACTGCCGTTTTATCTGTGCCTCCACCTTACTTAAAAGATATAGGGAAGCAACTGCCTTCAGACACCAACAAATGATCCACTGTTCCTACCCTGTCTGTCTACACCGACCCTCCTGTTCCTGAGATCAGTGTCCCACCAGCTGCTCCTCAAGTCCACTTGGCAGAGATGCCTCTAAGAACAGAGGTTCCTTGAGAAGGGAACACCATTGGCTTTAAGTTTACACTACGACTAGACCACCCTAACTTGACTTGATAGGCAACATCATTAAATAATATTGGTTCTAGTAAATAAAGATTATTGATTAGATAATGCTTCTCACAAAAGTACAACTGTTTATTAAAAACAACTAATCCCTCACAATATGTCCTACAGTCTGATTTTGAAAGAACAGGGGGTTTTGACATTAGGGAAGAAAACCTCGTTCTTTTCAGACACTGTTGTTGCTCAAAGACAGATTTCTCTGCCAATGTCCACCTTCTTTTTGGAAGAAGTGAAGGAATTAAGAATAAAAATACTGCAGCATGGAAGATTTTTAAAGCTGCTGAAGTACAGCAGTTAAAAACAAAGATGCACAAAGATTATTAATTGCACACTCATTGTGCAGGTAAATTTGTCTGTTCTATTTAGCAACATGAAAGGTTACTAGCATAAAGTTTCTTGCAGATTTTGATCTAAGAAATCCACCTGATCACACAGGTGATAAACAAGTTCTCCTGCATTAGTGGAATAATTCCAGGAACAGAGCTGGGCGTTAGATATATCACAGTCACAGAGAAATGCTGAGTGCTGGATACAGCTCTGAGAAATAGGAGGGAAGAGGAAGAACCAAATAAAATAGAGCTAATACTGATAGATGGTGGCTCACAAAAAGGCACAACCTTTCTCATCAACGTTCTCTTCCCTAGCATCATCTCTACAGTGTTGACACCTGCAAACTGTGTCCACTGTCCCTCTCCTTTCCACCCACACCTGGGCACAAAGCAGCTGCACTTCTGGCAGAGAGGAAATGGATGAGAGCTTTCAGTCTGCTAGGACCATTCTTCACTGGCATCCGGAGACACCAGGAAGATGCATGGGGCACTCCTTTCCTTGAGGAATTGAGCACACAAGCAAGTGGAATGTCAAAGCTCTCTAATCTATTGCCTCCATCTCCTTTCACCCACAGGACAGCAGCTGAAATAACCTGGCTACCCTTTTGATACCCAGACAGCACAAAGATAATCGGTGTTTATACATCAGGTCTAATAGTCCCAAATAGAAAAAAAAAAAAAAANTTTCTTCCCCCATCTTCCTAAAACTCTAATTTAATCAACTCCCCATGACATTCAATACAATGACCTGGAGGTGAAAGATTCTCATTAATGACAGAATTTGTCTGGTTTTGACTGGTTTAAAATGCCCTCTCTCTTTTTTTCCTAATTGCACCATTACCTTGTCATCATGCCTTTCATTCCCCATTTACAACCAGATCCCCTAAAGTGCCTCAGGTGAGGGACCCGCTCGGATTCTCACGTCTCTCCTTATCTTGAGGGTCTGCCTGTGCTGGGCCCAGTCAGTGTCAGATGTCTGTTCAGCACAGACCTCCCACCCTCCCATTCATAAACTGCAGAATGCAACATCCTGAAATTTCACACTCTATCAAAACCTGTTTGGGGAGAAGAAGAGTTACATGAGAACACAGAAGTTTTAGAGGTCACTGGTATCTATGACAACCACTTGTTTTGCTTTCCTCCTCCAGATGTCTTCTTTGTGTCCATCAGCATCATACCAGCCTTTGACACGTCTGAAGGCTCACTGTGACATGTTTTCAGTAGCATATAAAGAAGAACTTAATTTCTTCAAAGGGCTGAAGACACACTGGTGACTATTTATATGATAATTTATTGATAACTATTTATATAGTTTACCAGTGAAGTGGCAAGTCTAGTATACTGCTGGATATATATTAGTTTCATATATTTAAAATATGTATTAATTATGTATGTATTAATATATTTAGATTCAGCTATTAGAATGCAGCTAGGTGATAACATCAGATTTTAGGAATGATTGGGTGATTTTTATAACAGGAAATGTATATTTTATGACAAGTTTGTATGAATGCATGTATGACATGAGAGACCACAGGCAATGTGCACACACGGTTGGCATAGAGAACTGAGGGAAAAATATATGGAAGCTGGCTCCTAGGCAATCAGGAGAGAAAACTAATGGAAAGTACATAAAAAACAAGTCCAAAAAAAAAGGAATCCTGGGGTTTCGTATTTCTTTGTCTGCAGATTTTTGAAGAACATTTTTGATTGAGAATATAGTATTTCAGTAGTCGTCTTGACTATCCACACAAAATACTCTGCATTAAGGTTAAAGCAGACTGTTGCTCTCTTAAATCAATGCAATTTGCTTTCTCACTCATAAAGAATACTTAGAAAAGTTTCATTATCTTTTTTTAAACCTGATTAGGTCTTGGACCCTGCTGCTGAAGGCTTCCACTTGTGAGGATTTACTTTTCACTTCCTGTAATATCTTCAGTGCAGTAGAGTGGTTGTTTCCATCTGGGAAGCTGGAGATGAGACATCTGAAAATCACAGCAGTTACCCTCAGAAGTGCTGTTGTTAAACCTTCAAATACCTGCTTATTTACACTTCTGCCTGCGTTAGCATTATGGTCATCCGGAACACTAACCTAAGTAAAGAGAAAAAACCACAAACAACCAGAATTCAGTAAGACTAATCAAAGTTTGTAGAGAAAAATTTACAAATTTGCATAGGCCTACACCAAAAGTAGTAATAAAGTAACATTCTAGCAGTGCTGATGGACATCAAAACATTTCAGGTACAAGGTAAGGTAAAGCACATAATCCAAGCTGGACTAGATAAATCAAGTCAAAAGAACACAGTGTCTAAGAACCAAGGAAGCCTGATAGCAGCGGAGTATGTCATTAGTATGATTGTGTTCTCATGCATAAAACATCACCAGTGACCACTGCCCTTGTCCATCAGAGGTCATCTACCTGTCAATCATGTCAGAAGGACAACACCCAGTTCTCTCCAAGCAGACCTCAGAGGAATCTCATTTTTCTAAATCATTTAACTAGAGCCCACTCCTAAAAAGGTGAAGTCAAGCTGTACAACATGTAAATCTGAAGACAAATCTATAGCAGGATACAGATCTGGAAGGAGATTACTACTCATGGAGAGTATAATTTTTTAAAAATTCATTTAATTTTTCCATTTCTATAGCCCAAGGTAATTAATCCAGCTGAAATCCTTCCCTATTACAATCAAACAGTAAGTGGAGTGTGTGTGAAGTCCTGCAGTGTTCGAGGCAGACACTGGCAGCAGTCAGAGCTCGGGGCCCCTGGAATGTCCCCATGACTGATACTGCTGGGCTAAACCCCACATCCCCCTGCTCTGTCACAGCCGGAGGGTTCACATAGGCATTAGGGATCAATACTGGCTGAAATGTCATTTTTCTTCCAGGTTAAAATCATTTACACTCAGTATGTGCAAGCAAGGCCAGAGAAAAGCATTCCTCCTCATATAGGTATCAGGAGGGATTCGGTAACACTTGGTGACAAAGAAAAACACGCACATTTCTTTATTATTCATTAGCTCTGAGCCTTGTGCTGGTACTTAAAACTCATTGTAATGGTCTGTTTCTGGTGCTGAGCCAAGAGAGCAAGTGAGAGCTGCTTATTCAAGTTCAATAGGAAAAACAATACTACCTTGCTCCAGTAACATTTGTTGACTAAAATAATTCATGCCTAATGATACCAATTGCTCACTAAACAGATAGACTGAGGTTTGCAATGTGTAAATCAACTTTTACGTGGCGACTTTGTGCTTGGAACATTAAATTTTAAAAATTGCTTATGAAAGCTACTTACTGCTTTTTTTAATCTCAGATAAAAAATTACATGTGCTATTTCTTAAAAGATTTAATAATATCTTGCAGCAGAACCTTCGGTTTGCTGTAATGAGCACTACTATGAGTGGATAATGTCTGTTTTTGTCTTCCAGTTCAATGTACATAGGAGAAATACATTTTCTAAGTATATAGTCCTTAGCTATAAAAGTTCATGCTTTAAAATAAAACTGCTCTTCCTCATTTGTGAAATAAATAGATCTGGCACTTATTAGAGTCATTTACTGCAGAGCTTTTTTCATGTTCAATTTTTTGGGAAAACGGGTGTGTTAATTAATATAAAATGAGAACAAATATTCTTTTTTTAAATGTTTTTTACACAGTGTAATGTCAAACAACAGATACAAGGAAATACTGCTTGACAGAAAATGGATAAATTTGAACTTAATTCCTTGAAGATTTTCTTTTTATACTAACTCAAATGAGTGACAACAGATCAGCTCTTTTACTGAAGAAATAATTAATGGGATAGTGTGAAAATGTGTTGAGATTTATGTTCAAAATTAATTGGTGTGCTTGCAGCAGCAAAATTAATTGAGGTGCTTGCTTGTTGACTATTATATCAAGCAAGAGGGTAGGAAATCTTAAGATTTAATAGTGTAATTATGAAAGCTTTCAAGCTCTAGTTACTTTGTGTTGATTACACAAGGAGTTAATGATATTCAGAAAAACTGTGTTGAACATGGGATTTGGATGGGTAAATGTAACAACATTCCACATTCCTGAGGTTTGACAGGTTTAACAGTTTATATGACACAAATCTACAGGTGTGATTACACATTTAAAACCGATTTGTTGAGTAATTGGTATAAAATATTTTTACATCACAATGGAAAATCAGGAAATATGTAACTATTGTCCAAACATGTGACACATCCAACATATCACTGCTATTTTAGCTTTTCTGATGCCTCACTTTGCTGGGCCTACTCAAGAGTCCTACTTTCTTTAAGTGGGTTCTGGAATGGGAACACTCCGGTGACCTCTCAGCACTGGGACAGTCTCCATACAAGTGATAAACTATTCCTTAGAGAATTCACCCTGTGCAGGGGTTCCCATGCTTGTGCAGAGCTGCCATAAGCTCTTCTGCTCTGCCCAGCACCTCGGGCTTAATCCTGTAAGATGCTGCAGAATATGGCCCAAATCCAGTAAAGCACTTAGGCACACATTTAATATAGCTGAAAATGCTCCTCTGTTCTGACTCATGTCACCAAAATACCTCTGCAGATCAGAGCATGTTCTCCTTCTGTGCTAACAAAAATCACCAATCAATTTCCAGCTAGCAACATAGAGGTCCAGCACTGACAACCCATTCATATTTTTGTTTCATAAAAGGTATAGTCCTCTACAGCCATGAAGAATTTTAAATGTAGAGTTGGTAAATCTAAACGGAAAAACTTCAGACCTTTAGAAACACACAATTTCTTTTCATTTGGTCAATTATTTCATATCATTCTCCCATTATCAATAGTGATTTTGTGTATTTTGCATGTGTAGTCATTGGGCTTGCCTCAGAAACACTCTGAAAAATACATCTCAGAAGTCTCAGTAGGATGTCAGACTTTCTATGTAGTAACTAGTGAACCAAAGAAATGGAAATGGCTCAGGAAGTGCATGGGCTTGAGATGCTGCAGTTGAAGGTTTCAGTTTTAAATTCCCTACCCCTAAACACTTCAGCATGTAATTACCTCTTCTACTCCAGCCTTGTTTTCAGGATTTACTACTCTCCACACAGGCTTGTTATTAGGGAGTGAAGGAACTGTCAGTGCCATACAGCTGAACCCTGTTGAGACAGATGTAATTTCAAAATGGACTGGAAGAGCCCAGCAGCACAGATGTGCCTTAGATTTCACAGTTCTTGTCATCATCAGTGCTAACATGGAGCTGCCTTATTTGATGCAGCACAGAAGACTAAAAAAACTGATCACAAATGGTGAAGAAACTGCAATTAAGATGTATACTGTCATTCTGAAGAACCCAAATTAAATTGCAACACATTCCAGGCAAGAATGCAGGAGAAAAATTACTTTCCTGTGATTAGATAGCCAGATTAAATTAAACCCAGTAAAATTTCATAGGCCACTTACCTAAAATATGGTCCAAATTTAAGCACTGTATTTTGAAGAAGAAAAAAGTAACTAACAACTAGGTTTTGATCCCTACATTTGTTTGATGGCTACCTCACCTAATGCTCACTGCACATTCACTAGTGATGCCTTACTTAGAATTTTCAGATACTATTCATTTAAAGATTGCCTTAAAAAATAATCACAATGATCTGTCATGATACTACACAGACAGATATGGTTTAGGTGTAAGGCTTCTCAGATATCTTTGGGGAAAGTACAGGACAGCTGTCACTTGACTAGAAATAAAACCTCCAAAATATGAAATGATCCTTTCATGCTTATAGTTCCATTAATTACTTGGTTTTGTTGGTATGAAAACTTCCAAAACAGACAACTAGAAAAGCTGTAATTATTGTGCAATTATCTTCTGGCTACAGTAGACAAAGAAGAGCAGAGACAGCAGTAAATAAATGAAGCTCCAACTCCAGCACAAGACCTGTATGAATGTAGGTGGGAAGGTTTGATCCCTTAATCATGGAAATCAGGAAACATCCCTGCTGTCCTCAACAGACACTGATTTAGGCATTACCTGGGCTAAGGAGGCTAAGGAAGGGAACAGGGCAAGTCAGGCTAGAGGTTCAGAAGGTTTCCTACCAGTCCCTTTAGGCAGGAGGTAAAGGTCTAAACAGGATACTTAGAACTATTAACTTGGACAGGCTGGATCACACACACACACACACACACACACACAAAAAAAAACCAAACCAAAACTAAATCCACATGAAACTGGTTGGAAATAAGGTTCATACTGGATGTATTCAAGATTATATTGAAATGCTTTTCAAAACAGTACTGTTTCTGTGTTCAGCAAATATTAGTGTACTTGTTTAATAATTTGTTAAAACCTTACAAATATACATTCTCATTTATTACTCCTGTTATTACTTTGGGCTTTATTTTCCAACAGTAAATGGAAATACACATGACATGTGCATCACACAGTTCATCCAACCAGGAAAAGTGGAGGCAGTTAATAGTCTCTGGGGATATATTTTAGTATTTTGGTATTTGGAGCTGCTCTCGGTTTGTACATTTCTTTTTTGTAAAAAAAAAAAGAAGAATTTAAACTTGATCTGATTTATTATATTTTCAAGAGAGAAAAATCAAGGTTACAAAAGCAGCACTGTTTTTAGGTTTTGTACTCAAATATGCACTTCATGGAACTATGAAGATATCTCAGTTTAAGGGCCAATTCTGCACGGAGAGAACATAAGAGACTTTCTGTATAGTAAAGAAAAGTCCACTGTGGATCATGGGAAACATTAAGCTTTAATTACAGTTTTGCTGCAATTCAAGGGCAGTGTTAGGCAACAGACTGAAAAGAGCTCTAAGTGCAGTAAATTTTCCTTCTGTAGTATCTCTGAGCTCTAGGTGGCCAGCTCTGCCTAAGAAATCCCCTCTGTGCTCCTTCAGGAAATTACAGGTCATTCTGCAGCACTGCCCTGTGAGGGCAGGGCTGGGCTTTGGCAGTAGAGTGAGCCTTGTCACTGGTGAGGTGCTGGAGGATTTCCCCGTGGGTAATTCCCCCGAGCCTGCCCGACAGAGCCAGCACTGCCCAGCGCACCTTTCACCGTGCACTGCAACCCAGCACTGCAATCCTCTCGGAGAGATCTGCCGGGAACAATGAGCCCGCAGCTGCCACAGCCAAGTGCACAGGTTGCATTTGGGTTTTCTTTGTGTCAAAGAACTCGGACTACTTTTTTAAAGTGTTCATCAACAGTCCTATGGCTTGTTGATTCTAACAGCGTTGCTTAAATTATTAAAAGTATGTACATAACTTTTCAATTAACAAACTGCTTGGCTCATGAAAATACATACACACAATTTATAAGTAAAAAACCAGGACTAAATATCTTATGATGAGTAGGTCACTATGAATTAAAAATGAGTTTTCAAATAAAATATTTAATGACATTTCAAATTAAATGAAACATTGGAAAATTAAAGCTTTAATTGCTAAACAGTCCTATTTAAGCATTTCAGCAAATCAGACTCTGGCAATGTATTGACCTGACTTAGATTCCTGACACTGAAACAAGTAAGAATCAAACACAGAGACAACTCATTACAGTCTATAGTTTAAATATTCCTACAGGGTGAACTAAAGAATACAACCTGAGAAAAAGATAGAACAATATCCACTCACAGGGTTCCTGATACACATGCTTTTGCAGAAGCTATTAGTAGAAGCAAATATATCAATTTCTACAGAGTATAGTAGATAGAGCCACCAAATACAAACAACAAGTGAGTTTTATTCTTTCAAGCCCTTATTCTTATTTACCTCCTGGTGTTCTTATACTCTAAATACTTTAATATGTTTGTGAAGCATGCAAAAATTTCCAAATTAAGAAAGTTATTTTACCTACCGTAAACTGGTGTATCAACAGGTCCATCAGAAAAGTGATCTTATTACTAAAGAGAACATAGGTGCAGTTCTCTATGCAGTTGCTGCAGGTAAGGCTGTAAACATTTACTGTACTGCAGAGTGACCTAAAAAGTCAGAAGGGAAGAAAAATTAGAATTTTACTTTCTTCAGTAAATTAAATACAAATAAATGGCAGCATAAAAAAAACCAAGCTTGCAGGAATTAACATTTATTTTCTTTAACTTGGGATTCCAAACAGAACTAATACCTTAAATGAAATCAATTAAATAACTTTAAAGCCATACTTATCAGAAGCCACATACTCTATGGGTACTGGATTCTGTATTCAAAACTCTGACCAAAACTGATACAGAATATCAGCCAATTTCCAGCCAATTTCATCACTTGGACGGGTAATATTCCTTTGTGTGTGGCTTACAGCTATAGCACACACAACTCTTTCCTGGCAGGACCTTCAAGCCCCGTGTGAAGTATTTGCCAGCAATTCCCAAGACAGCAGGGCCAGCTTTAGAGAGAAGCTGCCAGCAGTGCCTGTGCTCCAGCACGTGGGACAGGGATGACCAAGGAACTGGCAAACCCAGCAGGTGGAAGGTCTGGCCCAGAAGTTGTGGTGCCACATTGTCACCCACTCCTCACAGAGCCTGCAGTGCTGACGTGCAGCTCCAGCAGCAAAGGGGGAGCCTCACCTGTGGCTGGGGGAGAGGGGACAGCTTTGCAAAGGGAACAACACAAAACACAAGCACATGCACAACTGCTCTCTGCATCCACGGGCAGTGATTTCCATCTGCTCCAATTAAAGTGTTCTCCTCAAAACAGGCCTTGCAGGGAAGCTGGGACCAGTCCTAGCTGGTGAAGATTAATCTTACCAAAGAGAACCCCATTTCAGAATAAACAAAAAGTTTGTTTCTTGAGCTTTGCTTACTACAAAAGCCATCACTGTTACTTCACAAACACACACAACACAAATGCATCATAAATACATCCAGTAATAAATACAGATGGCTAGACATTCAAGCTATTTCTCTAAAGTAAACTAAAATAAAAAGAACTTTTACTTTGTTGAGTTTTTCTCAACATGTGAAAAAATGTGACTAAGTTCAAATAAGCTTCAAAGAAGAAAATAAATTATAAGCACTGTTGAAAGGTCATACAAAAGTGGGACTGCAACAAACACCAAATTACTGCACCGAAATCATCAAAGCTGGTATTTAACAGAACAAGCTGCAGACTAATTCAACATACTTCTGGAACTGAGTTTTACGCTCTTTCTCCTAAAATTCTGAAGCAACAGACTTATTTGTACAATAAGGACTGTGGCTTTACTGATACTGGGCTCACTGCCGTGGCATCTGGTCACTTAGCCCGGCTCCCCAGAGCTGAAATGGAAGCCTCTCACATACATACATTGTATTTGTCAAGCGAAGGAAAGCTGGAAATGCTCAGAGGCCAGAAAAAATGGAGTAAAACTTTTTCATTTGTATGGCTGGATTGTCTTCTCTTCAGCTGGAGAATTTAGAAAAGAAGTGAATGAACATTTATACTTCCCCTCCTTTTCTAAGTATCACCTATTTCTGAGTATCTATTTCTGAGTATTACTAGTTATATTAATTTAACTGTATTGGTAATAAATTTTACTCTACTGCCTAATTAAATCAATTTCAATCTGCAGCTTACATGACATGAAAACAATACTAAATAATTACTTATTGACCAAAAGCAGGTTAATTTTCATCTATTTCACCTAACTTTTACCCTAAAAAGATAACACCTACAGATAATTGAAGCAGCATGCTTCACATGCATTTTTACAAATCTGTCTAGCAACACTATTCTCTCTTCCTCTCCTGACTATAAGGGGATTTAGTTCCCTTCTCTCAGTAATGCTGAAAAATATTTTCATTAGGCACCTCCTTCTACCTTTAATGAAGATTATTCCCTTGCGTAGGTATGTTTAGAGGGGGAGAGAGAAAATATATTTGTAGTCTCTATTTTCTGTTGAGAAGATGCTTTAAATCAACTGTCATTTTATCAGCTATTCTAAAATAAAGATCAATTCTATTTAAATATAAACATTATAATTCATCCAAAGTGTCAAATACGAACTTGTAGGTTAATTCTGACAGCATTTCAGGGTTCTGAGGTGATTTAGTTAATTCATTGCAATAAATGCTTTTTGATATATGGGATTCCTAATTCCTAAGAGGATAATTTATTTTACACTTGAAAACACAAAAACTTCCCACTTTATCTAAAGACCAAATTCCACTGTAAGAACACATCACGCTTTTGTATTTCCCAAGTGAACCTCACGTCACAAAGAGTACTGGCTTTTCCAGAGACTCTGATAATGCATTTGAAAAGGTGCTGGAAGCAAATGGATGTCAAATGAATTTTTCACAACAATAAAGAGGGTTCATTTAATTGATACCATAAGCTTGCTAACAGCAGCTCGTCTGAATACATTCTGATCACGGCGTGTGCTCAGCTCTGCCTCAGCTCCACGGCCTGACAGGAATTCAGCACCGGGAGTGTCAACACAGAAGTGTCCCCAGGTGGTTGGCAGTGTTAAATGGCAGATTAGAGACAGCACAACTAATTTCTTTACTTTAATCTTATTAAGAGAACAACAGCTGTCAACTGTCACCATTTCTTCACACGGCCGCTGAGACAAGCGAGAGGCTGCAAAAGGCAGAGCCACAACTTTATTTAACCACACCTTAAACTTGCTGGGATGCAAAACCCAATGCATTTCCCACTATTTTCTTCCCTTTTGGAAGAAAACAACTGCTCTGAATTCCAAAGGTGTTACCTCCAGAGATCCCACAGCCAGCTGAGGGCCTGAAACAGAAGGCTCTGCAAAGCAGGTGGTTATTGATTACCAACGTTGCTCTAAACTTTGTATCGCACCCACAAATCAGCTTTGCAGCTCTGGCCTCAGCACGTTCACTCCACCCCATGGCCAGGCTGCCCTTGGATGCAAGGCTTTCCTCCAGAGTAAATCCAATTATAAAAACCTCCTTATGGTACACAAGTTTAGAACCAAAAAAGAAATCTGTCTTTAAACTAGACAAAAATACGCATCTGTATGTTATGTTTATTTTACATGAGTATGAAGGAGAGGAGGATTAATTTTAATCAAGCTAGATCTCAACAGTTTGTATGTCTGCATGTGATTTTTTTTAACATTAGCTCATCTTCATTTCCTCAATTTGCCTGATATAAACAAGTTGACAAACTTTAACTTTTATTAAAAATACTGAGGCACTAACAGTATGCAACCATGGAACTTATCCATGATAGTGGACCACGATACAAAGGCAAGAACTCAACTTCTGCTTTACAGAAACCAGGGCATGATCAACATACAACAATTCACCTGTTTCAAGTGTAAAGCTTTTCCGTATTCTTACAATTTCTGATGTTACAAATGAACATACTTTGATTATCAATGAATAACCCTAAAAGCTCAGTTTGGCAGTGCAATAATACAAAGCTAAACGTTATCAAATTTAGGATGTGTTAATTCAGTAGAAAACTGTCATTTTTAACCAGTTTGGATATTATGCAGCAGTCTGATGGGGAAGGGGATCAGTATTGGTAATTACCTCCTGAGTCCCAAAGAAGTGGGAGGTGAATATTACTGAAAAATGGTGCCCAGAATGGCTGTAGAGTGGAATGGGTAAGGAAACATCAACTTAAGAATATGGATTGAAACAAAAATAAAACTGCATGAACAGCAACACTGCAGCTTAAAAGGTGTATGTTCCTAAACCCAAGTAAAAATTACAGAGAATATGATATAAAACCAGCTCTTAGTTCAAAACAGTTCTTACTGAAAAATGTAATTTGTATCAATGCTGTCCAAAATATTATGCACTAATTTCTTCTTTTTATGTATATAATTATGGTTTGAACTTTTTTCCCCTGATAATACTTGCTTGAAATAAATGATGCAAGAAACTGTATGAAATAGAAGATATATTAAACTTGACTTCAACCCCAACTTAACTTGTAAAAGTCCAACTTTGCTCCTTACACAACTACTGCAAATTTCTCTTTTAAAATACTCATCACTCAAGGAAGTCAAAGCATTTCCCAATGTTAATTAAACAAACCCTACAGGCCTCATTTGTAGCAGGTTTGTTACCAACATGTCATGGTAAATGAGCTGCACATTGCAAGGCAACCCAGGGGATCAGACTCATCTTCTGCCCTTCATCTGAAGGCATCCGATTGTTTTGCTGTGCAGCTCCCATTTGCTTTTCTATAGAAGTGCAAGAAGAATATCATAGGGCTCTGAAGCCTTTACAAATTCCGCTATGTCTTGTTTTGTGGAGAAGTGGACAAATCCTGGAAAACTACAAAATGCTGCTTTGAGAAATAACATGGCTAGACATTCATTTTTATGTTAACACCAAAAATAAAACTTACTATAACCCACTGCTTTCTCTTTCCCTTTTCCAGTGATTGATTTAAAGGGGAGGAAAATTGCCCCAACACCAAATGTATCATCTGTCTCATAAATGTCACGTCTTCCTCACAGCATTTCCCATCCTGCTGCTCTGACTACCGAGCTGAACAGCAGTACAAAACAACAGGCATATTGTTAAATCTTCTGATAATAAAGCTTTAGCTTGTAGACATGGGATTAAAATTCTGAGCTGCACCATACAGCCAGGATTTTGGGGAAAGAGAGATATAGATAATAGCCCGTGTAATCTCCTCACCTACTTGTAAATAGCTTATCCTCATCACAAAGCAATAGACAAATTCCCAATTTGAGTACAAATGGTTAAACATTGCAAGAACCCACAAACAATCTGAAGTACAGTAGTGTCCTTTAGCAAAGCATATTTGGCTGGGGGAAGACCGGAGGGCAATTAATGAAAGGTTTTCATTCAACTTCTCTCCACAGGGCTTTGCTTTGTCTTTAAACAGAAAAAACTGCCAGAGGAAAACTGCTCCTTCACGAAATTCAAAGTTCAAGAAATCAGGATGTAAATGACATTTGCACAAAAGAAAGAAAAGTAACTTCAAACTTGTTTCAACATTAAATGAGAAATGTAATCTGAATTTTCTTCTTTGTTTAAAGAATTAAATATATTCTATGATTGCCCTTGGTTTTGAATCTCCCTCAAATACTCTGTGTGTGAAAAATTTCTTAAATCCTTTCAGTGAGGTCATACCAATACCCATGAATATGGTTTGTGCTTTGTTCAAACTGCTCATAGGAAGCCCCACCCTCTGGAACAATTGCTTGCTCTCAACAGTTAAGGTGAAGATTCTGCACAGAACATTCTTCTCCACCAAAAAGGCCACAGAAATACCAAGAGAGGAGGCTCTGCATCCCTTGCAGCAACCCAAGTTCCTTGGGCCACTTCCAGCTGACTCCAGACTCTCTAAGTCAGACTCAAGCAGTCAGACTCTCGCAGACCAACCCTGCAAGAGCAGTTTGCTTTAGAGAGCAGGATCCTGTGTCAAATTACGTGCAAGCTGACGGATAACTCCCAACTTCCATGCTTTCAGGTGCCTACAAACTGGAGACTGCAATTTGCTGTGAAGTTGAATGAAATGCTGTATTTCAGGAGTGGAGCACAGTTCTTCAGAAGATGTTTTTGACATACAATGCTGTTGGAAGAGTTTATTAATCTCTTTTCTGCCCTCATATTTCCTTCAGAAATACAGCTAGTGGAAAATATGTGTTAATAAAACAATGTTTAGAGAATTTTTCAAAAATTAAGTTTTTCAAAACTCTTTTTATAACTCGGTCATGAATAGACTCAGGAATCTGAGTGACCACTGGTCTGAAAGGGGTGTGAGATAGTGACTGTCAGAGAGAGGAGAGCCTCTGATCAACTGTTTGGATGTGATTTCTGTTACACTAATGTGACTGACATTGGGCTTTATTTATCAGCGCACAAACTCCTTCAAGACCTAATGCATCCTCAAATGGCCTCACAAACTTCAAACACTGTTTTCAGTAATGTAAACACAATGTTCTCAAATCTTCTCAACAAAGGTTACCAAAGCAAGACTATTCTTAAAAGGAAAGAACAAAAACCAAAGATGTATGGATTGTGCACATTCTAAGAATTTAAAGCTCAATTTAAACTAGGCTTTATGTAGACATACAGTGCAATCCTGTCCCTTGTGAAATTTATCCCATATTGATGAGATCACTCAAAATTAGAGACTCTACAAATGAAGAGGCCCCAAGGCTTTCCATGAGCTGCTCACCATAGGCCCAAGTCAGGATTGCTCACCAGTGGACCTGGCTGGACCTGCAGCAAGTGCATTTGGCACAACTGCAAAGGCAGGAACTTTATTTATTCTCTTAGAAGTGCAAAGTCAAGATATTTAAAAATGTTTTTTCCTAAGTGGTCTTTCCTAGCACTTCACACCTATGTCCCATAACATATTATTGGCCAGTTTTCATTCAAACTCTCACACTGTACTGCCTCAATTACAATTATACAGTATTACAAAATATCTACAAACAAATGATGACAATGGTACACACCAGGATATCCTGGGTTTGTACTACAACCATGTCTAGCTGTGCTCTGAAAGCACCTATGGGCTCTTGACTGTATAAAACCTAAAGTTAGAGATAAGGAAAAAGAGCATGATTTTGAGTTACCAGTTTTTGCAGGAATTCTGCTTAGTCACCACCTTCTTTTTTAGGGATTAGACATTTAAACCCTTCCATTCTTCTGTTCTGTAAAGTGGAATTTCTCTAATCCACAAGAATTTTGATTTACCTGTTTGTAGGAGCCCTTTCAGCTAGCAGTATCTTACAGGTATTTAATTTTAAAGCAGACATTCCAGTGAATTACAACCCTTTAAAAAATTCCCCGGCTTCCCACTAGAGATCTCTGCAGACTAACATCAAAAGATATGTATCTCCTCCTCTGTTAAACACAGTTTCATCTTTTCTCTTTTTACACAATTAGCTGCTACTCAAATATATCATAGCTCAAAATAAAGCCACCAAGTTAGAAACCAGACGGTGAGTGGAAACGTCTTTCACCTTCCATGGCGTAGAGAACAGCACAGTTTTTAGCTCTGAAGCCCAGCATAGGACTAGGAGAAGAAGCAGTGATGCAGCAGATATGAAATGAACATTCCAGTGACTCTAAGTGCAGGTGAAGGACCTATCAAACTCACTTAAAGGGAACCCGGGCAGCTGCATTCAGGTTGGTGGGAGAAGTCACCATCTGAAGAACATTTTCAAGAGCAGTCAGTCCTCCTGCAGCCCGGAATGCAATTTTATCTGCTGTGTTCTGGAGAAACACAAACACAAAAGAGAACCAACAGAAATTAAAGAAATGTCTCCATAAAGGGTACATCTGACAGTTGTACATTCTGTCAGTGTAGAAAATCCTTCATACATTTATTTATCATGCTGGATGCCTTTGAAAAAGAGAATTTCATTGCTCATGCACAAGGAAGAGGCTTTCTAAAGCAGGAGTTTAAACTCTCAGGTGTTATTTTTTTCAATTATCATATATCCATACCCAGTACTACACAGGTAATACACTTGAATACTGTATTTTCTGTAAGGACATACAATTACAGGGACTTTAATAAAGTTCACCTTTATCTGTTGCTATTATCTTTGGAGCTATGCTGCTTTGTATGATTTTTAAAAACCAGACAATCTCTAGATGGTTAATTCCTCCTTTCTACAAACTTTTCCAACAGAAGACCACCTCCAGGCTTGGTTTATAAATATGCATAAAATAGCTTAGGCAGATCCTTTTTCCGAGGTATCCACTTGGAACTTGCACATAGCAGAATTTAACACTTAAATACCATCCTACCATTATTCTCACAGTTTGAAAATGCAGCAGATACAGTATTTTAGAACTTACACTCTTTTCCTTTCCTGCAAAATTGGTTTAATTTCCTTTGTTTACAATAAAGCAAGTAAAATCTTCTTATTCTCTACTTCTAAGCTGCTAATTTTGTATAGTTTATTTGCAGTTTGTATTTGATCATCTTGATTTTGTCAGTGATGATGATGATGTTAGTTAATAAGAAGTAACGTCTTCTTTTTTCCCCACAGTGTTGCAAGCGTTTCATATATGAGGAAAAAATGGGAAATCCTCTATAAACACAATTATTACTAGTCTATAAAGAATGCAGTAACAGACTGCATAACAGAAAACACTCCTAATGACTCTGACAATAAAATATTTATTTGAACAACTACAAAAGTAATTAGGCAGCTGTAATATGATTTAGATGGGCAACATTTTCCCCTGTGAGATCAGACATTGCACACAGAAGTACATATCTTACTTTTTATTTAAATCATGCGACTTTCTCTCCACTAAGTTTCAGTCAAGTAAACAACTATATTGTATTTAGTTTACAAGCTACAGAAAAGCTATTCACAGAAGGCAGATATTCAAAAAGGAAGCATTTTCCACAATTAATATGAACTGCATTTAGATTTTAGACAACCAAAAGATTTATCTTCCAAGGAATAACTCAAATGAGTGGAAATCTGTGTGCTAACTCACCAAGCAGTTAAGAAAATGAACCAGTGATTTCCTACAGGCTGGTTGATAAGCATAATTTCTAGCAGTTAATTTTAGCCCAGTGAGCCCAGTAAGTGTGCCTTAACTGCAGAGTTATTTTTGAGTTTCACTCATATATTCTTCCTCTGTTTCCTCTTCCTCCCATCTAAAAAAATCTCAAACCCTTGCCTTCTTAAGCTCCCTTGGCTCCCAATAACACTTTCCACCGACTCCTGGTAGAGCCATAAAGAAAAGACCCAAACAGCGAAGAAACAGTCCTGCCATAAATCATCATTATTGACTTTACTTGAGCACCTTGGCTCATAGCCACAGTTCTCAAACCTCTTCCTGCCCTGCTCCCCCAGTACTGCAGCACCCTCAGACAGAGCCCAAGGCCTTTCTAACCTTTCCCTGCTCACTTCAGCTGAAAACCTCCCAGGTGTAAAGAGAGATGCTGTTATTTGCAGAGTGCCTTTCCTGGGGAATGGGCACACCCTGGCAGCGCAGAGCAGGAGCACACGAGGAGCTCAGAGCAGGGCTGTGCAGCACAGCAGCAAGGGCTGTGACACTGCTGATTTATCTGTCAGTGCTCCTCCAGCTCCAAACGTGCCCAGCACTTGCCACTTCTCGCTTTCCCTATTTCTCATGGGAGATTATGCCACAACCTATTAGCTCTTGTAGCAAGAAGTCTTTCCTGTCATTCAGACCAAATATGCCCTTTCTCTATTTCATCCCATTACTCTGACTTATATCCGATTTATTGCATTCATTTTGTTTGTCTTCTCAGCAACTGCTCCACTCTTGAACTTGTACACTTCTTCCTTTTCCTACTTGGCTTGTTTCTCAACTCTGTGTTCTCTTTAATGCTTAAACTCCACCTTTTAACTTTTTTCATGTGAACTTTTCTTATCTGTGATTTTTTTTCCAGAACACCTCTTTTCTCCAAAAATACCTGGTAAGTGTCCGGAAAGGAACTTTCTCCTGGCCCAGATCAGTCACTAGAGCCACACTGAAAGAAGCAACAATATCTCCCTATTCTGAGGGGAGGTTTTCAAGTATCTATTTTAAAAATATATAAATCTTTTGAAGCTGTTTTACTTCCTATGTGCTCTCCTTCCACTTCAATCTGGAGCATCATTTGTTTTATAGACAGATTTTTTCAAAGTGCCTGGTTCACTTTTGTCTAATGCTTTACTAAAATACAAGTCTACTTGTCAAAATGCAAATCTGCATTTTAAAAACTTCTGTTACTACAACAGTTTTCTACCAAGAAGGGAGTCTGTAATTTCTTCTAGTTTTAATATGATTTAGCTGTATGTCCTATCACTCCTCTTTCTAGATTACTCATAAAAATTCATTAGCATTTTGATGCTTATGAATGAAAATAAATCCATAACAATGTGCACAGAAGAGAGGGAGAAGCTTCAGTAAAAGGAAGATACAACCAGCAGCAAAGCTGGGGAGGATCCCTGAGCACTGTATTTGTTACCTGTGCTCACAGAGGTCTGTAAAAGTGCCACGTAGGGATTCATGGCTTTTAGCACATTTAACATATTTCTCTCCAGTGATTCTTATAAGATGGAGAACTCCCAGGGCTTCTAATCCATGTCCTGGAAGGCAATGTTGCTGCCGAAGCAGCTTCTGGTATCTGGCACGTGTGAATGACCTTGGTCCCTGAGTGTGAGCTCTCAGGAATCCCAGGATCAGGCACAGCTCCTGGAGCTTGGCCATGGGAGCTGAAAGCAAAACATGCCCTGTTCACAGAGGAGCAGAGGAGTGACTTGAATACTGCACTGCTGACATTTGCAGGGTGAACACCGTGGGACTGGGGGAAACACAGGAAAAAGAAATCATCCCTCAGCTGCCTATGCCAAGACCTCGTACTAGAGAGCTGTTATAAAGAAATCTCCCCAGTGTTTAAACATATTGTCATTCTATCTCTGAAGCAGCCAAATCACACCAAATGATTTTAAAATATGTCTGAATTAATTCCTACTTGAGGCAATTTTCAAATTTTAAGTATTTTTATACTCATCTAAAGAAATCTTTCTTGGATCATAAAAATACACAAACGAGACATCTTATCCGATTTGTCTTTCTCTGAAAAATGAACTAATATCCTTGAAAAGACGATGTCCTGAAGTGCTAAAGCTTTACATTAGCTGATACATATTGGAACAGGAATTCAAAAGAAGTTGACTGAGGCACCTCAGTTACTCAGAGCCCTTGCTCACACACCTTTCTTATTTAAACTGATCCCTGCCTAAACCTGTGTCAGAATGGAAGACCCTTCCAGGTATCTACAACTCTTATTCTGGTGGCACCCAAAGCTCTGAGCAGATTAGGCATCATGTGCATATGAAAAATGATAGATCCTACAGGGAATAAATATTAAATCCCTATTTGAAAAGAGCATAAACCAGCATTGCATGTTTTTGCTGCTCGAAAGGAGCCTCCAGACTTCTAACTTGGCCTCCCAAAGTAATTAGCTCTCCTGTTTATGAAACCTGTTTCATAATTTCACTGTAGGAACTGTTCTTTGAGTAGCTGCCCATTTAGATTGGGAGGGTTATTCTGCTATCAATACCATGGCATTCATGTTCCTTGAACATAAAATATATAAACATGTTCTTATACATTGTTTTTAAACAGTGTGTAAAAATTTGATTTGCTAATATGTATTTTCAGAAATTCAAAACTATTCAAATAACATTTTTAAACAATTTGATTTTTAAACACAAGAGGATTTCAGTGCTCTGAAGTTACCTGGTGACACAGGAGAGCAGAGACAAATGAACAAGTAGGCAAAAATTATTATTACTGTCATCTCTGCGTTTTTTAATAGAGATGAGGAGGCACAAAAACCATGGGGATGCTACCTAGATCTTAAACATTAAACATTGTGTCTTAAACATTAGGAAAACAAAAACAGAGATGCAGTTCCTCAGAGCAGCAGACACAGCACTCAAACCTAACCCATGAAAAGAGCCTGTTTTCCTTATCCCTCCCAAGCCCATCATTGGGAACTACAGTGGTCATGTTTGCACAGGAGGAAAGCTAACCCAGCTGATGTGACAGGAAACATGTATTTAATCTCTGGACCATTATAAATTTGTCATTTGAAGCCCACAGCCACTAATTTAGGCAGAACACTGCATGAATCAAGTAATTTAGTGGGAAGTGTGTGTACACAAATGCATGTGGCACAGTAAACAGAAACTGTGATAAATTAGACAAACCATGTAAGCATTTTATAGATTAATTATGAATTAAACATATTTAAAAACTTAAAATTAATACTTAAAAAAAAGGACAAACAATCAAGACAGCTCCCTGCACAGTGGGCAAGCATGGCTGACTTATTTACCTACCTGTTACAACACCTTAATGGATCTGAATTTGCCTTCTCTCCTATGGCTTGAGTGACAACTGACTAATAGGATTACAGGCTCTGTTCCAATAATACAGCTCAGCTACATGCCAGCAAAAAATGACAGCCTAAACCTGAATTACATGGCCTGGGAATCCATCCAATTATTAACTAAAGTAACTGTTATTACCTAACCTAATCAAAGGAGAAGCAGCTGTTAATCTTTGGTGGCCTGCAGTGTAGTAGTGGTCAGACTGGATGGACTGTCTTTGTACTTGACTCTTCTACAGACAATAATTATGTCCTTTGTGATCAAGAAGGAAGGGCTTCCTAACCTTTCAGACAGAGGCAGCAGATGGGGAACAACTGTTTGTGTGTTCATTAACAAGATAGGGTAGATTTTATCAGGGTTTGGCATCTGTGGCACCCTCAGAAGCACCACTTACCCGAGGACACAAGTATGTTTGGCAAATTTGAAAATGAGCAGACTAAATAGAAAGTTCAATATAATGTTTTCATCTCATTATCTGACATTTGGTACAGAAAAATACACACAGCTCAAAAAGAGTGATTTACGCATATGCCCCATCCTACCCAACATGACCAACAAAGAAATATGTGAAAAGGCCAACTGGCCTGTGCTGGTACTTGGCTGGCTTTTGTTGCACTCATTAAAGCAGCTGCATAATATGAACTGTGTGCTTCAGAAATCAAACCAAACTGGAGGAAAATTCTGCTGAATTTATACAAGTCAGTGCTAACACAAAGTAACACAGAGGGAAATAAGCCAGCACCACTTTGCAGCAGCTTTTGGGCTGTGTGTTCAATATTCCAGGAGAGAAGCCAGCCCAAACCCTGTGGTGCAGCACTGCTCCCCTCTCTCTGCACAAGGCAGTGGCAAAGTGCAGTGCCTGCAGAGCAGCAGAGCTCACAGACACCTGTCTCACCTGGAGCCACAACAGAACCGTCACTTCCTTTATGCTGCGGAAAGTAAAACTGTGCTGGCATGACAGTGTGGAAGGACCTGAGTAGGAAGATGTCTCATAATGCACAGCAACAGCTAATATTTGGAAGCTGAAACCGAGTGCATTCAGGTGAGAATAAAAGGGGGGGTTTTTAATGCCGAGAGTAATTAATGATGAGCATAATATACTTAGCATGTATAGTTGACTCTCAATCATTTAAAGTTTTAAAATCAAACCTGATTATCTCCTCAAAAAATATGATCCCAGTGATATCATAATTTATTAATTGGGTGAAATCCAGTGTCCTGGACCAAAGTACTCGCTTCCATACGTTTCTCCTGTTAAAGTATTATTATTAGTTAATAAGTAGAGCAGAATCAGAAATAATGCTGCGTTTTAACAGCTGAAATGATTTAATGCCAGCTTTGCTATCTGTGCTCTATGTGACTTTAGCCCATTTTGACTATTTGAAATATTTTTTAACTAATTGAAATACTCTGGTGTAGACCCTCCCTCAAAGACAAACCTCCAAAATAAATATTTTCATGTAGACTAAAAAGGAAATTTAGAAAAATTATTTTTCCTTCATTAATCCAAAGAATGTTTTCTGGTGGTCCTGCAGAATGTCTGAATCAGAAGCTGATCTGGAAAGCCCGTTTGAACAGACTTCAGGAACTAAAGTATTTCAGAAGAAATTATTTCTGAATGGAACACAAATACTTTGAAACATGCTGACTTCTATTTCTGAAAGAACACACTTGTGCAACTCTATTTTGAACTGTTCATTGATGGAAGAAATAATAACTAACTAGTAAAATATAGCTGAAATCCATCTTAAGATTTTCTTTCTTTCCTTTTATCCAGTGTTTGAAGATTCTATCTAAAATGACAGGGGCTAAGAAATGCAGCTCAAAGCCTGCTTACAAAAACAAACCAGACAACTGAATATTGTTCTGGCTTCTCCTTTTTTTTTACCTTTTCTCTCCCTTTAAATAAATACACAAGTATATCTACATGCACATACAAACCCATGGACACATTCGTGACTGTAGAAAACCTACATTCATTGAGTAGTTCTCTAGACTTTATAAAGTGAAAATGCCTGGAGAGTAAACCAAAGTAGTATTTTCTATTAAAATAGGCAATTTTGCTCCCTGCAACACTTCTCTATAGCGAAATTAGTGTTACAATAATCCCCCAGTCCACGTGAAAACCTCAAACTGGTTTTCAAACACAAGTGAATTCACCCACAATAAAATTTCAACCAATGAATATCAATGAAAAACTAGTTTAGGATTAAAACATGAGCCAGACCTGGCTAAGTGTCGTTTGAATTGGAGGGAGGCATTCATTCACCTCAAGGAGTATCTCTCATGTATTTGTTATTTGTTATTATTATATCCATTTCTTCCACTTGCACTGTTTATGGGTTAAAGCTCCAGAATGGAGGCCTTGAGAAACACTCCATCCCACCCTGTTCTGCTCAGCAAAGGGCAGATTCTGAAGCCTGAAAGGTGATTTTGAAGCCTTAAGGAAAAGGCAGTTGCTCTGTGTTTCCTCAGGTAGGAGCAGAGGTTCCCTGGCACCTACTGGAAAAGGGGCCTGGGGAAGGTGTTTCACTCCCTGCACAAGCTCAGCACCTTCTCACACCCAGGGAAAGGTGCCTCTGGCTCCTGAGCCATCGGGGTAACACTGGCTTTTCACCTCCACAGCTCAGGTGTTCCAACTGCAACTTCACAGCCTAGATTTAGCACAGAGGAAGACAAATATCTAAGAACAAAAAGGGTGAAAAAGCAAGCACTTGATACAGCATTCAAATGCAATATAAAAAATGAGGCTCACCTTACTTTTTAACCGTATCAAAAGCAAAAGAAGAAGAGGCATTTTTGATTATCCTCTTGGAAAGTCTACTATTGACAAGCAACCTAAAACTTGTTCAGGCCTAGGGACAATGCCAATACTAAAAAATTGATTCTTAGGCCTGTCCTGAAAACACTAAACATCCTGTGCACATAAACCTAATTTCTGTCTATGCCATCATATACTTAACTCATTTTTCTGCTTGCTAACATCTGTCCACATTGTCAGGTTAAACCAAATTCAACAGGACTCCTTACTGACTCGCTGTATGATCTAATTGAACAGGATGAGCCTTATTTACACAATCTCCTTCTGATTTCTGCAGTGGCTTTTCAGTTTAGCAGTAAAGTCCCAGAGAGGCACCTTGTTGTACCTCTGTTGACAAGGACAGGACCCTCACAATCCTAATTGTGAAGCCATAAGAGTCAGTGAAAGCCATAAAGGAAAGACAAATAAAGGTAAACCAGTGAATTCCATGCTCTCTGTTCAGCTGCTTTCAGCCATGCCAAATAGCATTACAGGAAACAGACATTATTGCTTGGGAAAGTAAGAATTATCCTCATAGATATCCTGAGAGACAGCACTGAGCATTGCAGCACTTGTGCTTATTAAAAATAACTGTTTGGTCTATTTATAAATAACAAGGCCTCTAGTAAGTGCATCAATTAAAGGAGGAAAGCAACAACAGAGCTTTAATAAGAGGAACAACTACTTCTGGATCTCCAGAGATTAGCTGAGGCCAATTTGACTTTTTCTGATTAATCACGAAAATAAAAATTCCCAAACAGGTAAATAGAAAGCAAAATTACATAATCTTGTCCTGTCCTCTCTCAATATTTATTGGACAATTAACTGCCCGGTGAGTAGGCAAGTCAGGTCTCTCTGAACACTGAATCTGACAGGTCCCTACAGAGCTGTCAGCCACTAGAAAGCAGCTGATTTCTGCTGAACCCAGACTGTGAAAACCAGTGCAATCCAACCAAAGTGAAGATACTAAAATTATGGGGAAGAGGACATACGGAGAGGGAGCAGTGGCTGTTTTAAAGACCTGCCATGAAGTCAAGGGCACTTGACTCTAAACACAGCTTTCACCCTGATTGCCCTGGGTGCTCTCTTGTAACCAACCTCTCAGACCATTTGCCCATGAGCCCATCTACAGGACAGCCACAAAGGACTGTGGGGCACAGGAACAGGGTGGGTTTGTGAGGTACTGCAAACATCAGAACAGACCATGAAGGCCTCTGGGTGATATGTTCTCAAGTAAAAAGTATTGGTTTCAAATCACTGTTGAACTTAAAATACTTCAAAGAAAATATATGTGTGTGTATATATATACAGACCAAATTAAACAAAAACTTCTTCAGAAACCATATTAATCATTACCTTATTGTGATTTCTAAACTGGCCTCTGCTTTTGGCAGAAATGTGCCTGGGTAGGGAAGTTCTCCTCACGGAGAAATCAGTGCCTGGGCTTTAAGGACACTAGAATGTCTCTTGTCTCGTAGCGAAGGAACTTTGCATACCCTGGAATGTATAAATATCCATTATATCCATTCTGATATGATGTATTAATTCTAAACCGAGGCAGAAGCCTGATCTGACAGCAAAAAGCCACAATTAGTACAACACTGGAAGCTGACAGCATTTAATTACATCCCACAGCAGTTCTCAACTACACCCACTGTGCATAGAAATGAACCTCCCAATAATCTTGGAATAAGAACACCGCAGAGCTTATCTGTGAACTCAACTTGCCTTTTAATACCATTTCCAGCAAACAAGTTAACAAATATTCTGTGACTGACCCCTAGTAACAAGTTCCTGTTTATACAGGAACTTCATCTTGGGGAAAAGGTTAATCCACAGAGTACAGAAACTCTGGGGAAAGAAATTATTGATGAGCTAAAACTGCCTTGCCCAACCTGCAGCACACAACACACCTGACCTGTTGACTTCTTCCACGCGATGACAGGAAAAGGCTGTTGGGGTGGGAAATGCTGTCCAAAGAGCTCCTTCTGTGTTTGCCCACAGCCTCTATTCTGGGACTATCAAATCTGCTGCTGCAGTTGATACAGTTGATACAGTTGGATGTTTCTACTCCAACAGCAGCTTGGACCATCTGCAGATAAACTGGTAGTTACAGGACAATGCTGATAGTCCAGGCTTCGAACACTGCTGAACCTTCTTCAAGCTGTGTTTGGGTGCCATTGTACATCACAGGCACTCAGTGATGATCATCTCTACATTAAAATTCTCAAACTCTCACTGTTACAGGCTTTAAAGAAGTGAATTAATTTTGAGGAGGGTTACTTACAACTCGTCTTTCCAACAATTACATCTGCTTTATCCTTTCTGGAGTTCATGCTCTGATGCCGGTTCTGTACTTAACACTTGCAACAAAGGAAGCATAAATACAGAATTCCCTATGTAACTTTCTATGTTGGCAAAATTGTTAGATTTTCAGCGGCAATATACAAAGTTTCAAGGGCTCAAATTCTAGTTTTAGCTGGTAAAACTTTAGTTTAAACTTACTAGTTCTTTACCTTTTTTTTAAAAAATATTTTTATGTTTTAAAACTTATTTTTATGTTTTGTAATTCAATACCCTTCCTAAAGTTTGGATTTTGAACTTTAAATTGTTTTCAAACAGTTATAATTCAGCTTTACATTTGATCAATTACTTCCCTTCATCTGACATCACTGTAGCTTTGGAACTGGCTACTGCAGGAGTATCCTGAGCTGAAAATTTAATGGATTGATTAAAATATTTATCCACTATTTGCATAGAAATAAATCATATGTTTAGCTAAAATGAACCTTAAAGTTTTAACTTCTCATTGTAACAAGCAAGAGTATCCATTACTTCTACAGCGAGCAAAACCTGTAAGGATGAAAGCGCAGTTTAAGGTGGCATGTGGGTGT
Source organism: Dicaeum eximium (assembly GCA_013396995.1). Taxonomy (NCBI): domain Eukaryota; kingdom Metazoa; phylum Chordata; class Aves; order Passeriformes; family Dicaeidae; genus Dicaeum; species Dicaeum eximium. Next base: position 588,801 of record VWZP01009240.1, read on the forward strand.
TTATTTTGTTTTTTAAAACTTTGGCTAGGAAATGCCCACTGCCTGAAGGCTTTTTGGTGTAAACCAGTGCACTGCATGAAAATCTTCACCTGGCCAAGAGCCACAAGACACATGAAAGAAAGGCAGAGGTTTCACTGTGACAGCAACAAGGGCTCCGCAGGGCCCCACTGAGGCATCACAGGGGGAGGTGGAAAGGAGCAGGCATGGGGCTTCTCCAGCTGCTTTCACCCCCAGCTATGGATGTGTCTTCAGCTGTGGCACAGCTCAGCCCTGCTGCCGGTGCCCTGGCAGTGCTGCAGCCCAGCTGCAGGGCTGCTCCAGCGCTGCAGATGGACAGATGGACACCCCAACGTGCTCACAGACCGCTGCAACGTAGGGACAGCACCAACAGGCCTGCCTCATCAGTGTGCTCTGGGACTGTGGGCATGGAGCTATTTCCTTTTGAAATTAGCACTGTGCATACGTGTACTTCTACTTTTTCTGCAGAATTAATTCTCTGTGTGATTGCAGGTTTAAGTTTTGTCAGGATATACAGTGATTATCCAGGTAAGTCCCCTGTGTACCCACACCAGGAGACAGCTGCTGTAAGCAGCTTAGCAGGAGAAAGACGTGTGTGATTTCCAAGCACAATGGTGTCTGAACCTGTGAGAGAGAAATTCTACTTCTAAATAGATTTATGACTTGTAAGGATTCAAAGGACCACTGTTGTTTCTGCCAGTTGTGTCCTCTAGTGGCCGAGTAAACAGGGAAAGGAATGGGCTGATGCAGAACCACCCTGCCAGGAACACCTCCCGCTCACTGCCAATCAAGGTCTGCAGTCCTGACCAAGCTTTTCATCGCTACAATAATGCTCAAAGGTAAGCTTTTTAAAGCTTCAGTCAGCCTAAGAAATTAATCCTCTGTGAGGCTATAGAGAATAACATATGTTAAATTACATACAAATAATGTGCCTGAGTGTGCATGCATGAATATATGTACGATCACAAAATACACACAATGTGGGTCAAGCCACTGGTTCATGATTTAGGTAAATTCACTATGACAGTAATTTTCACTCTTTTTCATATATAATGCTTTTTTTGACTTATGTAAGATAATGCTTTTTTTGACAGATAGGCTGGCAATTCTCTTTAAAGGCCACACCACTCTGCTACACTAGGAACACACAGTTCCTTGAGTGCAAATATCTGCAGCACCAAAATTAAATGTGCAAGAGTTTGGGAATCACAATTTTCACTGTATTCTTAAATATACTTTAAGCAACAATACTGAGTCTTTATAACAGAGTATTTGCTTTTAAAATCTGTTTTGTCTGTATATATATATATATATATATATCACATATATATTTATATACACATACTCACAAATATACACACACAGGGCAATTTTAAATCTCTGTTTTTAAAGATTTGAAGAAACTTATCACATGTTCCATTTAACACTGTTTTTGTTCCATACATTAGTTCTCCAACAGTTTTTAATTTTATTCTTTCTGTTTCTGATGATGAAGAATTTGTATTATTGGGGGGATTGTCCTTCCTCACCCTGGCTATGGTCATCATCCCCAATGGGCCGAACAGTTTAGAGAATAAAACATAAATACAGGGCCTGAGTGTGTTGTTAGAGCCAGCCATTTCTGACAGTCTTTACAATGGGATAAACATTGTCTGTCTACAGCCCCCATGTATTTGAAAGCTACGACAAACATTTTACTGAAATGTAAATAACTGACATCACCACTGCTCAAACAGGAGGCTGAAAAATGTCTCTAAAACTCCCCAAACCCAAAAACATTGCCTGACACAAAACAAACCATTAATGGTCACTGAAAGAGCATGTTTTAGAGATCATGAACATTGAGACCCTTTTTTTAGAAAAAGGATTTAAGCATTGCAGTCAATTAATATGTCATAATCACACATTTTTCAGTTACAAAATGATACCCTTTTCTAAGGAAGTATATTTTCCCCCTGAAATCTGTTTCCAGTCAGAATATTATTCTGAATTAGTAATGTAAATATCCATACTTAAACTTATCTTATTGAAAGGCAGCTGCTTTTAGATTTGCACGAAGAGAGCTGCTAAGTAACTATAAACACCGTGTCCCAATTTATTAAAAGCCTCCTGTTGTCTTTTGTGGTTCCATTTTAATTCCACACTTTAACAATTTATTTTGCATTCACTATTATTTACTGAGATTTTTACAGCACATGGATAGTCTGAAGGAGAGCAGGGACACAGTTATCCACAAACCCATCCAAAATCACAGTAAGTTTTATGAGCAGAAGCAGTGAAATCTTGTTTGTAGGACTTTGTGCCTTGTGAGCATATGGGAGCCTTGGCTGTACTGTTTGTGCTGGGCCATGGATCAAACCTGCATCCTGCTGCTGCAGCCCTCTCTTCAGGAGCAGAGCTGAAGAGCTTCAGCCAAACTCTTTAGTTAAAGGAACCTTAGTACTCATGTTGTGGTGGAGATCTTTTTCAAACTAGTGACAGTAAGAAGCATCATATAAAAGTAACTGTAGTTAAGCAGATTAATTGTTGCCCTTGAATTCCAAAAATCATGAGGTTCCCTCAGAATCCTACTCAATTCTGTGTGCCATATTCCCAGTCAGATGGAGAAGACACATTAAAGGCTTGTCTAAATGTCACATGTAAGTGTTGTACAAATTTAACTGGAGTGATTTAACTGCAGTGTTTTAGCTGCAGCTGAGCCAGGTGAAAAGGCCACTGCCCTCAGCTGCTGTCACCATCCTTACAATGGCAACACCCTGCATGTCTCTCAGAATAAGTGTCTGCTAACTCTGCCCAGCACAGACCTATCCAAAACCACACAGGACACTTCTAACACTTAGAAGTAGGACTTTTAAAACCCGAAGGCAAACCCAACCCTCTATAAAAACAATTTAGGAAGAACTTTAGGGGAAGGGATGTTCTGTCAGCAAGTGTAAGGATGACTATCCGAGAGGCAGTAACCTCTGGCCCAGGTCAGGGTCACAACCGTAGAAATGTATATACTTCAGTCAGCTCAGGGCCCAATGTGTATGCAGTAGACATTTTTAAATCAGTAGATTCTTTTAATCAGCAAGTTTTTAATCAATAAATCTCACCTCTTTACATTATAGGGAAGTAAATTATATAAGCATAAGCAAGTTTAAACTGTAGCTGCAGTCACACTAAGAGGTTATACTGCTCTCAATATCCTGGATCCTAAGAGTTCCCTATTACAGGACATTTCTGTGGGAGTGCTCAAGGCAGACTAGAGCAGCCACTTTGGGATTCCTTGCACATCTGAAACACACAATTGTCCTCAGTGATAGATATGTAAAATTAGTCCATCAAGGAATGAATGCATAAAATCAAAAGAATCATGGCAGGACAAGTGCTCTAGCCCTGCCACTTCAAACATCAGCTCTGCCTTCTTAAAGAGTTTTTCTTTCAGCATCAAAGGCCCATTCATAGGAGATCTTAAACCAAAGGTTATCAGATCTTATTAAGAGCTTGAAGAGTTCCATATGACATCTGCCAACCCCAGGCCAGGGCTTTCTGCTAACATTTGCATTCGTTCTGCTGTTGTGGCTCTGTGCGTGTTTGTTTTCTTAATGTCCTTTTAAACAAAGTAGAGGTGAAAGTGAATACAGCTTCCTTCCAGGATTTCTGCCAGAAAGGGTGAGATACACAAACCCAAGGACTGCCTTCCAAGAATCCAGAGCACACCCAAAGCAGCAGCAGTACCAGTTGGACACACCTGGGGGACAGCACTCCAGGCATACACATCATCGGGATTTGTGCTCCTTGCTTCCTACCAACACATGGCTGGAGGGGCACAAGGCTATTTAAAACTGGAACCATATGGTGGTTTATGACTTTAGAGTACCTCTTATGCATATTTAATTTAAAGACACGTGAGCCACATGTTTCATGAAGCTAATGGCCACACTCCAAGTCACATCCTTAAAACCTGCACTTCAATTTGCTTATTCTTTGCAAATCCTTTTCTGGCATTGGACACAAAGCTCCTACTTTTTGTAGAGCATCATCCAACTAAGCCAATGTGGGCATATCAAGATTGTCTGGAGCTCTAACGACCACTTGAAGCAAAGCAAAGCATATCCCTTTCATTTGTTAGCACTCAAAATATGCTGTGTTGCACAGGGATCCAGCAGCAGTGAATGAGGAGCAGGTAAGGTGCTGCAATAAACAGCCACGACTCCAAAATACACAGTGGTTAAGATGCATCTTTGCCTGAGAGAGATTTCTCAAATCTGAGTATCTAGAGGATATATAAACCTTTCAGTTTGCATTAAACAAGCACTTCTTGCTGCATTAGGGGAATCACTTGGCCTCAGGTGCAGAATGTGCTGTGTCCAGCAGAGCAGGAAGGCAGAAACAAGAGCAAGTGTGACCACAACAACCATGCAGGCATGCAGCACCCTAGAATGTTCTCACACTATGAAAGAGGTTCAGAAGTGAGAGAAAGCCTTATTCAGTACAGTGGAACACATCAGATGAAGGCTAAGTCCAAACAGAAATTGTTAGTGTGAGCTGACTGTACCTGGAGGCAAATCCCATTGAGACAGGGCTACAAATCTTTTGCGTGTGGCTTTTTTTTGTAGTTCAAGTTTTCATAAATACAACCCACCCTTTCAGGCTGTTTTAGCACAGTCACAGAATTTCTAATGAGCTGAACTACTCTTCCTTCTGTTGAGAAATTTATTGGTATATATTTTTCTTATTTACTGTTACAAACACCAGCTCGGCAACTTATTTAATGATCTGTAAAACCAATCTTTTTTATTCCTGGTGAGCCTGAACATATTAATTTTTCAGGCAGTGCAAACTATTAACAAAAGAAAAATCCCGTGTGTCACAGTATGAATGAAAAGAGGGGTTTTGGATCAATTATATTTTGTAATAGTTTTGCAGGACTTCTTGTGAGTAAGAAGAATTTCTAGTAAGTGGCAGGGATCTATTGTAGTGAACCCTGTCCTCCCTCAGGGCGATTCTTTATTCAAGCCAGGCCATTAGCAAGGGTAAATCAATGTTATCAGCTCACATACACTGACAGCTTGTGTGGTTCCCAGTCCCCCCTTCCTCCCCCCACATTAGGTTGTATTTTTATGCTCTCCTGAGAAATTCAATTAACAGTGTCAGTCCCCTCCTCTCAGTCCATGACTGACACCATCAGGGCTCTTTTCAGTGCCCACTGACATGTAAGATGTGTCTGCTGATTTCTGACTCCCAGGTTAACAAGAGAATTCCCATCCCCTCCTGCAAATGACCATGTATGATCTGTGCCATAAACACAGCAACAGTTACTGAAATCAATCCTACTTGACCTTATTGATCAGGACACTCAGATAGAAAAATACTTCTCCAGTGGTTCAGTAATGTTTTCGGGGTAAAATCCCAAATCAACAACAAAATAACCCATGTCTATTAATACTATCAAATTTAGTTTTTAATTCCCCACTGCAGACTCAACCACCAGTAGAAGCATGTAAACAATTAATGAGTAATACTTAGCTGCAATCCACATCTGATTTTAAAAAATCTTAGCAGATGCCTACTAGTAAAAGGCTGGATACAACACCACATTCCAAAGAATTTCCAAGGATTATTTAGATAACTTTCAAATAGATTAATTTTTTCATCATAGTCACACAACATGATTTCTGTATTTTGAAATCAACAGAAAATGAATTTTTTAATAATTAATGGAAACACTGCAAAATTTGAAAATGGCGCAACTCTTTCAAACACTTAAGCTTGATGAGCAGCTCCAAGGAACCACCAGAACACATGTGAGGAGCCCGTGCATCCCAGGCAGCCTCCGGTATTTAAAAGCATGTGCCATTAACAATTGTGTTCTACACACTGACTAAGCTGTGGAAGGCATCAAGCAGAGCTCTCATTTTCACAAACATCAGCTCTGAACCACAATGATGCAATCCCCTCCTCAGATTTCATTATTTTTGTTTCTTCCAGAACTAATTTTCATAATGTCTTGATTATAGATAAGAAAGAAAAGTATTTTCTAGTGGTTGAAGAGAGAAGAGAACATAATGTTCCAGCTGAAAACTCAAATACTGTGGTCCTAATGGAGCAAAAAAGCACATTACAAGTCAGAAAGCACTGTGGCAGCAGACTGACAATGAGGAAATAGGAAAAAATACACAAATGCAGTGCTATGAATAAAAAAAAAATCCAACGTTTACCATAAAGCAAAACATGCTCTACAATCATATCATTTTGAAAAAGTGAAAAACCTGGAAATATCCCACATACATGCACACCATACCTTCCTCCTCCAGCAAAGACCCACTGACTTTGTTGAACTCTGGCAGAACTCAACAGATTGGTGCTCTAGCAAACCTGGATCCAATTCTTTCCTCTGTTTTCTCGTAATCAGTTTGGCCCCTTATTGTAAAAGCTGTTTGTGGGTAAGCACTACAAGCTAGATGACTGAAATGACCCAGGTTAACAACAATCCTCATGAAAATACAGGGGCAAAAAAGTGAAAAGTGTAATAGCAGACACTGCTTGTTACATAGAGGTAATTTCTTCAATATCTCACACTAAACATTCCCAAATCCAAACTGATGAGAGTTGAGGGCAAAACAATTTATAGGTCAGTCATAAGTCACAATACCTCTTTTTCCAGAATCCGAGAGATCTCTCCTAAAGTCCTGTCCAGACCAGGAACTTTGTGGTTCCCTAAGGAACAGCTATCCTGCATTTGGAGGTGTTTCAGAAGGTCTTTTGCTAATCGCTGTAACCTTCAACAGAAAACAAAGAGCAGTTAAAGCAAAAACTCCCTTATTAACATACATCTTTGTAATGAATCTCTGGTAACAATGAAGGAATCATGAAAATCTATGTTAAATATTATTATATCTATTGTGAACAGGATGCTAAACATCCAAGGAGATACAGTCAGCTTGGAGTGACATTTCACTATCTCCTTTTTCAAGGAAACAGCACAGATATAGAGTGAACAGTGCAGCCATAAAGGTGCTTTATTAGCTACATTTGTTTCTGCTGTTTCCCTATTCCCCTTCCACAGCTTATCCTGCTAGTTTTTGCCATCCTCATTTTCAAATGTTTTCACCCTATTTAAGATGAGTAAGGGAAATGGAACAGCAGGACCACTTGGCTGATTTCTTATAAGCATCATAAAAGAAATGGCTCTTCAAGGTTATTTGAATAAGAGAAAAGCAATGGCTTTACAGCCTACCTCAGAAAGGGCATTTTATTAACAAGGGTCAGTAATGAAACCAAAATGCAGATGTGGGAGCAATGTAGACATACACGGGTTAGGTTTCATTTCAGTTTTACACATCTACACCTGGGCTATTCACCTGTGCCCTCCTGCTTGGCAGTGAGGGGAAACACACAGTGCCAGGGCACAATTCTCTCACCCTAAGGTCCAAAATACAGCAGTCAAAACACACTCAGAGTTTATCCTTCTGTGCCTAGACTGTGAAGGTGGATTGTGAAGGTGACTTCTCTCTCCGTGGAAGCAGCAAGGCAGAGGAGACAAGGCTGCCAGAGTCCCTTAGCTGGAGACTGAGAGCAGTCAGGAGGAGGTGTCATTGTGTACTTGCCATGGATTTGGTGTCACTGCCTCAGTGTCCCCTCCTGGCTGCTCTGAGTAACAAGGCTCAGGGTTTGCTGGACCTTTGGTTTCATCTACTGGGCAATCTGCACTGAAGTGGGATGAAGCTGGTAACTGAGCAGGAGGAGTGGCAGACACTGCTGGGACTGGAAGCCTACACATAGAAGTCTACAGGAAAGGAAAAGAGGGGAAGGGTAACAATGCTCATCATAAAATGGGAGATATCAGTGTAAAAGGGCCAGAAGGCACTCACAAAGTGACCACAGAGTATTGGAAAAGAAAAAGATTACATCAACCAGTCTCCCAGAAGAGACAGGAGATGGAATGGCTGGAGAAAGTACCACAGTAGCCACATTACATTTAAAAAAAATACAAATAAAAATTGTTTGTAGAATTTTGAGTCTTGGACTTATCATCTGGGCAGCTGAGCCCACTAATATACATCCAGGATTTTTCTGTGACAAGAAAAATAAAAGGAGATTACATCCTGATGAGATTTTTTTTGCACTGCTATTTCCTCTGTGGAAAATGAGGTTGGAGGAAACCTTTATCTCCATAAGCCACAAGCTAAAATGGGAAACAAAATTAAAAGCCAAAATCCAAATAACTGCAGGACTTGGACAGTAAATCAAAAGACCACAGCACCAATGAGAAGTGGAACTGCTGTAGTCCAGAAGCAGAGTATTCTCACAGAGTGGGATTTAGAATGGCTATTGCCTTGGCAATATCCTAGTACATTAAGCAAAAAATACTTTCTTTCTTTGGTATATGTACTCAAATTCCATGACTAAAGCACATATAAAGCCCACCACCCTATATTGTAACTTCATCTGACAAAAGACAGCAAGACAGGTTTCCATTTGCTTCATTTAATATCACAGGAATGGAATTCCACCAGGATTAACCACAGAGGCCAAAGAAAGGCACTTCCCTAATCTCCATCAGGCACTAGTGTTGAGATGGATGAAAGTTTGACAAGGA
>VWZP01009241.1:3005-22569 GCA_013396995.1 Dicaeum eximium
GGGAGCCCCGGGCCGGGGAGAGCCGGCGAGGAGGAGGAGGGACGGGACGGTCTGTGCCGCGGCCCCCGGCCCCTCTGCCACTTCCTGGGAAACATGGTAATTCCTGGGGCATCCCCCTCCCTGCCGCTGCCCCTCCCCTTGGCTGCCGGTCCCGCGGGCACCGGGTGGGTACGGGGGGGGCAGCGGGAGCAACAGCAGAGGGAAGTCGGAAGCGAAGGAGGTGCAAAGGCAGAGGTGGGTGTGGAGGCGGGTGTCAGGGCAGAGGTGGGTGGGAAGGTAGAGAGAGATGTGAAGGTGGAAGTCAGCGCAGGGCTGGGGATGAGGTGTGGGGGAGGCCGTGGCCGCTTGGGCAGGTGTGTGCGGGGCTGCATCCCGCGGTGCTTAAACTTCCCTGCAAAGTTAGTCAGGGGGATGCGTGCAGCGAGTGGGAGCTGCCGTGCGGGCCGTGCCAGCGCAGGGGATGCTCGCAGACCGAGTGGCTCATTTGTCACCGCAGCCGGCACGTGCCGTTGCCCCGGGCTCTGTGCTGAGCGCGGCCTCCGCTCTGGGCCAGGCTGAGCGCTCGCATCGTGTCCTGCCAAAGCTGGTGACAGCGAGGGCTGCGGAGAGGCAGAGGAATTGGTATTCAGGACTGGTCCCAGGCTCAAACCTCACTCCTTCCTGAGCAGGGGGAGAAAGGAGCTGGAGCTGAGTCACCCTGTGGCTTTGGGCACGGGTTAAACAACTTTACCACACCAAACCCCAAAGCCCAGCCCGTCTTGTTGATGTAAACCAGTTTAAAAATATGGGTATTTGGGGAGAAATATCAATCTCTATTTAACAGCACTTTGGCTTATTAAAATGGAAATAGCTTTGCAAATGTAAATCTCCTTATGCTCCCTAATGCCTTTGTTCCAGCTCCCTCCCAGCGGGTGGAGGGACTGGGATCACTGGCTGCTTTTGGATTCCTATGGGCTCCTGGCCGGCCCGGATGTGGCTTCGCCTACAAACTTGGAGCTGCTGCGCCATGGTTACCCCAAAAACCTCCCCCAGTGATTAAGTGCTTTGTGACACTCCATGAAAACATTTTTAGTCAGTCATTCCAGGCCAAAATATTCCCCAGCACAACTCAGGCTGTGTCTGGTGCCTCCATCAGTCCCTGGTTCTCTCCTGACACCGGCTCACGCGGTCCCTGCCACTGGATGAAGTCCTGAGTGATAGGACAACAGGAAACAGCCTCAAGTGGTGCCAGGAGAGGGTTAGACTGGATACAAGAGAAAAAATTCTTCACTGAATGAGTTGTCAAGCCCTGGCACGGGCTGGCCAGGCAATGAAGGGTGGAGTTGCCACCCCTGGGAGGATTTAAAAGACAGTTGGAGGCAAGGCAGGCAGTTCTGGTTCATTCCTCATGGCAGCATTCTGAGCTGGATGGATCCTCCTGTGCTGTTGTGGCTCCACACCTCGGTGTTGGGATGGGGAGGAAGTCCAGCTAGGTAGTGCTGGGTGTGGAGGTGGTGGGCACCCGGCTGGGCTCAGCACTGGGGACCAGGTGGCTGCACCGGGGTCCCACTGGAGCAACACGGAATGGGGTGCTGGGCTTTGCCCTCCATCAGGCATTTTCCAGAGTAAGGTTTCCAGTCCATTCTAGGAACTATACACAGTAAGACAAAGCTTGAGAAGAAAGGTCCAAGGGCAGAAAGCCTGGACAGGAAACACAGTGGCAGATCAGGGCCCTGAGAAGGGACTGGCTTGCCTCCTCTTCTGCCCAGCTCTGTGGCTTCTCCTGTCAGGTGCAGGAGCAGGAGATTCCTGTGCCGAGACATGGGAGAAAAGTCACGAAGAATTAACCAGAGCATGACTGCAAAGTGCTTTAGCTAAAGCGCATTAAAACTAATTACGCTGAATTAACCGTGGCCCCTTTGTCTCTGTATGGGCTCCTGGACCAGGGATTAGCTGCCTGAAAATAATGCTCACCTTGAGCTAATCCCACCAGACTTCCTGGGTGCTCTTACGGGAGCAGGACCCAGCTGCTTGGAGGATGCTCCTCTTCCCCACGTGCCGATGGGGTCCCCTTGACAGCTGTGCCAGACTCATCCCTGTGCTGCCTGGAGCGGAGCCCGGGCATCACGGGAGCTGTGGGATGGCTTCTCTCCATGTACCAGCCATGCCACACAGCCACCAGCTCCTGCAGCACTGAGAAATGAACGGGGAACTGCTGGTTCACAGGTGGCACAGACCCAGTGTCCTCACCCCGCCCTGGGGCAGTGCGGGGGATGCAACGCGGCAGAACGCTTCCCAGAAAATACAGGAATCATTTTGAGTTTGGCGAATTCAGCAGTGAGTCTGGACCAAAACAGCCCATCCGTCTTCAGATGTTTGTCCTTCCTCCCATCTGCTGCATTCCTGCAGCGAGTGTGGAGCACGCCACAGCCCCACGATCTGTCTGGTCTAACTCCGCTTAACCTCTCGGCTGCTGCGGCTCCTCCGCCTCCACATGGCTGGAGGCCGAGCGAGGCGGCTGCTGCCTCGGGGCTTATCCCAGGCTCCTGAACCAGAGCCCGGCGCTGGGACCCGGACCCGCCGTGCCGCAGCCCCGCCTGCGCCGTGCTTGCTGTGCTCCAGTCCCGGTGCCTCCCGTTTCCAGCCCAGGAGGGTTCGGAGCCCCTGAGCTCAGCAGCATTGCCAGTGTGGGCGTCCCAGGGTCCCGACAGTGCAGCGTAGGATGGTGGGCAGAGACCGGCTCAGGGGGAACGGTGTCCCCGCTGCGGGGCCGCTGTCCCACCAGCGACACTTGCCTCCCTCCTGCAGGATGCCGGGTCACTAGATGCGGCGGTGCAAAGTGCTCTCCAGGCCCTCTACCCGCCCTTCGAAGCCACTGCTCCCACCGTCCTGGGCCAGGTGTTTCGGCTGCTGGAGACCAGCTACCAGGGGGATGGGCTCTGCTGCCTGCTCCAGTTCCTCATCCCGGCCAAGCGGCTCTTCGAGCGCCTGCGGCAGGCGGCCTGCGTAAGCCCCATGCCCCACAACGGGGCCTAACCCTAACCCTAACCCAACCCACAACGGTGCCTCCATGAGCCACTCCCAGACACGGGGCTTTGCCCTAAGGAGTCCTGCCCGCATGGGCACGCTGACCTCTGGGCTCCCTCCCTGTACATCCGCTCCTTGTCCCATGCACTCCCCGCAGAGGGGCCATGGCACACCCAGCTCCCTGGGATTTGTCCAGCATATGTGGTCCCTGCAATAAGGGCAGGGGACTCTGGGGTCATCTTGTCTTGATCCTAGAGAGGCTTAAGCAGGGTTTTTCCCACTGTAAGCACATGGGTAGACTCTGCACCCTGGAACAGCCATGGCTCAGGGTGGGCTTGCAGAGCTGTGCTGCAGGGGCTTGGCTCAGGGATGTGTGGTCACCAGGCTCCTTCATCCTCATCTGAAGCCCAGAGCCAAGCAGCAAGAGCTTGTGGAGGTGGCTGGGAGGTACAGAGCTCGCAGGGCTCTCATGCACTGTGTTCTTCCTCCCTCCCAGGCTCCCTACTTTAACCGCATCTTTCTCCATGAGGGCTGGCCCTTATGTCTGCATGAGAAGGTGGTTGTGCACCTCGCACCGCTTAACCCCCTCCTGCTGCGCCCCGGGGACTTCTACCTGCAGGCAGAGCCCTGTGAGGAGCACACAGCACGTGTCACCGTCAAGCACCTCTCTCTGGACCTCAGCTCAGTGGAGGAGACACCTGTCCCCGAGGCCACCCATGCACTGCTCTTCACCAATGCATGGCTCGAGGAGGTGAACAGCGGCTGGGCCGGAGCTCCCCTGCACACCTGCCTGGTGGCCACTGAGAACGGTGTCACGCCACTGCCATGGAGCCGGATTGCCACACCTGAGTTCACTGACAAGCCCGGGGCTGGGGCTGACAGTGTGCCCACTACTGCCCAGCACGAACCTGCTCCTGAGACTGCACCTGGCACACCTGTGCCCCACGGCACAGCAAATGTCCCCATGCCCTACAGCAACGTTGTGGGCACCATCCCAGGCTGCAAGGGCACCTCTCGGAAGTCAGGCCAGGGAAGATACCCGGGACTGATCAAGGTGGAGCAGGCAGGTGTGCAGAAGAAGCCGGCCACACTGGCTGTGCCCAGCCTCAGTGAAATCATCAGCCAGAACCTGGAGGGAGAGTATGTGGACCTGCTGGAGCAATCCAGGGAGGACATGGATGTCCTGACCAGATTCCTGTTGCCCACCTGCCCTACAGGGAGAATAAGAGCTGGGGCTGAGGACATGCTCCCCTGGGCAAATGGGGCATCAGGAGCAGACACCTGGCCCTCTTCCGCTGGGGGAACACTGAGCTCAGAGGAGAGTCCCTGCAGCCCGTGCCTGGCGAGGAAGCTGAGCCAGGAGCCAGGGCCACGTGGCCCAAAGTGCCGCCACCGTGACTCCTACAGGGCCGCGCTGCAGAACCCGGTGAGCTTCGGCTCTGAGCTGATGGCAGCCATCCTGGAGGAGCCGAACAGCCCCGGCTCCGAGCTGCCCCCTGCCACCCCCCGTGAGACCCTTGCACAGCACAGGAAGGGGGCTGGCAGCTTCATGCTCCTCACCCGCCAGTCCCACCGAGCGACTCCTGGGGTGCCGGGGCGAGGGGGGTTGGTGCAGTGGGGCAGACCCCGGCTTCCCCCAGGTTCCAGCCACAAGTTCTCCTTCCTGAAGGGTGCGCGGCTCAGGGCAGCCCCCGAGGATGAAAGAGTCACCAGCCAGCACGAGGGGGCCTGGAAGAAGATGTCAGCCATCTACTCGCCCAGGATGGGCAGAGCCAGGGCAGGAGGGAAAGGTACTATCCTGTGGGGCTGTGGGACCTGAGCAGGCACTGCTGGGGCTTTGCTATTCCTCTGCTTCGTTGAGTGTCGCCAGCTTCTCTCTCCTCTATCCCCATGCGCAGGTACGAATGCAGCCCCTGCTGCTCCCATTGAGGAACGGTCCCAGGAAAGTTCCAGCTGCAAGAATGGTCCCTCTGTGCCCAGCACTGGCACTGCTGGTCAGGAGCCTCCAGCCTGGCAGGACCTGCATGCTGGGCTGCTGCGCTCGGGCATCATCTGCCTGCCAGGTACTGCTGGCACCGTGAGCCCGGGGAATGGGCGGGAGAGGCGTCTGGATGGAAACCCAGGCTGCTGGAGAGGGTGTTTTGGAGGAAGGTTTCAGGGCTTTGCTGGAGGCCAGAAATACTCCAAGCGGAAAATTTTTTTTCAGCTGGGCAAAAACATTAAAAACATAAATGCAGGCAGCCTGTGCAGAGCAGCTGCCCCAGTCCCAGCCGCCCCAAGCCCTCCCACACCATTCCTCTCCAGTGAAGCTGTTCAGCTTTAGCTGCCAAACACTAAACATTTGGCTCCTTCTTTTTCCCAAGAACCAAAAAGCAGTAACAAAACCTATCTTTTTCTCAGGAAAAACGTCCCCAGCAGCTCTGGAATTCCAGACATGCCAAGAGCCCCCCTAGGCTGGTTCTTCCCCTCCAGAAGTGCCAGAGGGGCTGCACCATGGCAGGCCCTCAGCTGAGGCAGCACTGATGGTTACGCTGGCACATTGTGGGGTGCTCAGGTCTGGCAGGTGGCTGCCAGAGGGGTCACTCACCCTTTCTCCACAGGGAGCTCAGACAGGCTGGGCAGGGCCCTCCTCCTGGTGACCACCAGTGGCAGTGCCTGGCGGGCTGCGTGGTGCTCAGCTGCCGAGCTGGCAAGGCTCATCCTCTACCTCTGCTCCCTCCCCAGGTAAGGGCAGCAGGACCTGCCAGTGACGCCCAGGGCTCCCAGGCTACGTTGAGATGTTGGGATGGACAGTTGGCATGGATACCCAGCATGGGATGGATGCCCAACATCCCACACACTCTGTTTTGGGCATATCCCGAGGACCCTGGACCATGCCCCTGCCAGAGGCACATGCTCTGAGCCCTTGGCAGGGGCATCCCACAGGGACAAGGCCATTACCTGTGGGGTTCCTGCCTGCCTGGGTGTGCAGAATATGGGAGGGGGCTTTGAGAGGGTCCTGCCCCAGGGAAGGACCCCCACTCCTGCTGTGTTTCCCCTCGCTAGGCAAGAAGTGAAGAACGGTGAGAGGCGAGAAGCGAAGGATGTTGGGCTGACAGTTGTGGTGGATGCCCGGAAGCAGCCGCCCGCTCCCGTCCTCTTCTCAGCCCTCCGCTCTGTCCAGGTGTGCTGGGCTCTGTGTGCCTGTGCCACAGCCATGCCAGGGGTGTCCCTGTCTGGGAGGGAGTGCTGCCACCCTTTGGGGGTGCCTCAGAGCCTCCCCTGTTCCCGCTCTCCATGTGATCCTCAAAGGTCCCTTCCAAGCCCTGCCATCACCCAGCAGGTGTCACCAAGAGCCCTCCAGCATCCTGCTACAGCCCAGGAAATGGGCTCCACAGTGACAATCCACTGTCATGGCAGAGTCCTTATGCTAGTGCCCAGGTAATGCCACAAGAGTGCCCTGTGGTGTCCAGGGGCTATGGGGTCCCCCCGGCCACAGCACCCTTTTCCTTTGTATGCCCAATAAAACCCATGTTGGCTCTGATGCTCCTCACATGGAGAAGTGTCACTGGTGGGAGAGAAGGGGTTCACTCATGAGGCTCTTCCCATGGTCCTTTCCCAGGGAGCTGGTGGCTGGGACAAGGTCATGACCTGAGTGATGTGTTTGCATCTCCCACACCAATGCAAATGGGAGCCTTTTTCTTTGCAATGAGCTCACCAGCCTCAGCTGACCCAGGAAAGCCCAGCACTGCCATGGGTGACCTGAGGGCTGTGTGTGGGGTCTGCCCTGGTGATTCTCCCCTGCCTCCCACAGAGTGTGTCTCCAGGCTGCATTCACAGTATGCTGCTCCTGGCCGAGAAGGAGCTGGTGTCCCACCGTGACAGGCTGTCCGGGGTGCAGGTGAGCCTGTCCCTGTCCCCTGAGCTGGTGCAGTAGGGGGTTATTCTCTGCTCCAGGCAGCTTTACAAGCTCTGTCCCCTGCAGGTGGAGACCCTGACATCACTGAAGGCTCTGGGCCGCCACATCGACAGCTCCCAGCTGCCCCCAGAGCTGGACGGTGCCTTCCCCTACTGCCACGGCGAGTGGGTTCAATTCTTCCAGGTGTCTGTTACCACACCATGAGCCATTGCCTCACCTCCCCTGTGTCCCTCTGTCCCCACTGCATCTTACACGTTCCACACACATCCCTGGAAAAGCAACATGAAGGGCTGGGATAGGGGAATGAAAAGGAAAGCTCAACACAGGAAGGTCAAGCTCCTTCCTACCTGCTCCTGCCTGCAGCTGCCCATCCACCTCCGCACTTCCTTCCTCATCTGCTTTAACTCAGTGCCTCACAGTATTTCCTGCTCTGTCCTGGCACTGCTCCTCCTCCTCCTCCTTCTGGGCAGGCTGTCCCCACTGACCCACCATTTGTGTCCACCACAGAAGCTGCAGCCCTTCACAGCCAGCCTCAGGCGGGCATCGGAGCTGCTGCAGCGCTGCATCCAGGACCTGCAGAACACCAGCGCACGGGCAGGGACACAGGTAACAGGAGTGGCAGCACCACACATTGGGGACATTCCAACGTGCCCACCTGCAGTGCAGCCACAGCAACATTTCAGTTCGTTGCCCAAAACTTGGCATAACTGCTCCCAGACTGGCTGCTCCTGGCCATGGGGCTGTTCCCTGTCCCCTCTGCTCCTGCTTGGGGTGCAGCCCCAGGTACCTGTGCTGTGCTGGCTGAGGCCTCAGGTGATGCCCCAGGTAAGACACTTGTCTGACCCTCCCTTCCCCCGCAGGATGCGGCCGCGGGCATGCGGAGGCACCAGGAGCTGATGCAGAAGGTGCTGGGTGACGCTCAGCTGGTGCGGGTGCAGCACGAGGGCGGGTTCGTGCTGGCCAGGCTGCGCAGGGAGGCCGCCCGCCTCTGCGCCTCCGACCACATCAGGTAGGACGGGGCAGATCCCCTGTCAGGGGCTACCAACGCCAGGGACACCCTGCTCCTGCTGGCTGACACAGCCACCTCCCCATGGACAGCCCAGTCCCCATGAGCCCAAGCTATTGCCATGCTCGGTCCTGCTCTGGAAGCGTGGACCTCGTGTCAGGGACAGCCCATTTTAGGAGTCCCCTCATCCTCACTGGTGCCACATCCCTGAGAGGGTCTCCTGCCCCAGGCCAGGCCAGATCTGTCACTGCTCTGCAATGCCGGCAGCAATGCCTTGGGCCGGGCTCGGGAAAAGCCACTAGATGGGGCCAAGTCCCGGCCGTGCCGCGCCCGGCCAGCTGCGCTGTGCTCATCCGGCCGCGCCGTGATCGTCCGTGATGTCGCACTTGTCTGGCCATGCCACACTCATCTAGTGATGCCATAATCTGGACGTGCATGGCTCCTCTGGCCATGCTGTAGTCATCCAGTAATGTCAGCCCCACCTGGACGTGCCGTACTCATCCAGTGATGCCGTAATCTGGCCATGTTGTTACTCATCCAGCCGTGCTGTAATTGGGCCATTCCGTACTCACCCGGCGATGTCGCTCTCGGCCAGGAATGCTGCACCCATCTGGTGATGCTGCACTGGTCCAGCCGGGCCACGCTGCTCCATAGCCCGTCCATTCAGGCAGCACTGATCCACTGCTCCCTCCTGCTCCCTTCTCCCCGTGGAGCTGGGCTGCACTGACAGAAGGGGCTTTCCCATCCCATGGTCCCTGCCATCCCTTTGCTCCATGGGTTGGGGAGATGTCCAGGTGCCTGCAGGGCTGGGATCAGGAGCTGAGCATGAGACCTGCTCCTCTTCACCTTGTGCATCCATGAGCTCACCTGGCAGCACCTGGCACTGATGGCCCCTCTCCTCCCAACCCCCAGGACCGGTATGGAGTTGGCAGAGGGGCTGTACAGTCAGCTGGAGGAAGAACTTCACAACCTCGTGTCCCAATCCAACAGCTGCCTGGAGCGCCTGAAGTTCCTCCGCAAGGTCCGGGAGCTCGAGACTGAGTTTGGCAAGGTGAGCTGGATGTCCCTGGGGTGCCACGAGTTGAAGTTGCCCTCTGTGGTGTTCCCTGGTTGAGTGTTTTGGTCACATTTCCTTTTTTTTTTGATGATGACTAAAGGCTGGAGAATGGCAGGATTGCCTGAGCTTTGATTTTCATAACAGGCGGCTGCGTGTGGCTGAGCCGGGCTGGGATGCCCGGCCGGGGCAGGAAGGGGCGGTGCTGCGGGCACGCTGCTGCTGCTGTGGCCGGTCCCGGTGATCCCCGCTCCTCTCTCTCACAGCTGGGGTCGTGGCTGGACGGGGAGGCAGCGGCTCGGCTGCAGGAGATGGGCACCGAGGACTGGAATCCCGACAGCTGCCAGGGCTCCACTGAGCACTTCAAGGAGTTCTTCACCCAGGCCACAGTATGTCTGGAGGGGTTTTTCTGTAACAGACATCTCCTGGGTTTGGAAAGAGGCTTCTGGGCAGAACTGGGTGTCCCTGAGCCGTTGAGTCACATTGCAGTTGTCAGGCTCAGCATTGTGGGGACTCTGGGCAGTCCTGCTCCAGTGAGGAGATGGCTGTGCTCTTCCTTGATGTGTGCTGGGCTGGAACTGCTGTCTAACCCCTGCTGCACTCCATCCATGCAGCTCCTTTTTCCTACAAAGCCTGGGCATCCATCAGACAACAAAACACATTGTGATGAGGATCTTCTTGTTCCCCTGGATGTGCAGGCCCTTTAGTCATACACACTGCAGGGAGGGTGAGGCATGGTGACCCCACTCGGGACAGGAGGTACCTTTGGTGCATTTTGAACCAGGCCAGGGCAGAGCAGAGATTTGGAGAATCCCATTGCTTTGTTTCTTCTCACTTGCTCAGAAGTGTTTCCCATCCATCCGTATTGGTGATGTCAAGAGCTACCTGTGGCACATCACCCTGCACAATATCCCAGGTCAGCACCATTCCCAAGTGTGGAGCTGTTCCTTCCCCTGTCCCTGCAGGCTCGGTACCAGCGTGGCCTGACCCTGTGCCGGGAGGCGGCTGAGGTCCGACACACGGCGTTCCCTGAGGCAGATTCCTTCCAAGTGGCTGCAGCCCTTTTCCAGACAAAGCTGAGGAGCTTCTCCCAGCAGCTGGAGCGGCGGCAGGCAGAACGGGAGCTGCTGCAGGAGCTTGTCCGGTTCTCCAACAAGGTGGGTGAAGGGGATCTTCCCCTGCAGGACACGGTGCTGCTGGTGGCCTGAAACCAGCCACTGTCACCTGTTTTGCAGGTGGCAGGGCTGAAGCTGGACTGCCGGCAGTGCTCAGCGCGGGCGCAGCGCGGGGAGGGCCAGGCCCTGCGGTGCCTGCAGAGATCCTTCCAAAAGCTCTCGGTGGAGTTCGCCCTGGAGAAGCTGCAGGAGATGAAGGCTCAGGTGCGCAAGATGCAGAGCAGCCAAGGGTTGGCAGCCTGGACAGAGGCCCAGCACAGGTACCAGCAGACCCGGCAGAGCCTGGAGGAGATGCTGGCAGAACTGCAGGAGGCCTGGGGAGCACAAGCTGACGGGCACGGGGACTCCTCCAGCCCCCCCAGCCCGGGGTCTGCAGCTCCTCACACAGAAGTCCTGGTGTGCAGAGCAGCCCCCAGCCCCAAGCCAGCCATGCTGGGGGGCAGGGGGTTGGCAGAGCAGCCAGAGACCAGCACTGAGGGGCCAGGGCAGCCCCAGGGGCCAGGACAGTCCCAGCCCAGCACCACTCCTGGCTCTCTGCAGCCCCACTGCCAGCTGGGGCCTCAGGGTGCCTGCACCTCTCACCACCACATCTCTGCTGACACGCCCCATCCCAAACCCAAGAGCAAAGCCAGCCTGGGAGCGACAGGACACCTCACCCAGGAGCGCAGACAGCCCACTCGGAGGCGTCCCTTCACCCTGCCTCCCTGGACACGTTTTCCAGGTGCTGACCCACCATGTCCCACTGCTGTGCCCTGTGGGACTGCCTCAGACGCCAGCACAGCTGGTGCAGCAGCAGGGCCACAGGCAGAAGCTGCCCAGTACTTTCAGATTTCCAGCCAGAGCAGTTTCTCCTCTGAAGACTCAGATTCACAGAACTCCATGGAAGAACCTCCAGCAGCAAGCCTGGCTTTACCCAGGGACCTCCAGAGTCCCAGACCACCCTGCCCTTCCGAAAAAGCCCACCAGATCATTTACCTGGAGAACCACCACACTGAAAGTTCAGCTAAAGCAAATGCCAAGTAACCAGTTCCTCCAGTTGGGGCTGTTTCTGTTCAGCTGCATAAGTCTCAGTCATGGACTG
The DNA here is from genome assembly GCA_013396995.1 of Dicaeum eximium. Taxonomy (NCBI): domain Eukaryota; kingdom Metazoa; phylum Chordata; class Aves; order Passeriformes; family Dicaeidae; genus Dicaeum; species Dicaeum eximium. Next base: position 14,226 of record VWZP01009241.1, read on the forward strand.
GATGAGACTTCCCATGCTCAGAGATGGGATGCTGGAACTTCTTACCCCATCCTCAGTCCCAGAATCTTTGGTTCCCTGTCCTTAGCGCTCTCTCTGCCATGGATCAGCAGCAATTCCATCGCCAGCTCAGTATTCATTCACAATCTACCAGATGTGTAGCAATCCTCCCATAAAGTGCCTTTATCCCTACCAGTGCCAGCCTTGTCTCAGGCAGTGGGGAGCATTCCTACATGAGAAGCTGTGCCTGGAGCATCCCAGGGAAGTGCAGACCTGTGAAATGTTCCTGTCACTGACTGTGCTCCCTGCTCCACTGGATGGTTTTACCATCCCTGTGCTGCTGCTGCAGCCCTGGCTGAGCCCCAGCAGTGGGCCCTGGGTTTGTGTGTGCTCATTAACACGGGACTAACTCCATTAGCATTAATAAACCTGAAGAGAAACACCTGGATGGTCCTCATGGAGGAGAGTGAGAAGTTGTGTCCTGCTGGGATCCAGCTGCTGGGGTTCTCACCCAGGTTCCATCTGCTCCCACCACCCCAGCACAGAGCCCACAGGCAGCTGGTGCCACCAGGAATGCCCCCTGTGCCCCCTACATGGGCTGTGCCCACAGTCTGGCTCTCCTATTGCTGCCAGCACCTTGGTCCTGCTCAAAGGACCCTTTTGAAAGGGTTAAGTGCCTCAGTGTCCTGTCCTCCCTCCCAGCACATGAGCAGAGTGGTGTCACTGCCCAGCCTCCCCACTCTGTTTTGGAAACGCGCTGTCCTGAAGCCTTTGGGACCCGTTTGGCTGGGTGCGACCTTGCCAATCCCAGTCCGAAGCAGCCGGAGGTCCCCAGAGACCCTGTCCCCGCAGGCGCGTCCCGCTGTGCCTGTTTGGGATGCGGGAGCGGGCGATGGCAGGCGGGACCCTGAGTGCCGGGGCCAGGCTCTGGCCGGCCGCCTCCCGGGCAGCCACAGCATGAGCTAATCAAGAGACATCAGAGGAGAAGCAATCTCTGCCTTGGAGGCCGTTCAGAAAAACACACTCCTCCTCCCAGCCCAGGACGGTCATGGCTCGCATCCTGCGGGATGCTGCGCCTCGGCAAAGGGCACTCGCCCATCCCAGTCTGGCTGAGCGTCACTCATACCCCCCTCAGCCTTGTTTTTGCCAGATCCCGAAGCCAAGCCCTGCTGAGCTCCTCACGGCCCCAGCTGCCCCCCGCGGGCGCCACGCTCCTCCTGTCTGGGTCATTAGTGAAGCATTAACGGGACCGACCCCGGCCCTGCCCTGTCACAGGACCTGTGTCTGTCACCACCCCTAGTCCTACCCAACTGTCTGTCCTTTACTTCTCCCTGCAATTTTTTAGACTCCATCTTCCCCAGCTCAACACTGATTTCCCTACTGACAATTCTGTCCCTGCTCCACTGAAATCCTGGTCACTGAGTCCATCCCACTCCATTTAGTTTAAAAGTTGTTGTCCTAGAGAACCCGGACAGGTCTGCAGAGCCTGTCCTGTGCAAGCCTAGAATTCATTCCATTCTTCAATAGTGCTACATCCTGAGTGGCACCAAGGTCACTGAGCCAGGACATTTCTACCTCTTCATGCTATGTCCCTGCTCCCCATCCCCATGCCCTACAGCTGAGTGTGCCCACTCCCCATCCCATGTGGCCAGTGCAAGCCGTGCCCACCTGGATGGGACCCAGCTCACTGCCAGAGCCAAAAATCTTTTCTCCCTCCAGCATCATTCCAAGCCAAGCCTGACAGTTCCCTTGCTCAATTTTCCACTCTGTTGAGATCTGATCTGCTGTATCCCCCCATTACAGCTTTTAGGTTGGACAAACAGCACTTTCCAGCGAGAAAGTCATTTTTCAAACCAGATGGAATTATGATTCTTCTGAATAAAGCAAACAATGACTTTCCTGTTGTTTACTTTTTCCATAAGTAAAATAAAAAAGGATATTTTGCAAATCCTGAGTTTAACTGATAACAAAAAGGGGAATTTCCAGCCTGTGGCTGGAGGGTGAATCGTTTCCCTGGAAGGGTCCTGTGCACTGAAGAGCCGTCAGCCCTCACAGCTGGGTGGGCATACCCAGATCCCTCCTTCCCTCCTACCAAAAAGTGTTTTGCAACATTCTGCAAAAATTTTCTTATCTCTGCTGATCCTTCAGCACATGATTTATGACTCCCAAGTTTGACCAATTAAGCCATAACCTTTTCAGAAAGGCAAGTGCAGGAGTTAATCAATGTCTCCTTTCCCCCATGAAATGGCAAAATCATTTGTCAGGGGCTGGCAGGGATCCAGCAGTGTGGGCTGGTCGGGGTCTGGCAGTGCCAGGGTGCAGAGCACCCTCCAGCCTTGGAGGGAAGCTCCCACAAGACCCCAGGAAGTACTTTCTTCCAAAGGAAAAATGGTCAAAAATGTTGGATGCAGCAAACAAAACCACCTCAGAGAAGTGGAGGGCCCATGGATCAGGCACAGATCCCAGCCCCAGGGAATGACCTTTTCCTCTCCATGGCAGTGGCTGGGTCAGGCATTCCCCCTGTGGTTCCTGAACCCTGCTCCAGCAGAGCAGACAGTACGTGGGTTGGCACAGAGCAGGGAGTTCCAGCCAGAGACAGCCACGGCATTCTTCTTCCTGCTCCTTCTCCTCCTCACCACCAGATTCCCACCAAGCTCTGCCCTACAAATTGCAGGGGCTGCAGGGTCACTGGGTTCAGCTGTGACAAGACAGAGGGAAGGCAAAAAACAGAAGAGGAAGAGCAAGAGGCACTGGGGTTTCCACATTCCCAGCCACTGCCACAGCTGTGCCTTGTCTCAGTCAAGGAGGAAGTGTGGGAAATGGGTGACAAGGCAGAGATGCAGTGACAACAGCATGTAGGAAAATTCAGAGCCCCCCAGAGGGGTCCCCCAGCAGTTCTGGTGTAGCAGAGCCACCACAGGCCCATTCCTGTCCTGGCAGCCCCTGGAATTGGGGTTGAGCCACAAACAGCCGTGGGAGTTCAGAAGCACAAAGTGGGGGCTTGGTCCGTGCCACAGTGGGAACGCTGTCTTGCCTGGATTTGTCCTCCTGGGTGACAGCCAGGGCAGTGGGTCTGGCTTCTGCAGGTAAACTCAGAGGCAGCTCTGGGTGCAAACGGAAGCTGAGCTGTGGGACAAGGACACCAGCTCAGTCCTGGCTTTGGGACAGGGCTGGAAGCAGAGATATCCAGAGAAGCTTCATTATCTCCAAGTGCCTGCTCTGGCAGAGCAAACAGAGGTCTTGCCTATCACTGAGCTGGGGTTGCTGGTGCTCTGGGGAGCTGCAGATAGCCATAAGAAATGGAAAACCAACGAAACCAGTGATACCAGAGGAAAACAGGAAGGGTGAAGGGTAACGCCAAAGGGTAGAGCTCCAAGGGCTGGACATAACTCAATCTGATCTGAGCTGGGCAGGGAAAGGCCAACCCAGCTGCTTTCCAAAATCCCAGCTGTGCTGCATCCCGAAGGATGGATGGAAAATGCCTTGGCCAGTGCTTGCTCAGGGGCCCTGCAGACACCCACCCTGGGAAGAGGATGACAGGACAGTCGGGCGCAGGTGACCTGCATGGGGGGACACACCTGGCTCATGTGTTAGCCCTGGGGGACCCACCCAGCTTCAGGCATTAAATCTGGACATGTGAACTCACGGAGGAGCACAAACACTCTGCACCAGCTGGGGAGCACAGACCCTTCTTGTTTCCCCCTGCAGACCTGCTGGAGCCTGCAAGCTCTGAAGGTGGTGAGGGATTACCGGGGAGTGGCCCTGGGGGAACAGGAGCCCTGAGGAGGGAGGGCTGGGGGGGTTCCAACAAACTGCTGGGAAATGACAGCTGGAGGCTGGAATTCAGTTTGCACCAGGTACTGCCAGATCAGTTTCAAAACATTGTGCTTGGCTCGTGGCTATCCTGGCAGTGGACGTGAGCCCATCCTGCAGCACTGCAGCCCACTCTCGAGTGCTGTGGGACCTTGCCACGGTGGGACTGGCCTTGTGGCCAGCCTGGGGCCACCAGCAGGGAAAGGTTTGGCACAGATGGACAATCCAGCTCCCCTGCATGCACTGCTGGTGTCCAACACAGGACCCACCTCCCAGGGGCTTGCCTGGGAGCCTTGCCAGGGAAACCCCCAGCTTTCCTGCCCCTACCCTGCTTGCAGACCCAATAAATTCGGAAGCTTTCGAATTTTTTTTTCTCTCATTACTTTTAAGTAAAAATACAGACTCCGCCTAAAAACAAAGACAGTTACATAATGAATTCCTCCTGATCCCCCCGTGCGGACGGGAGGGGGTGCCTTGCACCAGGACTCCCAAGAGAAGCTGGTTATCAGCTGCTGGCCGATCCCTCCAGGCCGTGCTGGTTCAGGCTCCGCATTTTTCGGGAACAGCCTCTGGCTCAGCCTGTGCCGAGAGCTGGGAGCCAGAGCCCCGCTCTGCGTCCGACAGCACCGCACATCCCTGTCCCTGTCCCTGTCCCTGTCCCTGTCCCTGTCCCTGCCCCGTGAGCAGCGGGCGCCTCAACTCCAGGGGCCGCATCTGCCCTGCGGCTGCGACATCAGAGGAACGCATCACGCCTGCCTGGGGGGGCAGGTGGAAAAACAATCTGCTTTTCCTTAAAAAGCCACTTCTCCTCCCAGAGGAAAGCCTGCAGTGCTTGGCCTGGCACAGCCGCCCACCGCTGGGAACAAGCCCCCTTTATGCCGGCTCCAAACCCCAGCACCTCGGGAGCCCCGCGCTGCACCGAGCCCGTCTTGCTCAGCCGCTGGCCCAGCGCCAGAGCTGCTCGTGGCAACCAAAGCCCCAAACCAAGCGTGATGCCGTCACCAAGCCCATCCTCCCCCGTCCATGTCCTCATGGACCCTTGTCTGCGGCTGCTGCCGAGCCTCGCGGCTCTGCCGACCGCATGGAGCAGCTGCAGGGCTTTCATCGCAGCTTTGGGAAGCTCTTTCCCATGCTCACAGATCAGAGGTATGGCAGGGCATCTTGCATGTCAGGATGCCCACACAGCCCCCAGAGCTCCCCGCTGGCCCTGCCATCATGGGCGTAAAACACTTTTTACTGAGGTCACATCCCTGCAGGGCCCCTGGCAGACCCTCACCCAGGGAGGATGCCGGGCTCCCACCGAGGTGCCCCGGCTTCGGGGGGCTGCGGGAGCAGCGGCTCGGCTGAGCCTGAGTTTGGGGAATACTCGGGGAGGGAAGCACCGAGGAGATGGGCAGAGATTCTGAAGTCGGTTCACGACTTAACAGGGCGACTCAGAGCAGACACTGCCCCTTTTCACGGGTTGTTTTTCTGCCTGCACAAGGGACTGAGTCAGGACGTGCGGGCACTGGAGGGGCTGCGGCCGCCCCGGCACACACCCAGCAGAGCAAAGAGCGGCTCTGTCTGTGCGGGACGCACGGCAGGACCGGCACTGCAGGCACCGGCACGCTTTGAAGCAGCTCCAGGGGCGGGGCGGGGGCGAGGAAAGTCGCGCTCCTGCACTGAACACCTTGAGCAAATGAGGAGTTATTCTGGGCTTCAGCAGAGCAAACACCCTCTTAATGCAACCTTGTCTTAGTAAGGAGAGTAAAAATAACACCAGCGGTGTGGCTGGCCTACCATGGGCAGCATTTTCCAGTGCCTGGGCAGACGCTGGAAAGGACCTTGTGTGCCTCGGCGATACAAGGTGGTGAGTGAAGTGGGCACTGAAGCTGGAAACATGGGAGGCTTCCTCTTGGTGAGGTGCTGGGACCAAGCCCAGAGCTCCCTGAGGGACAGCCCTGAGTGGACAGAACAGAGGGCAGCCCTGGGAGACAGCCCCAGGGGACAGCCAGGCACTTGTCCCCTGCCACTTCTGCCGGAGGTGCCAGAGCAGGGACAGGTACTGTGAGTCGTTCCCGCTCTGTGCTTGGCCAGGAAACCAGACAGAAGATAATCCCGACAGCCTGCCCAGCACCAGACACCCCAGCTTGCCCGGTCCCACACATCCCACACCCCTACACCCCTCACAGCAACAAACTGCTCGTGCTTCCCAGCCGAGGGAGAAATGGCCTTTTCCAATCCCTCCACTGCCAACGGTGCCCTTCTGGCCCTTTTGTCACACATTAACTCGAGCAAACAACACATCCGAGCGTGCACCTCCGCTGCAGAGTGCATCCAGAGTTCACACTGGATACAGGAGGAAGAGCGGGCTTGTGCAGGCAGAGCTGAACCCGGCACCCTGCAGCACGGGCTCAGACTGGCACTGGGCAATGCACTGGCACAGCTCCTGAGCCCAGGAAGCAGCCTTGGGGGCAAGGCCAGCTCGGGACAGGTGACACCAGCTGTGAGCTCCCGTAGCCACCAGCCATGCCCAGGCCTCACAGCCACCTGGCAGTGGACAGCAATTCCTGTGGCCCTGATGCTCAGGGAGAGGGGCAGCCTGTGGGACCCTCACCTCCCTGACCCCTCCCTGCATCCATGGGAACAGCTCGACCCAGTGCTGCCCATGAGGACCCAGGGGTCTGGGAAGAGGAGGAGGAGGGTGTCATTTTCAGTGTCTCTTCTCAAATCTGAGCAAGGAGAGCAAGACCCCAGCATGAGAGTGGCACATGGACTGGGCAGCACTGTTAGGCTGTTCTGTGCAGATCTTTCTGCAGGGAGGTGGCACTCCTGGGGTGAGGAGGGCCCTGCTGGCTCAGGTTGTGCGCCTGGCACAGCCCCCACCATGACCTGCACACCCCCACCCCAGATAGATGGTACATGAATTGTTTCCACTAAAACCAGCTGTCCCAAGCTTTCTCTCAGCAAGGATTTGATGCTTCTGCTCCAACCTTCCTTAAAGGAGGTGATGAAGGATGGGTCTGCCCCAGCCACGGCTGCACTGTGGGGCAGTGCTTCTGTAAATCCAGCCATGTGCCCCAGAGCAGGACACAGCAGGAGCCCCCTGCACATGGGGCTTCTCCTGCTCTCTGCCCTTGGCGTGCTCAGACCTTACCAACTCTCTCAGTACCAAAAATCCCTTTGTAGAGCTGGAGAAGGAGTCTGACACTGCAAACCCCCCCAGTGCAGTGCCCTGATGTGCCTGAGCAGAGATTGCCCACAGCTGGGGGTCCCTGACCGGGACCACCCCAAGTGTGGGGAGGGCAGAGCCAACACTTGGGCAATGGGGCACACAAGGGCAGTGGGGCTTCACCAGGGCACAGCCCCTCAGGGGGCCCCGTGGGGTGACCCTGAGCACACCAGGGGATGGATCCCAATCATCTCACAGGACAGCACCATCCACAGGCCCACAACAGCCCTGGAGCAATGCACCAATCACCAAACCTGGGAGGGATAGGGGCTGAGGGGCCTGGGGGAGCACGAGGAGACCTGTGGGGCTGAGGAGGGTTCCCAGTGCCCAGGCTGCAGCATCCTGCATCCATCCAAGGGCCAGATGAGGAGGGTCAGCTCAGGGCTCCCCCAGGAACAGCCCCCCCATCCTGGGTCCTGGTCCTGGGCAGCTTAACTCACGAAAAGGAAAACCAGTAACTGAACAAAGTTATTCCAGAAACTTCTCAAGGCTTTGTTCATAACAAGCCATGCTGCTGCTAAGGTACCAGTGCACTCCCAAACCCCCAGTGCCCATGAGGGTGTGGGGTCTCAGCCCTCTGTCCCTGCTAGGTGCTCTCTAGTGTGTTGGGTGACCCTCAGGACACACAGAAGGGCTGGGACAGGCCAGGCAGCCCCAGGGGTGCCACTGCAAGACCCTGAGGCAGGGACCCCCAGGCAGGAGAGGGATGGCCAGTGTGTGAGGCAGGGGTTCCGTGTCCCAGAGCAACCAGCACTGATTCCAACACATCTGCTGTCCAGCAGCAAAGTTTTCACCACGTTTTCCCTTCAGACTCCATCTCTCAGGGATGCAGCTACGGGAAGGGGATGCAATTCCCGACAAGCGCATCCCACCAGGACTGGCCAGGACGGGGACGCTGCCAGAGGAGTGAGAGAACTTTATAAGGAAAAAACGGTCCCGAGTCCTGGCACTTCTCTGGAAGCCGCGCAGCCCCTCTCCGCCTCCTTGTCCTCCCCTCCTCTTGATCTGCAGCGGGGCCATCTCCTGCCCGGGGGCTGTGGGGTACCGGGAGGCTCCGGTGGGGCATGCCCGGGGGGCTCCGGGGCGAGCTGCTTTTCTTTTCTTTCTTTTCTTTTCTTTCTTTCTTTCTTTCTTTCTTTCTTTTTTTTTTTTTTTTTTTTTTTTTTTTTTTTGGTGGTTGTTTACAATAGGTGGGACCTAAACCCGCCCGGTTCCTGGAAACTCTGGAAACTTTGTTTTCCCTTTCTTCCCTCCGCCGGCCCGGCCGCGGGGAGAGCGGGGGGGGTGCGCAGGGGGCGGGCGGGATAAATGGGACGGGCGATG
>VWZP01009260.1:0-20156 GCA_013396995.1 Dicaeum eximium
GGCCGGGCGGGGCGGGGCGGGGGAAATAGAGGGCGGAGGAGCGGTGGGAATAGCGAGCAGGAGGATCCCAAACCCCAGAAGACTCGGGGGAGGGATATGGCCGTGCAGCGACATGGCGGCGCCCGCGGTGAGTGTGTGCCAGGCGCTGCCGGGCCGCGGCGAGCCCCGGGATTTTTTCCAGCCGTCGAGAGTTTTCCTGGGGAAAAGCCCCCCAGGTCTCGGTCCCGGTGTGCCCGCGGGGATGGGAGTGGGTGCCTGGCCTCAGCAGCGCTGGGGCCGCGGCTGCCCCTGCCCTCATGGCTGTATTAGTGCTCCCGGGTGCCGTCATTGTGATCCATGTCTCTATATCTATATACAGTATATATCTCTGTAGATGCAGTGTATACATATGTATTTAGTGTGTATATGTGTGCGTTTATGTGTGAATTGATATAGCATGTGTGTATATATAGTGTGTGCGTACCTGTAGTACATATGCAGTCTATATACCATGGGTGTAACATATGTAGTAAAGATATGTAGTGTAAATGCATGTATATGTGGTGTATATATAGTGTATAGATAGTGTTAGACGTGATTGGTGTGTCATAGGGCTGTTTTCTGAGTTGTTAAAAAGAGTAAGTGCATACTGTATAAAAGTACAAAAAGTCATATAAAATTTAGTTACTATCACAAAAGTAGTGGTATAGGGATGAACATAATGGGGAAACCAGCTGGAGTCAGAAGTATCAACAGCATGCCCAGCATGTGCATGGAAATGTCTGTCAGCAGGTAGGTGCTAATTTATTAAACAGTGATAATTCTGTAAAGTGAATTCTTGTAAAAATTCCCACAGGAGGAGGTTGTTCCAGGGAGTGTGAATGGTTGGTGAAGGCTGTGGTTTCATGGAGCTGATTTTTCGTCCTGAAAAGGGGACTTATGATGTCTGTGGTACATCGTCTGACAGCGGGATGGCTTGTGGATCATCTCTCTTTCATCAACCAGTGTGGCTATGAGATCTGTGACTCTTTTGCACACCCTGGTGGTGTCACTCACAATGCTTCTGTCTCATCTGCTGAAGACTGTCACAGTATTTCTACTTTTGCTGCCACTCCCTCATCAAGCGATGGTCCTTCTTATGGTCCTGGAGATGCCGTAGAAACAGAAGGTAAAAGAGCAAAAATGAGATACGTGTTTCGGGAGGAGTTCTTTGATATTTCTAAGCCCCATATAGCTGCAGCTCCTGAGGAGCAGCTGTGTCAGGAGTGCCCTGAGGTGAGTCTGGCAGAAATAAAGGCCAACAGCAACAGAGAGGAATACCAAGAAGGAGCAAAGAGTGACATTGGAGATTCTCTTGCCACTGCTAGGAAGGTATGTTCTCTGTAACACAGTAAATTACAGTAATCCCTTGATAAATAACCTACTACACTACTAATACTGTTTTGCATACCTGAGTCTTTTTAGGTAGCATAGAAGAGCGGGAACTATTGAGGATATTCTTGTGTCCCTCGTGTCAGTAATGTGCATTCTGTTTCTCTTAAGACGTGGATTGCTCCCAAAATCTCCTGACACTGGTTATGGTCAGGTACACCGCCTGAAAGTGTGGTAGCTGTTGAGATTTTGCAGATTAGCAAGTTGGGAAGGACAGTATGAATTTACTTTCAGTGTTGTTCAGTACTGTTCCATATGGACAAAAGACAATAAGAGTCACTGGTCTAAACCAATGAATGTAATCAAGAAGACATAGTTAATTTTTTCTTTTATTGGTAAACTGCACTTGGCAGCTGAAACTTTTAGTTTGGGCCTAAAGGAGGCATGAGCACAAACTGTGCACTAGGTACCTTCAGGTCCTAGTGCCATGAATAATTTAAAATGGCTTTAAGCCTATGTACCTTGTGAATGCCTGCAGCAGGTTAGGTATTTTCAGATGTTTTTGTTTGACTTGTACTTGTGATAGAAAAAGAGATGGAAAATTTCTTCTGCTTTTAAAGAGTTAATTTGTAATTCAGGTATGTTTGATTTTTTTCCTCTTTTATTTCATCGTGGAGTGATACGGATTTTGTTGTTGTTGGTTTTTGCTAATTCTGCAGAAACGTAAAAGGAAATGTGTATTCAACCAAGGTGAGCTGGATGCTTTGGAATACCATTCAAAGGTAAGTTGGAAAAAATGTATATTTTGCAAGTACATGCTACTTGACTTTGGGCGTGTGCAGAATGGAGGGCATGGTTGCAAACAAATTCTGGTTTTGTAGCTTGTTCACTGGTGCAAAGAAGGAAAGGAAAAGGAAGGTCAGTCTCTCCAGTCCTAATTTGAACTCATGCTTACAGCATAGATCTTCTATGTAGATACATGTGAAATTGCATCTGAGACATTACAAAGAGCTGAAGCTGCATTCACAAAGTAACTTGGACTGTTACAGACAACTGAACATCGTGTTGTGGTGAGGTGAATATTAGGAATTGGCTGATTTGAAATTGGCAGTGTAACCTGTTCTGAAGATCAGCTCCTCAATGTTTCAGGACACTGCTGGAGTTACTCAAAGCTTTTGTGACCAAATATCACAAATATCTTCAAAATATCTTATTCTGCAATTGAAAAAAAAAATTAATCTTTCTCTAACATTTTTTATTGTCTTACTGAAGCATTATGAATGAATTGGAATACAAATCTGTATGCTTATGTCAGTTGTGTACTGGTGAAGATATAACTGAATTGCACTGAAGCATAGTAGTGAATCATAGAAATGCACTCTGTAGGTAATATTTGATGTATTCTTACTGCTTTCCCAAATAGTGATGTGAACCTGAACTAGGAGCTGCACTTGCTTTCTTTCCTTTGACAAAGGTTTAGTCATACTGGGCTTTTTGCTTAAATCTGTGCTGCTTGAACTACATTTAGATGACTACGCTTTTTTTCTTTTACATGGCAACAGTCTTGTAGTAAACACCTGCAGCTTGCTGATACAGTGTAGAGGTCCTGTGATTATTTTTATGAATAAGCTGTGCATGTGCAGAATCACCTTAAAGGAGAAAACTTTGAAGTTCAGCATCAGCATGAGTACGAAAACGTTAAGGCTAAAATAAAATCACTCAACAATAGAAATAAGGAAAGAAATGAAGAGAAGTTTGATGTCTTGGAGGCTTGTGTAACTTCAAATGATATTTGGTGAATATGTGGAAAAGACAGAGTTTGGAATAATACATGATCCCAGTTAGCCTCGTAGATCATTCTCAGATTAGAATGTATTGGGTTTTTACTGTATTTGTGTTATTAAAGGTTATGGTTCTGAAAGTCAACCTGATTATTTTGGCACTTATTTATATCTGTAGGCTTGTCAAAAATAAACCCAAACAACCCCAACTTTGTTTCTGCAAGTGAGTTTATGAATTTCAGCTGTTGAATCCATTTGTGAATTTCAGTCAGTGTCAACAGTACAAAATATGCTAAATTCCTTCAGCAGCCATTTGTTGAAACTCCTGCTTTGATTGCTTCAGAGTCAAGAGACTGTTCACTTTGTCGACCTGTGAGTTAACACATGCGCATAAGGTGTAATTTCTAAAGTTATGTTTGTTAATTCTGTTGAAACATTATGAACTTCTCATATCACAAATCTCGGTACTAAAAATTCATGACTCTGATATTTAGAGGTGGCACTATTAAATTATTAAAAAAAACCCTTTTATTCCTCTGCCACTAGTCTGGGAATTGTAATAAAGCACATTTTGTAAAACCTTCTTGTAATCTTTAAGATTCCGTAATCAGAAGCTTTTGAAACCATTAATAAAGCCACTATTACTGACAGTGGACAAATGGATAGACACACCTCACTGACAATCAAAACTCATAAAGGCTCCATGATTTGGAAATAAAATGGATGTCTCAATTTTGTGAAGGGGATGTGCTGACTCCCCAGCAGGTGAATGACAGTGTATATAAATCCAAGAATTGTGTCATCCCGGATGAATTCTATTTGAGATGTTTGCCACTTAGAAAAGTTGAAAAACTCAAATTCTGATACTTTAATTTGATTTACTGATTCTAATTCTGTGTTACTGTAAAATGCATGAACTGTTGTTTTATGAAGTGAATTGAAATGTAGAAAATGAGATTTTTAGATCCCAGTATACATTTCAATTAAAAATATGTTCATGGGCACAGTTACTTGAAATTAAATTAGAATTTTAAATTAAACTTCAGATAATTGCTTTGAAATTTGCGTTTGGTTGAAACAAGGAGATTCCACATCTGTTGTCTGAAATATTTTATTCAGTAGTTTCTCATTCTTTCTTTCTCCAGCCTTCTAATTATTGTAACTTTACCAAAAAATGAAAACCAACAACAGAAGTTAATGTGGTGTCCTGGTTTTGGCTGGCATAGAGTTAGTTTTCTGCTTGGTAGCTGGACAGCTAAAGCAGTTTTGATGGAGTGGGAGTGCTCCAAATGAGAAATAAACCCAAGTTTTTTTTAAAAGCCTCAGAGTCCCCATATTGGGTGCTAAAGGTAGATGTGTTGACCAGATGCCTGCACCCAGCTGCAGCTGCTTTGTCCCTTACAGCTTGGTTGGGATAGATCAGAAAACATCGAAGATTATCATTTTGGGTTTAGCATGAGGATAATGTTGACAGCAACAATTCAAACATCAGTGTGTTAAGCTGTGCTTACCCTAAGTCAAGGAGTTTTCAGGTTCCTGTGCTCTGGCAGCAAGCAGGTGCACAAAGGAAGCTGGGAGGAAACATGGCCAGGACAGGTGACCTGAACTGGCCAGAGGGATATTCCATGCATAGGATATCATGCTCACTATATAAATGAAGGGAGTTGCCCAGGAGCCACGGATTTGCTACTAAGGGGTGGGCTGGACATCAGTCAGTGGGTGGTGAGTGATCGTATCTGTGTCAGTTGTTTCTCTTGGGTTGTAAATCTCTCTCTTCCACTTTTCAATAGTAAAAATAATGATAGTAATTTATTTTGTTTCAATTTTTAAAAAGTTCTTATAGTAGCCCATGAGGTTTGCTTTTTTCCTTGGATTCTTCTCCCCACCAGGGAATGGGAGGCATGCAGTGTGAGTGAATTGCTGTGTGGTGCTTGGTTGCCAGCTGGGGTTAGACCAAGACACACACCTTATTATCATGGCTTTGTAGCTTTTGAGCCAATGATCTCAGTAATTGGCAAGGGTCCTTTTCCCTGCCTGCAGATTGAAAATGTTTTGATTTCAGTTGCATTCCGTGTTTGAGTAGATATTTGAAAAATCTTTTCTTTTTTCCTTTGTTTTTTTTTTGTGACCATGCAGGTCAGGAAGCTCATTTGGGAAGGCACTTTGCATTTAGTCCAAGAGGGACTCAAAAGTGGTTTTCTTCACCATGCTACTGCAAAACTCAGTTGCAGGAAGAATAATGTTCCTCAACGCATTGTCTGTGGGTTGGCTGAGTTGTGTGAAATGGCAAAGCAGTTTCCAGCTGTGAATGAAAGTGACCATCAAGCTGTACATGTGCTAGAGGAGGAAACCTCCAGTGCAGAGCAGGACCTGCTTTCTTGTGTTATGGAAAACAGCTCAAACTGTGCAAAGATAATTGTGTTAATGGGACAGAAATACTTGATACCACCAAAAAGCAGTTTCCTCTTATCTGATATTTCATGTTTGCAGCCCCTGCTGAACTGTAAGTATCTTTAGGTGTTAGAATTTATGCCTTTTATGCTGCCCAAGAAGGGCAGTTAGTGTCAAGATGACTCAATGAACAGATTTTAACATACAGCATCACATTGATAGCAAATGCTGCTGCAGACTTTCAAGGTGATATTTCTAACTTTGTGCAAATAGGTAAGGACTTTCGAAGGAATCTTGAATGGTTAGGAAATCATGTCATGAGGGGATTATTTATCTCCAGGAGATAAATATCAGCCGAAATGCAATGGTTTGTGAGCACGTTCTGTGCCACTCTCAGCATAGAAGTCACGTAAACACATTGAATTGGGACTAGCTGTGCTGCTGGGTCCCTGTCCCACAGGATGAGCCTTTAGCATAGGTAGGTCCATGCTGCTGCTGAAGTGGTGGCCTTCTGTCTTGATTTTTAGCTAGATTAGACCATGGGGGAGGGATGAGATAATGCACCTTAAAGCATATGTTCACTTACAGACTCCTCCTGTTCAGTGGCAGGGTCTTTGTAGATTGGAATAAACTAGTCATGTAACAAATCCCAGTATCCCCCAGGGAAGGTAGCAGTTTGAGAGACTGCACCCAGCTGGAGGACAGCACCACTTTAGCAAGACCACCAGTAGCAAGTATGACTTGACTTTTCAGCTGCTGTTTCACAGCTGAGAGTACTGGCTTACACAAAAATCAGTGGCAGGCAAATGGGGGGATTTTAGAATAAACAGGTCCTCTGTAAAAGTAGATCAAAAGCTATCCAAGCCGCTGTCCCCAGTCCTAAGCTGACAGCATGCATCAGTCTTCAGTGCCATTCCATTAGCTTTCAAATTGACCTTCATTATTATTGCTGTTATTTTTATTGCTATCAGTCACAGCTAGGCTTTATCAGACAGTCTTACAGGAAAGATATTGCCTGTGAGCAAGAGCTGGGCATTACTATTCTACCCTCTAATCAGTAATTTTAGATTTTATAATTGCACATGAGAAGAGAGGAAGCATATGTAATTTAGATGTTATGTTTTTTTAATTTTGCTTTTTATTGAGAAGATATTCAGGAGGTAAAATCTTACTATCTAAATAACAATTTTGCATTTGAAGTCCAGAATCTAGCTAGTTAGCTGTTCTCATCTGTAGGAAAGAAAGAAGATAATTATCACTTTGCTGCCACTCTGCACAGTTGAGCATATAAGATTCTCCATGGAGTTACAGAGCAGTCCAAGAAATCTGAGCAAATGCTTTTGAAATAACAGTGAATGTTAACATAATGCCTGACTGTAGACTTTTTTTTCCTGAGTAAGTCTGCTGTCCATTTTAATTATTATTTTTCTTGTTCTCTTTCGCTTGCCAAAAGAGAAGTAATTCTTGCTGGTCAGTCCACTGTAAGGATAACACCTCCAGTGTTAAATGAATAAGATGTAGTACTCACATTGCAAGAACATCAAATACTGAGCTGTTGTTCTTACCATCCGATTCAATGAAAGAACAAATACATTCTCTGGAGAATTAAGATTGGGGAGTTCTGTTTTTTCATTGATGTGTTCTGTATCTTCTATCCGTCAGCTAAAGTAAACTCAGCTTCTCCCATGAAAACTCTTCCAGTTCTTTTACTCTTGTTCATTGATTCCCATTTCAGACACTACGTCTAGCTGTCTGTCTCTCTTTGCCTCCAGTAGTGGAAAACAGTTTTCTAGGGCTTGCTTGAAGCTCTGCATGTCCCTGTTGGCCTGCTAAAAGATCAAACAAGACAGGAATCTTGCATTCAGGGCTGTCTAGCTTTTCACTCAGCTGGGTGCCCCATTACATAGCTTCTGTTGGGAAACTTTGAGACTTGTACTCTACTATCCTTTTTTTTCCCAGAAAGTCCTAAAGGTATTCGGAATTTCTTGGAGGGATCTGACACAGATCACATAAAAGTCCTTTCCTTAGGTAATCAGCCTAAGAATGTTGAATTTTCCAGATGTGATTATCTGAATTAAAGCAAGCATGTCAAAAGTATTTTAACTTCTTATTTGGAAAGAACAGAAGAAATTTGCAGTTTTGCTGTATATCTGTTTTAACTCATAGATATTTTTTAAAGCTAATTTACTGGCTTTCCTTTTTCTTTAATTTTACTTGCCAGACAAGAAAAAATATGATGTAATTGTGATTGATCCACCGTGGGAGAACAAGTCTGTTAAAAGGAGTAACAGGTATGTTTTATAGTAAAATCAAACAGACTTTGTCATTGTAGCTTACAAAGGGTAATTAACATTTTAATATATTGATCCAATCCAGGACCAGTATAACTCTGAGAATGTAGCTTAAACTTGTACATATTTTGACACATGCTTGCCTTCAAATATATGGACTGTCTTAGGTATTTCACTGAACTGTGTTTGCATACAAAATATTTGTAAGAGCAGGTCTTAAATTATCTAGCTGGTGAGAGAATGTTAGTCCTTTACAAAGAAAGTATGGATTCAGCTGTTTTGTAGGGCCCACATCATGCACATATTAGTTTGTAATTAATATGGTTACTTCAGTGGGCATAAAGCTAGATAAATGTATTTCCAGGACTGAAATCTTGCTCAGAAGTTTGAGTGTTTTTTTATTTAATTTGAGGTGTAGCTTGAGCTTCAGTCTAATGTTTAGAAGAATGTGATAATGCAGCAGTAAAATCCTCTAGTGCAATAGGAGCTCCGAGTGCTGTAGTTTATGAAGTCATTTACTTAAATTTTTATGGGCTTCCTTCATTGCTGAGTAACATCAAGATTATGCCATTGGAGTCCTCTTGTTTACCATAGAATTGTATCTCTTTGAAAGAAGGGTAGATGGGAAATACGGTCTTACAACTTCCTGGAATAAAGTTTGCTCTAGCTTTTGATGTTTGTTATGAAGACATAATTTGAAGATGTAGAGACTGATGAGTAGGCTTTCCTTTGAAAGCCCTTCAGAAACCTCTATCAACTCTCATTCAAGTGTCTTTCTTGAGTATATAAGGTACTCAGAGAAGAATTGTACTTACTAGAATAAATTAGTCACCAAGATCCTCTCTCCCTTATGAAATAAAGGCAAAAAATGGAGGACCTATCACTGCTCATAATTATCTTATTGGCAGCTAATCATTGTGAAGCATTTCTCATCTGAATTGTGAATTTTTTCTCCTCTGGACAGTCTAGTCCAGGAGGTATTTGGATTTTATCCTTGTTTACTGTTTCTCACTGTACCGTTGTGTAGGGTACCCACATGGTGGCTGCCAATTTTCATTAGGTATGTGCCAATATTTTTGGTGCTGCAATGTGTCGGTTCCACAAGCTGCAGTTTATTAACAGTGTAGAATTGCATCATGAAAAAAAATGGTAGAACAGGACAGGATCTGGAAAGCATCCTGGATTCACTGGTGTAGCATTCAGTTAGCTCCAAAAAGTGCAGAATGGTTTTGAATAACCTAGAAAATTTCTGCTGTGACTGATAATTTTAAAAAAATGAACAACTTCTGAAAATAATTAGAGAAGTTATTATCTTTAATGACCTCTTCACTTGCCATTCAAATTAGTGTGACTCACTTGTCATTTCCATTCAGGCCTAAGAAGCTACTTTCATTAAATAGCTTTGTTCTGGCACAAAGATGAAAATATTGAGTTACATCTGATAGTTCTTAAATGAAACATGGGCTTCTAAACTTCAGAGCCACAACTAATAATTTCGAGGGATAGTGGAAATACGTAGTTCATGGTTCTGCTTAGTAAAACTTACGTACATACACAAATGATTTTATATAAAATCCCTCAGATTTGTCCACTGGGTGTCAGTCTTGAACTATTTTTATGACTTAGATTGTCGGGAGATAATTCTTGAAGTGACTGGTCTGTGTAATATTTTTATCCATTTGTGTTGCTTTGCAATTTTTATGGTTGGCATATACTAATTTGCTTTCTCACTTTATTGGCATAGGTACAGCCACTTGTCTTCATGGCAAATCAAACAGATTCCTGTACCAGCACTAGCTGCTCCAAACTGCCTTGTAGTCACATGGGTGACTAATAGGCAGAAGCACTTACGTTTTGTTAAGGATGAACTTTATCCTCACTGGTTGGTGAAAACACTTGCTGAGTGGCACTGGGTAAAAGTAAGTTCTCAATTTGTTTTGTTGCTTTCTTGGAGACTGAGAAGATTTGCACTATGACACTGTATGTTCTTCTAATTTGTCTATTTACTACCATGTGCTTCTGTATTTGAAAGCTATGATATCATCAGTATCCTCCTTTTTATAAAGGTCTTGGAAAAATATGGGATATTAAAATCTTCTACTGTATATTTTTAACTCTCCTGTGTCAGATTACTACAGCTGGAGAATTTGTATTGCCTTTGGATTCTTTGCACAAAAAACCCTATGAAGTTCTCATACTGGGGAGAGTTCAAGGAGATGTAAAGGAAGCCTTAAGGTATGTCAGGATATTTATGGTAAATGTCTTTTTTTGCAGCTGCTAGGGTTCCCTTGGTATGTATCACTCACTCATCATGCAATATAATGTCCAAAATCTTTTGGCTAGTGGACCTAAAGATAGCCTTATTAGCTTTGGACTAAGAGAGTGCCTTAGTGAGATTAAGGAATGGAACCCCCTGTCTGTTCCTTGCCTCTGCTGTCTTGGAAACTGTCTTGAACAAAAGCCTTGTGGACAGGGCTTCCTTTGCTGACAGGTTCTCTTGGCCCACGAGTCCTTAGCACAGGCTGATGCCATTTTGGGGATGCTGCTGTTGTTCCACGCACGATGACAGACAGGACTGCATCGTTTGTTCTCAGTGGCTTTGCAAGGCTATTGTAAACTATGTTTTGTCCAAAGCCTCAGTGGTTTCATAAACTGTAATTTTATATATTATGTCTGAGCAACATTTAACTTCCCTTGGACCTCTCTGAAGTTTGTGAATAAACATTCTGTGTGTTATCTCCCATCTGAAGTAACTCTGCAAGAGCCGTAGCAACACATTGGGTGACATTCATTCTCATGTTTCTTTTCTTTTCTGGTTTACATGACAGGAAGTCTGAAGGTGTTCTTCCAATTCCAGAGCATCAATTAATTGTCAGCATACCCTGCAGTCTGCATTCACATAAACCTCCTCTTGCTGGTATGTTTTGGTATTTTTGCCTAATGTTTCTGTAGCATAGTGGTCTTGAATGCCTCATTCTGGGATGTACCTAGAAATGCCTTAATTTCCCATCTGTCAAGCAATTTTACTCAACAGAACTTGTGGTTCCTCTAAAAGTGTTCTGAATCACCTCAGTCTTTAAAAATTAACATGAAAACTAGAACTTCAAATAGTACTGTGTGAACATTTTGGGTAGACATGTAAAAAAAATGTTGCCTTTTTCAAAGTTTACCTTTTAAATACTGCAAATACAGTTTTACAAATACTTCATATATGAAGTTGGGACAAATGACCTAAAGTGCCTTGTGAGGGAGAGAACATTGGGAATACATAAAATAGGAAAGCAGAAACCTCTTATTTTATTAATGTCATCCTGAAGTAAATGTTTAGATATCTGCATGAATTGATTATCTGCCTGCAGTACAATTATACCTTTAAATCCAAAAACTTAACTATTTTAAGACTGCTAATAAGAGGCAACAAATAAGGCATGCCCTGCTTTTTTTCTGGAGAGCTGTATTTCACTCACTGAAATTGATGCAGTAATTCCAGCCAGCCAGTTAGTGTAGGTATAAATTCAACTTCTTAGAGTTAGTCCAAAGAACTGTTCTGGAGCACTTTGACTAATTTCATCAGTAGAAAGTGGTACTTCTTTCATCATTACAGCGCCTTAGAACTTTACAAGGCTGTGGTAAGAAATATATTTATTACCTCTCACAAAATCTATTTCATCCTCCACCAAGGGGGAAGCTCGCAATGAGTCTGCAAATACTCCAGGTGTTTTGTATTCACATCAGAAAAGGCAGGTAGAAGAAATGTTTAATGGTCTTGGACAGGAGAGGTTCACTTTGCTTCACTGATATGCTTTCCTTTTTCTCTTCCCAAAGGGTAGAACTACTTTTGATCTGAACAATTGTTGTACCTCCAGGGATGCTCTAAAATCTGTGTTTGGGGGCTTGCATTTATTAAACTACCATATATATATATATAGATATAGATACACACAATTGTTAAAAAACCAGTAGAAAGAACATACTTTGGTTAGCTAAAAATAGAAAGAAAAGAAGGGCAGTTCTGGGAGGATGTTTTTGCCATCCTGAAGCCACATGTTTAAGAATTCAGGCTGCAGCAGGCAGTATATGTGTTGATTTAAGCTAATGAAGAGTGGAGTGGTTATTTATGGGGCTGTCACCTAGGATCTCTTTAGCAAGCCAATACTTAGCAGCAAACTTGGACACAAACAGGAAACTTGTGAGGTATCCAAGGGTATAAACCAGCAGTTTGGATGTATTATAGAAAATTTTAGTGCAACAATGATCCTCAGAACAATTCTTTTGTAGGGCAGAATCTAGAAACCATATTGGAGAATACTTTATAAATTATAACGCTGAGTGGACTTGGAAAGAAACTGTCCTTTCTAATTTCTTGTGTGTATTTCTTGAGTCTTCACTTGAGTGACGGGATTTGATAATGTTGTGCAGCATTTATGTTTCTCTTTGAAAAAATGAACTTACTGTGGAGCAGTATGAATGATTTAAAAGGTTTCTGTGACAATCCATGTATATCCTACAGTTTTTTTGGCAGGTCTATGCAGAATATGGTTATGTAATGAAAAGGTAGACCATAAAGCAAAAGCTGATTGCTGATGCTTTGACTTCTGTGCTGTACAAGGTGTTGCTTTCATGGCCAGGCAATATTCTCAAGCAGCCAGTAGAGAGCAGCTGAGCTACATCCTAGAGTGGTTCAGAAGAAATTTGAACAGAAGCAGAGATTTGGCAAGGAGAGAGAAGGACACTTGATGAGTCACACACATTCTTTATGCTTTGTTTAAGTAGTAAGAAAGCCAAAAATATTAGTATTTACTGATGCTGTCTGGCACTTTGTTTCTTATTACAACAATAAAGGTTGTATGTTGGTACATATGTAGCCGCTTAATGACCGATTATAAGAGCTTATCTCTCTGGGGGAAGAGAAAGATGTAAATTAAAGTAAGCCATCAAAGAGATGTTTGTGTTCCTACAATGCATTTAACCATGAAATTGCAACTGTAGGGGTTTTTGGTGATGCATGTGCTGTGTTCAATGCTTAGAGCTCTAATATGTCATTGTATATGTACTTAAGCTGCTTTATGCAAATGTGTTAAAATAAAATTTTATTACTCCAGGTTTTGATTCAAATAACAGCAGGTTTTCTTCCTAATTCAATTCAATGGTGCTCTTAGAGAGCACAAAAAGATACTCTGTTACAGATATGTATGAAGTTCTACATAACTCCACATCACCTTTTTTTCCTTTTCCTGTATTATAGATTGTTCTTGTTACAGCCATTGCTCTTTCAGTTTTTAAGTATATGCATTTATTGTTAGGAAATAATACTGTTGTGTAGGAGTTTGCCTAGAAGCACTGGAATTAATTCTTGGCTCTGTTCTGACCAATTTGCAAATATTCAGCAGAACTATGCAGTGAGGAATCATGGTAGGTCCCTCCTTCTGTAGCAATGATGGCTTATTAGGCCATGTTATAAAGGTTTTCTTGGAACTAAAAAAAGTAAATGCCTTTTGTTTCCTTATGTGCCTTGTGAGCCCTTGGTGTAAGACTAATTGATTGGTGCATCGGCATCTAGGTTTAACTTGGAAGTTCAGGAAAGATGCAGTGCTGTAAAGGCATCTTTGAGCTGAATTTCAGATCGTTTTCTGGTCCAGGCTTTAGACAAATTGGGCAATAAGGACCTCTACGTTGCAGACTCTTTTGAAGGGTTATTTTAAACTGAGATAACTTGTGCTTTGCATGGCTCACCGATCAGGCAGTGAAAAAGCAGACAGTTATTTTCAGTTTATACATACAATTTGTCAATGCAGAACCAGCTTTTTAAGCAGTGGAAGCTCAAAAAATAAGGAGAAACTTACTTGTTTCAAAGATAATTCTTTCTTTTGCTCATTTAATGTGTGTCTGGCATTAGGAGTATGCAGGTGTATCAAGTCTCCTGCCTGACCACTGGATCATACTTCAGAATGAAATGGGTTTTCTGGAACTGTCATGTCTGCCAGCTGGCTTTGTGCTCACTTCACGTGTCCTAGAGCATTAAGTGCTCAAGTATAAGTACCTGAGTTGCTGTCATAGTGTTTGTGACACCTGCAAGTGATAAAGAATAGGCTGTTTATCATCTATTTAACCTGTTTCCTGTCAGTAATATCTGTAAATGGATAGAAGTAATTGTGTTCTGGGTTTTGTTTTTCAATCTATTCCTGTGGTAGAAAAACTCAATACTTAATTTTTCTACTGCTGGAACTCTTCTAAGCTGTTTCCAGAGGAAAAGACCCCAAGGGTTTGTTTGTGGGCTGCAGATCAGATCCATGTGTGTTAAGGTAGCCTACTGGTGATGTAAAGGTCTAACAAAGAAGACATAATTTGTAACTTGAACACTGGTTTTTCCTATTTGAGGGAAACCAGTGTAATGAGATTTTAAGCCAACAAAATTCAGCTCTTTTGATATGGTAATTTCATTGCAGTGCAAGTTACTGCCTGATGTGATTATGTAAATGCTTACAACCTAGCAATGAAGAATCATACTATAATGTGATCTCAAATTATATGTAATATGTCTCTGTTTTTTAAAAAGCCCTCTTAAGTTTAAAAAGATGCTGTCTCTGCCAGAAGGAGAGGGGGAGATTCCTGCAACTTCCTTTTTAAATTCTAGAACCAAATTGATAGAAAGACTGGCACACGTTTCCTGCTTCTGCTGAACTGATCAGTTTCTTGGCTACCCCTTTTTTGCTTTCTGGTGAACCAGTCTTTGAGGTTGGTTGAATCTCCAAAGTGTTCTTTTCAAATTTGTTCTTTTAGGCATGAAAGTTTTTGTTGCCTGTTAAAACTGCTTTGGATTACTGAACATAGTGCTATGATGATATTTGTAACTTAAGAATTTTAAGATCTACCACCTCTCTGGGTAATCTGTTCAGGGTTTCAGCACCCTCATTGTAAACAATTGTTTCCTTATATCTAGTCTTAATTGATCCTATTTTAGTTTAAAACCTTTATCCCTTGTCCTATTGCTGCCAGCCCTGCTAAAATAAGCTTGTTGCCTTCTTTCTTAGAGGCCCCATTTAAGCACTGAAAAGCCCCAATAATGTCTCCCTGGAGCCTTCTCATCTCCAAGATGAACAACCACAACTCTCAGCTTGTCCTGCTAGGAGAGAGGCTTCAGCCCTCTGATCAAATAGTCAGCAAATTATGTACAAGAAATTCTTATCTTAATGGAGCTGTGAAAAGAACAATAAATTCTACTACTTTTTTTTTTTAATGATGTGTTTGCAAAATGGTATTAAGCAGCTACTTGTAAGTGTTGTCTAAGTAGATGAACACCCACGACACCAAACAGTGCATGAGTTTTCTGTCAGAATGTACATTTTCCTCTAAACTTCCCAGACTCTTCTCTGCAAATGCTCAATTTGTTTAAACATTTTATCTTGCCTCTAAAAGAAGCAGGTTTTTGGAATGAGATTCCTTCTGGTAGCAGTATTTTTTAGATTAAAAGCTGCCTTGATTATAACCATCTGAGACATTCATGTGACATTTGTTAAAAGAACGGGAGAAGGCGAATAGATTTTTATGCCATGCCAAAATACAATAATGCCTGGAAACACCCATTAAAAATATATATGCAGAAAAGTTTTTTAATATATTGGAGCTTTGGAAGAGGGGAACATGTAGGTAGGAAATGCATCTGGGGTTGGCTAACACTAGAAAGTGAGTGGGTGCTCATCTTTCTGCAACAGGAGCAATCCATGGCCTGATCAGCTGGAGTCTCACATAGGGCATCTGTGACTGGCAAACTTGATGCAAAAAGTCAGTATTTGGATTGCACCAAAAAAAAAGACCTCTAAGATCATACTCATACTTTGGTTTATGCTGATTTGATGTGTTTTTGCTTTCTGCAATGATCATATCTGAAGAGACTGAGTGAAGCAGCAAAATGTCGGATTTGTGAGCTGTGGTTTTAAGTGACAGAGATTCAGAAGTCACTGGCAGATCTGATCTAAAAATGACCAAAGTGTCCTTTGGAAACAGATATGTTTCCGTAATTTTTCTTCTTTCTCTTCAGCAGCAAAACAAAAAGCTTAACATGCAATTTTTAGTATAGAGAAGTTTTTCAATCTTTCTGCCTTCTCTGTGTTGGGTGCTCCTTGTTTTTGTACACAATGTTTTTATACCCACTTCATGAAACCTAGTTGAGGAGTTGCTTGTACCAGGCACAGACTAAATGTCTCTGTATGACAAGTAACACATCTAACAATAAACTCCTTGGAATTATACTTTTCAAGCAAAATGCAAGATCTCTTTCTGTCACTCCAAGAATACTGGTCATGATCAGTGACAGAGTGGATGTTAGTGACAGGCATCTTTATATTTGGATTTAGACAGTAAAAATGCCTAACTGTAAAAGAAATTTGAGATTTATGTTACTGAATTACAGTAACAGTTATAGAAATATCTCTTCAGCTGCCAGGTTGATATTGGGGGAAAAAATAGTTCCTGAATTTTTATAGCCCTTTTAGTGCTATACTTACTTAACTGGTGTTTCTTCTTTTATCTTTTAACTGTTGTCAATACAAAAATACTTTTGTCCCCTTTAAGGTACAGAGGAAAAGAACGTGGTCTTAATTAAGAAAAGGGTTTATTTATTTATTTATTTTTAGAAGTATAGCCCCCATGTTATTGGAGCTAAGTGAGGCTTTAGGAGGTGTTTGGTTGATATTAGTAAAAAATTCAGAACTCATTTATGTAGAGGCTGAAATAAATCCTCCTTCCCTTTCTCTAAATGAAAACCAATAAATCAAGACTATTGAAGGCCTTGACAGTATTGTTCAGAATCTCAAGGGCACTTATTTAAAATTACTTTCTCACTATAAATAGTCCAGCTGTTTGATGAAACCTCTGAAATTAATTTGCTGTCTCTCCCTTTTTTAATGAAATATCCATTTTTTCATCTGCTAGCATCACAGGGGAGGTTTTACTTGTTTACTATTGTTATTTGTACCATTGTCATTGTTGTCTTCTTTTTTTTCCTCTTGCACAGCAGTTCTGGCAGAGTTTATCAAGCCAGATGTGGAATGCTTGGAGTTGTTTGCTCGCAACCTACAGCCCGGGTGGACCAGCTGGGGAAATGAGGTCTTGAAGTTTCAGCACATTGATTATTTCACTGTTCTGCAGAATGAAAACTGAGCTGAGTCTTAGACATCTATACCTTCTGAAATTCCACATCTTCCCAGGGGGACTCTTGAGTTTAACTTTATTATTAGTGGTGCACCTAAAGGTAACAGAAATAAAACCAATTGCATTTTAGTTAGAAGTGACAGGATATCTGTTTAATGCTGTCTCCTCTCTGTGCAAGGTGGTCCCTTGTTTTGATGATCTGAACATATTTAGATACTGATACAGTTACCAAAAATCAGTAAAGATAAAACTCCTTAACAGCAGTGTAGCATTAAGAAGCAGGCATTCTTTATTTGGCCAGATGCATGAGGGAGTATGTCCTCTGAAATATTGTGTATGCTGATTACAGAGAAAGCTCCTGTTTATATACTGTATTTTACATACATATTCATTGACCTTTATGAATAATGTACAGATGGTAATAATTTCCCCAAAATCATTAACGTATGTTCCCTCCCCTTTGCCCTTTCTGAGAGATGCTTTCTCTCAGGGGTTTCTTTGGTGGTTCCTGGTGGTCAGCCACCCCAAAATCATATTTGACCATCCAGTGAACTGATAAAAAGTTGGCATAACTGGGCTGGTTACTCTGCAGTTTTCCTTCTTGGTCAATGTTTAACATGACCGTAGAGAATAAGCATTTTGTGGTTCTGTAGGCTTGTGGTTTTCATATTTACCCACTGGTTACAAACAATTTTTCATCTGCCAACAATGTTAGAGTGTAACTTCATCCCTGTTCTTTTTCAAACCTCAAGAAAAGAAAGATATTTTAAAGTATCCTCACTACAGCTATCAAATCTGAGCTGATAGCACATTGCTACTGCTGTACTGTAGCTCTTGTGTTATTTTTAAAGAATTATAATGTATTGTTTTTAAAGAGTCAGTGGAAGTAAATAATTCTGAATGATGCATGTTTTCTTAGATTTTTTGCAAAACAATGGATTTTGAACTAAAATAGTTATGAAGGCAGTGTATCTTATGTGTTTGTATGTGTCTGCCTGCCTGAGAGAAAATAAAAGGAGCAGTGCTTATGTTTATTGGCACATGAATTCTTAACTGACCATAGTCTATGTAAAATTATACTTCTAAAACAATTGGCAATTCTCTCTTTGTGTATATGGTGTTAATTTTTTGACTATGTTGTAAATGAGCAGTCTCAATATCTTAAAGATTCTGAAATTTTAACAGATTATATGTATTGAAAAAAAAAATTTCCTTATGTATCCTTTGCTGTGCTAAGATTTACTTTGAAAAATACAAAGAAGATGTAATGAGGCTTCTGCCACTTATTGATTTGCAGCAGTAGAGGCAGAGGTGCTGGACAATCTGATTTTCCTGATGGCAGGCTCCTGAGTTCTGACTGTTTGTAATGGAGAACAGAATACATTGCCTAACTTCTTTACCTTAATTTCTATTTTGATAGCCTGGTGAGCTGTGAATTTTTTTAAGTTAAACTTCAAATGTTAGTGGAGGATTTTTTTGATAATTTTCTAATAAAAACAAAAATAAAAACTTGTGGCTTATTTGCAGACCCAGTTTCTATATTCCTATTCAATTCCATGTTTTGCCTGTTGGAGCAGTGGAGTTAATAAAACAAGGAAAACGCTTTTTTCTCCCTCCCCCAACAGTTAAGCATATACTCGAAATAAGTAAATAATGTAACAGTGGAAGTAGTTACCCAGGAAAACATTTCTTGCTGCACAATTTTATTTAATCTGCATTTTAAACTGGCAGTATGTAAGCAATCTCACCTACAGCTACAAGGGATAGAAGGTTCTTTATTTGCTTTTAGTTTTATAAGACATTCCCTACCTGGAGCTTCTGCTTTCCCAGGCAGAATTCCCCTGCCCTCCCAAGATGCTCTCATCTAGTGCTAAATGATGTATGGGACTCAAGCGTGGAATAAATGATAACTGCTGCACTTACCTTGTTTTCCCTTTGTACTCTACAAAACAGCACAAGAAATAACAATGTTGTCTGTTCCACATCCGCTGCTATGAACAACTCCTGATTATCTTTTTAATTCCACCTAAAAGAAAGATGAACAATCTTAGGGATCAGGAAACCACCTTTCTCCTTTGAGCTGAAAGCAGCAGAACCCTTCTAAGGGAGTAACCTTCTTTAGGCTGTTTAAGAATTGATGACCTTATTAATTTGTCTTTTCTGTGGAGTCCCTTTGCAAATAGTGGCTTTCTAGAATCCTAGAAAAATTAAGATTGGAAAAGACCTCTAAGATCAAGTCCAGCTGTTAACCTACCGTCATTGTGTTCACCACTGAACTGAAGCAGCTGAGCAGCTACTCCCAGCACCTGGGAATCCAGACTCCTAAGTATGCCTTGTATGTGGAGGACTTGTCCAAGCAGACTCTAAGCTTCTCAGCCTAAGTCAAAAGTTGAAGATTGGAACTTGTGTCATACCTGATCCTGTCCTAAATAGTTACAAAATTGTGCCTAGGACACCTGTTTGCTGCTTTTCCACTACTCTGGCCATGAAGAAAACGTTGTGAATATGACAAAAGTGGTGTTCCACATCTGCAGCCAACCTGAAATCATTGCATTTTCTCAGGAGGAGAAAGCCTGTGCTTACTTGGAAATCTCATGGTGGTATTAGCAGTTGATAGTTTGAGTTGATAGGGTCATCTTTTAAACATAATTGTTTGTCTGTTATGCTGAATTCATAATTTAAATAGCCCCTTACACTTTTCCAGCTCTCCAAGACCCCAGCTGTTCCTAACCAGCCAACAGATCTTTCAGTGTATTTCAAAAGATTCTTCTGAGGCAGATTCTGCAGCATACTGAAAGATCAGTGATGAGTGAAACCTAATATAACAGGACAATTTAATATCCAGTTTCCTTTTACGTTATATATGTCAATTGCTCAGAGGGAAAAATGCCCTCTGTTGTGTCAAGCCTTGTATAAAAAAAGAAAACTTGCTCTGAAGAGTTTACAAAGTTGGTAAGAAATGAAAGGAAAGGGGAGAAGATACGGATGGCAGAATGAATACAAGATGATAATGAGATGTTAAAGGTATATTTAATAAGTATCAGCCTAGGTATTATGCACATCTTCAGTGTTCCTAAGGAGTTGTGAGGTTGTTTCCCCTATTTTAAATGGGATCTTCTTATTTTTTATTCTTGTATCGCACATTCAAAAAAAAAAAAAAAAAAAAAAAAGGGGAAGGGGTGGTTTATTTAAA
>VWZP01009260.1:20221-75933 GCA_013396995.1 Dicaeum eximium
TTCTTGTGGCAGCTTGAAGAAGTGACAGCTGTGATTACTTAATTTTCAGAAAGTATGTTATTTGGTCCATTTGTTGTTATTTTAGCAGGACAATGGTAAGAGTTTCTTCGGCTAGGTGTTCTCTACTACTTCAAGCCTTTTAAAATTATGTCTTATTGCAAAAAACCTCAGTTACATTACAAAAAGAAGTAATTTTAAGCTTTTTCTATAGGTAGAGTACATCAAGTGTCATAATCAAACTTACTTTTATGAATCTTCAGGTTTGAGTGTGATTTTGAAATGTCAAATTAGCATATGACCTTTACTTGTATTTTTAAACTTCTGTGAAATAAAAAGAATTATACCAGTAAGATATGTTTTTGGAATAATGATTGCTAGGCATGTACTCCTGTGGAAACAGCAAAACTTCTTTTGCAAGATTAAACATTAATAAAGAAGTGAGTAAGTGAGGAGCTTGTACCTCTTCATAGCATTCAGCTTGGATAGGTGTCAGCAGCAGCAAAGGGTTGACTTTTAAAAATAGATTTCCAAAGTACATAAACAGCTATAAATTACAGGAGATAAATGCTACTCTGCCTTGATAATTGTGTTCATTAGCCTCAACATACCAATAAAGCCTTGCCTACTTGCCTTGAAGAGAATGGAAGGTGCCTGGAGAATAGCCAAGGGATATGAGGCATGTTCCAGTTGCTGAAAGAAGTCTTGTGGTGTCCCAGCTGGCAGGTTTTTTCATAGAATCATAGAATAGTTTGATTTGGAAAGGGTCTTTACAGGTCATCTAAGCCAACCTCCCTGCAATGAGCAGGTACACCTTTGTCTGGATCAGGCTCTTTGCCAAGAGCCCTATCCTGACCTTGAATGTTTCTGTGGCTGGATCTGCCAGTTTTTTTGTGGAGAGAATTGTGTATGTGCATGTATGTGTGCAGGCAAAGCTGACATGTTGGAGTAGTGTGAATCAGTAGTATACAGTGCTTTGAATAACAACGATATGTGCATTGCTAGAAATTTAATATCACCACATTTTTACTTGTCAGTGTCCTAATGTTACCAGTTTGTGGGGAAAAGGTACTATTCGTTTGGTTAGAGATGCCCCAATACTATACATGGTTTGAAAGCTTGCCTGGGGGCTGTTTAATAGATATCTTTTTGCTTGGTAGTCTTCTGGAAGCATAACATTGGCCCTGATAAATGAACAGCATAGCAGCTGCCAAGGTGTGTTCCCATGACCCTGGCCACATCTCAGAAGCATGGGCAGCCTGCAGGGGGTTGGGCACGTGCATGGTTCCATGGGTTCTTTGGCAGCTTCAACATGCCTTGACATCACTAAAATGACATCAGAGCTGTTCTGATGAGGCTGGGTCACTTTGTTGGGCCTAGCTATGAGGACTTTAATTCCTGGCATAAAGGAGTTGAGGTTATCACCTTGTCAGGATTGTTCTTTAAGTAGACTGAAAATTTTCTAAAGAAAGTTGCTTTTTACTTGCAAACTTTTTTTATTCAACTTGCTGAACTCTTGGTGTGCTGCAGAGCCTGGGCTTTCAGCTCTGGGTCTGAGCCTGCCACACAGACTGTTTTGGGATTCAAATGTTATGGGCCATGCTCTGAGGGCTGAAATTCAAAATGCCTCTGGTCTCAAGACATCCAGGCATTCTTGGAAGTACTCTGCTAAACTGCAGTCAGAGCTCTGTAGTGGTCCTCCCTTCTGGCTTTTTGGCTTTTTAGCTACCTGTCTTACGAAGAGAAGGGCTGGGAGGCACTGTTGACATTGGGGTCTTGACACTGAAATCACAGTGCCTTTCACTAAATGCGTCATCTTTCCTCTTTTCCCTGTGATGAGAAAGTCTGAAATTTGCATTACTCGTTTCAAGCGCATTTTTATATTTCAGTTCATAGTTTGCATTTACTTATAACATAGTAAGTCTGAGTTTCCATAAGCTTTGGCTTTTGCTGCTTAGTTCTTCTTTCCTCCTCTTTTTCTCAACTGGTTTTTTTCAATCTAATATTCATTTACACATTAGTAACTTTATTTTGTTAATGTTACTGGAGGTGCCTTGAGATTTCTTTTAACTGTTAGGAAGGCTTGTCTGCAAAATTGCGTGGTTTGAGTTTGTTTGTTTCCTGTTTCCACAAACAACTGTACATAACAGAGTGTGGCATGGGTTTGGATACATAAATCTGGTGGTTAGGGAGGAACGAGGGGCTACTTAGTAAATGTAAGCAGGAGGATGGGATGTTGTGGCAATAGCAAAATTGGCTGCTGCCACAAGAACATAAAAATGTGCAAGCCACATGAGAGAAAGGTGTGATTTCTCTGTTGTGTTGCCTAATTTGTAAGTAAAAAAATTAAGTAGGACAACAGTACCATAGCAGGGCTACTAACCACACGGGGATTTTTATTTATCAGTTCCCTGGTGCTACCTGTTTGATAACAAAACAAAAAAGGAAGGCCTCATTTGATGACCTTGATGGAAATGATAGCCCTGGCAGAATACAGGAGTCTTTTTCAGATCAGCTAGGGAGATAGTATTCATGGTTAAAATACTACTACTAAAATGCTGTGAAGGCAAATATCTGAGTAAGATTTTTTCCCCCTATTGTTCAATATGCAGTGGCATGTCTTCCTTTTTCCCATGTCTGTAAGTAAATTCTTAAATATAAAATAGCTTTAAAATATAAAAGTCTTAAAATAAAAGCTTTAAAATATAAAATAGCTAAATAGCTATTTTAAAATAGCTTTAAAATATAAAAGTCTTAAAATAAACTAGCAGTATTGCTTATCACTAGTTGGAATGTCGGGCACCCGTATTCAGTTTTCCTTCTCTTGTGTAAAACCCAAACAATAACTTCTGCTGAGGGAGAAGGAGGTCAGACATTCTCATTTTGTCTGTAACATTGCCTCCATTTGCCTCAGATTGTGGAGCCTGCAGTCCTTTAAGCACATGGGATTGGTGGAATACTCACTTTGGCCTGTCTTAGACCTCTTTTTTCCCCTTCTCTGTCCTTCCTTAAAGAGTATTTCTGTAACATATAGTTATGAGATGAGAAAATGAGTTATGTATGAGAAAATGAGGGTCTGTAAAGAGGGAAAAATAGAGAAAGTGGAAAGCAGTGCCCAAAAAGCAGTGGTATAATGAGGATTGTGCACTTCACAGCTAGTGCCAGTGCAGAGCTCATGTTTCTCTAAACCATTACTGTGGACAAGCTCACACACACATTTGAGACTTTATTGTAAAGATCTGTAAAGATCCATCTCCGCCTTTTTTGGAGATGAAGACATTTTTCAACACAGGAAAGTGGGTGCAGTCTCCTGGCCAGCATTTTTAGCACAGCAGACATTACACACTGCTGGTTACAGGTCAACTGCAGAATTGTACAAAAATCTGAATTTCAGTTCTGGCCTTTTTTTCAGCACAAATACAAAGTATGGCCACACACTGGCTACTATGTAGAAAATGAAATGTATCCAAGGTAAAACCAGCACAAAGGCAGAAATAAGTTAGAAATTTAAGAATAACTAATAGTGTAATAGGCTAAAAATATCAGCATCATGGGTCATGATTTTACAGGATCATTAACTGAAGTTTGTAGCTAAATTTTACCGGTTTATTTAATAGCACTGTCTTGTAACAGCTATATGCTATTAATTCAGGAGACAGCTTATTGGAAATATTTTTATGACACTGTTACTGCCCTGAAACTATTCCGTGTGTGTTTTAAACAATTTGCATCTTCCATTAGTCTCTGAACTCCAAAACTTAGGCTGAGTTCAGAAAGAAGTGTGTGTCCTTTTTTGAGGTCCATGGTTCATCTATTGGTTCATATAACTTCAAAAAGCTAGTTATGATGTAAAAATTACATTTTTCCCCATCAAAATGACCAAGTCAGACCTTCAGTTGAAAATTTTATGAGGTCTACAGCCTAATTCTTTAAAATACCCAAGAGAGTTTAGATTATGAGGAGCTATTTTTGACCAAGTAAACTGGTTATTTTTGACCCAGTAAACTGACCGGCAAAGTTATGAGGATTTTTTAATTTCTAGTAAGGTCAAGGAAGTATAGGACATAAGAGGAGTCTAAATATTATTACAATTTTCATTGCATGATGCAGCTTCTACATATATATTATTTTTTTGGTCCTGTACTCTTCAAGGTTAATTGTGATAAACCTCAAAGTAAAAAATGCCACAGGAATCAACAGTGTTAACATTACCTCTAGCATTATAGGAGGAAACCTTCTGGTATTACAGTGCTGAAAAGCCTCATTTGCAGAGACTGGGAACTGTCTTACACAACAATTTCATTTTGTTGATACAATCATGGCTTTGTATAGCCATTTACATAATGACATTATAGGTCTGTAAGAGAAATAGGATTATATTATCCCATAACAAAGTTACAGAGGTTTTGGTATAATATGGAGACTCTGCTTTTACACATGATTTTCATGAGAATGCTTTTTAAAGGAAATGATTTACCCACTGCCATGCTGCTCTTTTTGAGGTCTTAAGTAGACCTGCAAAGCCTCGGCCTTTTCCTAAGTGTCTGCTGGTGATAGGTGGCCATTTCACTCCAAATCACTGTGGTGAAAAAATTCTTCTTTCACATGAGTAGTTTGTCTTTTCTATTCCTCTGTGTATATATAGAAGGCAAAGCACAACAAAATTGTGGCTTTGTCACACGTTTCTTTACAGGAGGATTTGCTTAATGTGCAAAGTGTGTGCAAAAGAGGGAGACCTTTTACAAATTCAGAAAGTAATGATGGGCAGTGAATAGTGATTGGGCAGTGGGATGGTTCCTTTGCAAGGGGGATGTGCTTCCTTGTAGTTGATCTCTGCATAGTGGTGAGTACTGTGATTGGTACTTAAAATGAAGATGTTGCCTCAGAGGTTTTAATTCTCAGTCATAAATCTTTGCCAGAAATCTAAATAGCTCTCTCAGTTTTCCAGATCTGTTCATTATGCAAAACCTCTTTGATGGTAGTTCTAGCAAAAGCAAGAGAAAATAAATCCAAATGCACTTGCAGAGTTTACTCCCTTTGCAGCCCAAAGATGTGAGATGATATCTGTTATTGTCATAATTTTTTACTGCCTAGCCATTTATGAAAAGCTTACCCACTGAAGATGTAATAATTTTCATTTAAAATCTTGGTACTAGATATTTAGTTTGAGACCAGCTGTGACACTTAAGTATTTCCTGCTTTGATGAACCAGATGATGAAATAATCTAATTAGTCTCCTCATGAGAAGCAGACAGAAGTATGATAGCTTTCCTATTTAAGAATCAATATAATGGCAAGATGGTAAAATCTGGCAGGGCATCTGTAACGTGAATGCTTTATTATGAAAAAATGAAGGCTTCATACAGATTTGATTACAGAGGATTACTTATCTTCCTTTGCAATAGCCAGGGATTAGCAAGCAGTCCTTATCCTTCTGCATACTCTGTCTGTTTGTGAGAGAAGGGAGTATGTGAATGAGATTTAGGGATACAACTATTTAGTTTTCTTTCTCTGAGTGGGTACCAAAGGTGCTAATTTCATATTTGCAAGAATTCATATTCTTTCTTCCATTTCTTCATAGCAGCAGTACATGTGATGGTCCTCAGCTGGTATGAATTTGTGAATTTTCTTGGAAGCTGATGAAATGGTGCTAGATTACACAAACAAAGCCTTTGCCTGACTGCTTCTGGTGTCCACTTTTCTCATCACTGATCATCCCTTCTGTGAATTTCTCAGCTTGTTCAGACTAGAAAACAACAGATAGCTCCCTATAAGGCAGGCATAGTCTTTTCTAAACCATCTGTGACTATTTTTTGACTCATTTTTTCCATGTAATCCCAGCGTTTTTACTCAGTGCATCAGACATAGCTCCTTCCATGTCTTACAGAGGTATCAAACCAAACCATAATTGCCAGCTGCATGTGATTTAATTAACACTTTGCCTTGAAGGAACTGAGCTGCTGGTAGCAGCTAAGGGTACCCTGTCTTGTAAATGTTGCAGGCTCGTGTTATAATCCACATCCATAACCCACCTCCTTTAGAAATTAACTACAGTTGCTCCTGCTATCTAACATTTTTAACTTCTTTTGTATCTTTTATTGACCCTTAGAAACATCACAGACCACAATTTCAGAAATATTGAGCTAAGTATCTAACAATTCTTACCTCTAGGTCACATGGTGTGTTGGAGTTTGGTAACACTTTTACCTGCAGACATTCCCTTTTTTCCTGCTTGTCCTAGTATAGCCTGCTCATGTTGAGATATAAATCTCTTTAGATTGAAAAAGGCAAATAATTCAGGAGGCTTTCTAAGAGCAGCCAGAGCATTTCTCTATTTCAGTTACAAGTATTCCATCTCTATGTAGCAGAGCTCTATGTCTGGGGAGAGCTTAATATCAGATACAGTTTTCCCACTGGATGGGGATCTTTAATGTATCACTTGTGAGTAGTAATTCTCTTCGCTGACATTTACAGTTGCTGTTGATATTTCTTACCTCCTAATGTTTCCAGACACTGAGCCTTCCAGGAGGGCCTAAGCCGACTCAGGTTGGGGCGAATTTGCCTCCTCTGGGAAGCTGTTTTGAAGTTTTGAATATTTCAGCTATTCATAAAAAGGCAGTGTGACTTTGCTAGCCCTCAGGAGTATATCTGTCTCACTGACTCACCACAGAGATGCTGAAAACAAATATACTTGCCAGTCCTGAAAGCGGTGCTTGGCTTGTTGGCTTTTTCATGCAGTGGGAAGAACACAGCCAAGCTTTCTCAGGAAGGGCTTTGGGCAGACAGGTCAGGATGGCAGAGACACCCAGCCAGGATGGCAGCTCAATGGGATCGAGAGCTGGGCTGCTGCATCATCTGGTTCATTAGAGGATGAAGCACTTCATTGTCACAACTGGTGTCATAGTGAATCTCTGGCACCTCAGAGAATTATTGAGTATGACCAACATAGACTCTAGGAAGAGATGGCTGGTAGCATGCAATGAAGGAGCTTTTATGAGGATGTGCAAGATACGAGTAAGAAGTCTACATAAAGTCAGAATTCCAAAATAACGGGTCAGTATAAAGCTTAGGATCCCAGGTGAAAACTTGTAATGCATGCCAAGCTTGTATTAAAAAGGTAGCCTCCACTACTAACCTTTAAAATATTTCATGAACTTTTCACTTGAAAATTTCACCTATGATGAAGATTCTCTTTAGTTTGCGTTATTTTTTTAGTTCTGAGTTATTTTCCCAGTTTTTGTTTGCAGTATGCTTAGCTGAGCACGGTGCAAAATACTTAGCCATGTATAATGTAAAGGATCAGAAAGGCAACTCAGGCCTTCAGCTGTTGTTTTTAAAGAGCCATCGTTTACATACTCACTACCTAGCAAGAGGCTGAGAGTCATGTGTGCTAAGTCACTTATCTGGCTTCTTCAATTCATCTTTGGGAGCGTGATTGTAGGTGGAGAATGAAAATGGAGAGTTCAGAACCAGATGATAAAAAGCAGTGATGATTTCAAAGCACTGCAATGAAGGATAGTATCTCAAATATTGTCATGGTCTCTTGTCTAACCTAGCATGTTCTTCTAAAACTCCTTTGTTGTGGCAGAGGTGGCTGTTAACTGAAGAAAAGCAGCAAATACTGCAAACCACTGATGGTGGCACTAGAGCCCTATGCCTGTGTTCTCCTCCCCAGAAAGCTAATAAAGAACATCAAAAATAGATGTTATCAGGCCATCAAGAATTAACAACATGCAGCAGATGGTAACACCTACCCTTTGCTATATAACTAATTTTAGCCCAGACTATTTACCAGCAAGTTGTAGCAAAGGTTGAGGAATCCAGTGCCGAGGAGCAGGAAGGGAGTAGAGGCAGGAGGGAGCAGAGAGGTTTTCTCTCACTTCTGACCCTATTTCAGATTATTATTTTAATCTGACTTTGCACACCATGATTACCCTCAGTGAAGTGAATGAAAGTGTTTCCTTCAGCCTCAAACTATCAACTGGTAAACTGCCAGCTGAAATCTATGACATACCCCAAAGAATGGAGCTATGTTTCATGGCTGAAATTGAACTATCTCCCTGAAGGTGTTATCACAGCAAATGCAATTACATTATGAAGTGTGTGTATGTAGGGTGGACACGTGCTTATGGATACACATACATATTTTCACTCATCATGTTTTGTCCTTACCTCCTTGCTTTATTTGCTTTCCTTTCCTGATGCTAGCAACAGTGTGATTTAGGACAGTGCATTGATGCATGTTGGATCTGTCATTCTTGTGATGGAATATCTAGACTGAGACCATGTCTTCACCACAGGCTTAACTCAGGCCCCACCTACATTTTAGTACAAATCTCTGTCATCAGCACACTTAAACTTTTCACCTGTGCTTATATGAGCTCTGAACAGATGTGTGCTGGTGCAGTGAGGGGCACAGTCTGAAGTCAAGGTGGCTGCTGAAGGGTGGCCCAACTTAGCACTGCAGCCTGTCCAGTGCAGGGAATGGCTGAAAAGTGCTGTGTGAGAAAGAAAGAAAGATGTCAGGAATTCTCCACCTGGAATGAAGGATGCCACAGTTGGGGTTAGCAGACCCTGCAGCAGATGTGTTTGATACCAGGTGGTCTGGTTTCTCAGCTGGAGGTGTCCACCCCAGGTGCTGCAGGCCCCCAGCAGAGGATGGCTGGCATTTAGCAGCCTTGTCTCTGTGCCCCTTCCTCTCGCTGTTCACTGAGAGCAGACCACACCAACTTTGGCTTGGCTCACGGGCGTGCACTCACATCCTACAGTGTGTGACTGCTGCCTTAATGATAAACAAGGGGCTGGCTGCATTCCCTGTCCCAACCTGTGCCCTTTGATGTGTATTTTTTTGCTCAGTCCCTGCTAGGTCTTTTGGCCATAGGCTTAAATTTACCCATCAGTCCATACTGTGAAGACACAGGGAGGGTCTGCAGATTAGAAGAGACCTGAACATTTCTGAAAGAGGATGTAAGCAACAGGAGAATTTTCCCCAAAGCACTGGCAAACCTTCCTTTGCTCTGCCTTTGAAAGGGTCATGTATAGATTTAATTTATTTTTGTTAAATTGCCGTATCACAAGCTCTGTTTCCTAGTGGGAAGTTCCGTACACAAGATGTTTAAAATGTTCTTCTGCTGTGGATGCTTTGTGTAAACAGCAGTTCA
Organism: Dicaeum eximium; assembly: GCA_013396995.1. Classification (NCBI taxonomy): domain Eukaryota; kingdom Metazoa; phylum Chordata; class Aves; order Passeriformes; family Dicaeidae; genus Dicaeum; species Dicaeum eximium. The sequence goes on from VWZP01009260.1 coordinate 29,380, forward strand.
GTGAGAGAAAACTGCCCTGAGTTCCACAAGTGAATAAAAATTACTTGAATCCCTGATTCTGATGTACTGACTAACTGTTGTGAGTTTTCTGTATTTTGTGGTTTGAAGTGCCTGAAAGTTATTGGGGTTTATATTTATTAACAGACTTCTCCTGGGAAGACAGCTCTGGCCTCTCTCCACTATGTTTTTCAAGAATAAAAAACTCATGAACTTATTAATTTTGAAAGTTCTATTAATGGAAAAAAGACTGTTCAATATTTTTAAGGTTGAGTTTTCACATTTACAGTCTGAAAAATCATTCATAAGGAATCTGTTTTCTTTACAGAACTGCTGCCAATTTCACAGGTACAAGTATTAAATTTGTGCATGGGATGCAAATAGCTTTTTGTGAGTCGTCAGAATGTGAAATGATGATTGTATTAGTTAGGTAAAGTATAATTTGTTACCCCTGACTGAACAGAATTGCACTGGTCATTACAAAGTATGCAAGAAACCCAGTGGTGCCAATGATTCTTACATAAATGCTAACCTATGTGAGCATTTAAGAAGGACAGATGATTAATAAAATAGCATAACTTTGTATCCCAGGATTCCCATAGCTTCAATATCTCTTCAGCTTGTATTTTCAGAACACCAAGCAAAATCAGTTGCTGGGAAAATACTGCTGTTACAATGGAGCAGCTTTTTTTTTTCCTGTTAGCTAATACAAATAGTAGAGAAGAGAAAAAACCCCTAACTTTAAGGTTCCTTATTCCCATACCCCTTTACTTATGATCTCAAGAAGTTGATACATTCTAATGAATGCTATTAAAAAAAAAAAATCCAGAGAACCTATGGTATTTGACTGCATAGCAAACAAAGATGCATTTTTGCCTTTATCCAGATGACTGCACCGTCTTTGGGCAATGAGCAGTGAGCCAGAGCCTGTTTCGCTTCCTCAGCTGCCTTAAACTGCAACAGCCCTTAAAAAGAGACTTTCTAGCACTAATAGTGTTGCAATTAAACTTTCAGAGGACTCATTCAAGTTTAAAGTTTGAATATCTTGACATACCAGGAAGGAATACATCCTTTCACAGAAGGACTTTATTCTGCAGCATGCTCAGGAACTCACAACAGCCTTGAGTTAATTGAATGCAGTCTACAAGAGAAGTGTAATGTAGCATCCAGACACAATACAATATATTCAAGTGTTTGTCCATATGTAAGTAGTTAATTGATTGTGGTGCTATGAAGCACAATTCAAGGTTATTGTATTATCTTTAGCACAAAGCTGTACAATCACAGAATCATACAGGTTGCAAAATACGTTTAAGGGCAAGGTAGGCTTAACTACTACGTTGGGAATGACAATTAATTATTTTTCCTCCCTTTATCTTACTGTACCCTTCACAGCTCCAGGGCATCATCTGGTGCTTGGTAAAATCCTTGTTATATTTAGATTTTCTGCTAGGAGGATTGATGGTAAAAGAAATTGTGTGTGGTTTCCAAGGGCATGCATTCATGTTAGTATGCTTCACATTTGAAGTCTTGATTCTTGACTGGTCCCAATCATTCATGTATCATGCTTTAAGCCTCTCAATAATATGTAGATGTTTAAAAAGCATACAAAAATCCTATACAGGGCTTAGCCTTTCTGTCCTCTCTTTCTAAACCTTTTAAGCACTTTTCTACATGACCATTAAGTCCAAAAACTTACATAAAAGCTGAAATTCTCCTGGAGATCTTTATTCAAAGGTCCGGGCAAGTGCTGATATTTCCAGAATTTTAGTGAGAGTGAAAGTTGGATTCTCTTTTTTTCTTCTCTCCAATCATACATCTGAACCTTGTGAAGCTCATGTGAAGACAGATTTGAAAGTAACACTCCATCTTATGTTCCCTTTCTTTAGGTCAAAAAACCCCACAAAAATCCCATAACAAATTGGAGGGGTCTTGCTGGGCTGGAAATACTGTATTTTTGGATTGGATTTCCTATTTTTATTCCTGTTCACCACCAGTGCAACTGCACTAAGTGAGGAACAACCTGGGGCAACAGGCAGAGGGAGACAGGACCACAGGGTGTGTGGATACTCCACCAACCTCTGTCACCCTTGTGGTTCAGTGGTGAGGAGGAGATGAAGGGATTATAGGGAAGATTGTTTTTGTGTTCATGAAAAAGCTAAACCTCATTAAAGGCATATGGCATTTCTAATAGCCAAGCACATGACACAAGCTTTCTTTACCCTCATTCCTGTGCAAGCATAGCTATGCTTCAAAATGTCCCATTTGTGTGTGTGTGTGTGTAGCTGGCAGAAATGACAAAATGTAAATTTTACAATTGCAGCTATAACTGAAAATGGTGAGGTGGCTACAAATATTGTCATCCAGTATTTGGCATCTGAATCCCTTGCTATTTAAGGCAGACAAAAATGTTTGTGAAACGTCTCAAAAAGCTGTTATTTTTAACAAGTGACAGGCTGAAGCTAGAACATAATGGCCAGGAGCCTTTTAGCAAATTAAATAGCATTATGATTTTAGAATGAGGATTAGCTAGGAAATACTTCCCAGGAACAACTATTTGAGGGCATTCCATTGGGGAAGTAAAATTATTGTGAATTTTAAGTATCTTTGTGAAAGGAATTTCCATGCAGAAGTATTTTGATTACCTTGTCTATCTTATCTATTCATTAGGTGTAGTCTGTCTGCATAGAACAGAATGTATATATATATATATATATATATAGATGTTTAGATGTACATATATATATATTTCTGTATATAACAGAATGAAATGCCTTCTGCATGTTCAGTTATGGAGCCTGTATCAGCTAATCTCCTTGAGACTGCCAATGCCATGGTTTCCTCAATGCATTAAAAAAGAATATGGATTATATGTGTTCTTAGATTTCTCCTTTGAATTTGATAGGAAGTTATGGGTTTTCACATCAGTACTGAGACCCTAAAGCACTGTACACATGCTAACAAATGCCTCAGACCTAATGAGACAGGAAATTGAGAAGCTGAAATGGAATAATAAAGGAAGAAAAATATTGGTCCTTGCATGATCCTGGAAAATAACTGTTATGTTCTATTACAGAATTTAAAATAACCTTGGCAAGGATGTACGATTGAAGATAAGTAGACGTGGGACTAAGCCTAAAGTAAAAGAGCAAAACCAAAACATCATGTCAAACAAAAAGCCTTGTAAGAAAAGAGACACCAATCAAGATACAAATTGAGTTTTAAAAGTATTTTTAATTAAGATGTTTCATTTAATATCGACAATATTACAAAATAATTATGTCTGAACTTCAAAGCAGGTTGATTACCTGTAGGAGAGCTTCTGGATGCTGGTTAAGGGGCTATGATTTATATTATTGAAAATTAACACAGCCATAAAGATGTCTATCTGTTAGCAGTTTTGAGAATGCATCTACCATTTTGGTACCTAAGCATAATTTCCTCTTTTTATTTGGTGTAAAAAGCAACAACCAAGGACCTGTGGACTGTTCTCATTTTTTAGGGGTGTTCTGGTCCAAACTGTTTGACACAGCCACCTGCAGTAATTGGCCAGCCTGGCTATTCATTAACCATTTGTTGAATTTTGTTTCCATGACAACTTCCTATATTATATTATCGCAGAAACTCAGTAGAATTCAGACATCAACTTAAAACACCTAAATGTTTCTCTGAGTTGCATCTCTTGTTTCCTTGGCAACTTCCTCTCAAGTCACCCTAGGATATTTCAAGGCACCCAAGATAAATTTCATCACATTGATATTTTTAATGAATTTACACTGACCTGCAGTATACACATCGTACCAAACTTAAAATATTAGATGACAGAATCTTTATTGATTTCATTCAAATGCTGCTTCTCAGCCGAAATCCAATTACTTTGCCCCAGTACGTACGTTTTCCCCATTAAGGCTGCAAAAACAATGCTGTAAGGCTTTATCTATACGTATGCAGACCAATCTGAAGATTAAAAACAACTTTGCATACCAAGTGCAATATTTCTGACAGAAACAAGGGCACCTTTTTGCTGCTCTGGGGTAATGTGTGATTATTAAAATAAATTCTAATGAGAAAAGGTAAATGCAGAGGAAATCTCAGGAAGCATTGGCACTCGGGTTCTTTTTGGTACATTGCAAAGGCAGTAGTTAAAGGAATCATAGCACAAAAATAAAATTCCAGATGCTAAATCCCATCCTTCAGCCCCAGAGGAAAAAACAGCTAACACTGATTCCACACTGGTCACGAAAGTTGGTGACTCAATAGGTTTTCCCTAATTCCGCACATGTTTTTCCTATCTTGGAGCAGTGTAAGAGGCTGAAACAAACAAAATGAATCTTGTATCTTTATTCCAGTCTCTTCCTCCAAAGTCTCCTAAGGAAAGAGTGGCCAGTTCTGAGCAAATATTTAGCCTCTACAGTGGGTAAACAGCATTTTCATTGCCCACTTTTCTCCTTTCACATTGATTGGTCCCACAGCCTAAGGAAGTGAAACCAGCATCTGTTATATAGGAATGGAAAAGTGTAAACCAGATCGGACCCTGAGAATTAATCTCTTCTGGAGATGAGAAAGGACTGAAAATCTAAGATCCTCACACCAGAATCTTATCCCCACCTGCATTATTGAATCCTACCATACTTGGTTTCCCTATGGTAAACCCATATCCTATTATTTCTAAATATGGCCCACATTCTTACATTGACATCTGTTTTTTGCTGACCTCAACTCTGGTTTAGCATCTTCCAATTTTTCTCATAGCTTCCTTTTACCAGTTTACCAAGTATGCTGCACTCTAAAATAAACCTATAACCAAACACAGGCAGCACAATGACTCCTTCACAGGAGTGCAATAGCCCCTCTTATGTGTCAAGGGCCACTTCCTCCTCTGACCATGTCTTACAGAGATGAGTTGGCTCAAGCAAAAGCAATTTTCTGAGTGTGTCTGAATCTGAGGTTTAATCTGAACCAGTCAGCCTTACCCGGGAAAGATGTCTGGGGTGGTCTCTTTTGGTGAAGACCCTTTAAGTCTTGATCCAGTGTGGTGCACATGAGATCCAAAGGAAGGGAAGAAGTGATGGAGGACAAGGACCATGTTTTTACTGCTGCCATGGTGTCAACAGTATTTGTTTAAAAGAAATAGAATTTCTGCTGACAAAGAGATGAATGAAGGATGTTTTAAGAGAGGAGAGTGAGATTTTACTGTTTTGAAGTTAAGCTCAATGCTTAGGAGCAACCTGAGAAAAAATTAAATACTCTAAACTCTCATAAAGCCTTAAAAAGAGAGCCTCGTATCACATTAATGCTGATTGACAGATGTGCAACACTTGAATATAAATATTTGAAACATGCAGTTATATATAAAAACTAAGCAGCAATGGCTTCATAAGAGGTAACTGTAGGGGATTAACACATACTTTTGAAAAAAAAATAGTGAGCTGTTTATCTAAGCCAGAGCGATCATCCCTCTACTGAGTGTCTGCTGCTTTCTTACTTTTGCCTGGCAGGAAGTGATCCTTTGAAGACATAACAACTTGTCTAATTTTCTGCATGTTAGAAGTCTCATTAAGTATAATAAATTATTAATTCCAAAGAGATTATGGTGGAGAGAATTTGTTGGATCAGAGCTACGAGTGTTAAGCCCTTCTGCAAAAACACCAGTTTACTGGGACCTGAGCCTAGATAGCATGGTAGCTTTGGGTAGGATAAATAATAACATTTATAAGGACCAGATTATATGATATATGTGTAATTTCAGGCAAACCTAAAGTGCTGGGCAATTTGAATGCTATTAAACTTTCTTGTCTCTTGAGATAAATTATGTATTTTTAAAAAAGAATTGCACATGCTCTTTTCAAATTTCAAATGCACTTCATAGTGTTTTGTAGATGACTTGCACTGCCAAGACTTGCTGTTATGCAGAATGCACTTTAATTAAGATTTTAATGGATGTCTTACATCAACATTCATGGTTGTATTATGCTGTTTTAGCCTAGTGGTAAAATACTAATATTAAATTTTTAGTAGAAACTGTTCTTGAAGATATTTTTTGTTCTTGCTTTTCTCAGACTAATTGTTATTTGATGCACAAATATTTCAGTTCTATTTAGGTGGAGTATCAATGCAGGATAGAGTGGAAGGGATTAAGACAAAGTTCAGGAAAGACTGTGAAAGTCTTTCCAGTGGTTTCAGTTGGTTTTAGGTCATGGTGAAGCAAACATTTTCAGATATTTCTCTTCAGTTCCATGTTGATGATAGTGTAATGACAGGTTCTTATTGAGCTAAAGTATTTTGTTTATCAAAATATATGATGCCAACATGTATCATTAGAAAGAAGATTTTCTTGAATGAGATCATCCATTTGTTTTGTCAGTCTAGCTCTGAGCAAGCAATGCAAATATATGTGTTTGAAATAAAGAATGTTTGTTGTACATATGGAATCAGTTTTTGAGATAATATCTTACTACACCACTACTTTCAAATCATTGACAGAACTGTGGGCATTTTTTAAGAGAAGGAAGAAAAGTAGAGGCTGATTTGTTTACCCTGGAGACAGCTAAAAATCCCACAAGGTTAGAGACAGTGTGTTGATCTGTACTTGTACTTCCAGTGTAAAGGAGTGTAAAATTTACTGCCTTTGTCTGTTCCATTCTGTTTCATTCCTGACTTAAATTCAGAGGGATTGCCAGAAATGACAAAATGCTGCCTGACACAGTGGTACCTCTTTTACAGCTGGGCATGTGGCAATGGCCTGAGGGTTACATCTGCTTTGCATATGAATTTGCACAGTATATTCATGAGAGCCTAATGTGAAGGGTTAGCCTTTATATATTTGTATGAATTACAAAGAAACTGCATAAAATATGTTTCAAAGGCTGCAGGGGAAAAGGGTATAAAATGGAAAACTGACACTTCTTGTGTCCATCCTTTTCTTCATGCATTATTTAACATGCCTTCCACTGCCAATATCCATCAGGCTGAAATTCTTCAGGAAAAAAAATCAAAATGCTAAAGCTTTGTTTGGAAGACAAAGAATCTCACAAGTGAGATGATATTTGTTTGGAAACTGGAAGCTGAACATTTATCCACCTAGGTGAAAGCAACATCACAGTAAAACAAGATGATTTTGGTGCCAGCAGCACTCTCAAGTATATGAAGGAGTTCTTGGAATCTCTTTCAAGACTGCTCATCTAGTGAAGTGTGGCATTCACCCTCATTCCCTACAATTTTTTATTTCCTGAAATGAAGTGTTAACACAGTGAAGACCTTGGGATGTATTTCCAAACTGTGATTAGCCTCAGGAGATCCAAGTTTTGGCTTCTCTCATGCCTGCAAAACCAGATGGACTTTCCATCGAAAGTTCTGGTGGCAGAGGATCTTCCTCCTTCTCTCCCCCTTCCTTTGAAGAGGGTGGTATGAGAAGGTGTCTTGAGGAAGAAGTGGCTGTGACCATTTCACAGTTTGTTCTGATCACCTGGGGCTTCTGCAAAGATTTGCTTAGAGAACTTCTGTTTCCCTGTAGCATCTCTTGTGGTCAGAATGGGCACTAGGAATACCTCAAGGAAAGTCCATTCTTTGACCAGGAATCTCAACAACATCAGATCACTTCACTTTAGAGAATTTCAATTCAGAGACCAAAAATATAGACATGTCCCTTTTGTCTGGGTGAGTTTTGGTTGGTTGGTTTTGTGTAGTTTTAAACCAGATCTCCAGCCCAGGCGAGACCTCAGCTTGAGAGCAGCACCCCCAGCCCCAGGCCCACATTCCCATGGGGCCCAAAGAAATAGATATATTCATCACAGCAGAGCCCTGCTGCCAGTAAGGGTGCACATGTTATTCCTTTGGAGAAGTCTATCTGAGTCTATTATAACCCTGTCAAATATTTGCCTTTCACTTTGAAAAATTACATGCCTGTTGTCAGTCAAAGTAATTTTCTTTTTCTTTCTTTTTCTTTTTATTTTTCTTTTTCTTTTCTTTTTCTTTTTTTTTCTTTTTCTTTTTCTTTTTCTTTTTCTTTTTCTTTTTCTTTTTCTTTTTCTTTTTCTTTTTCTTTTTTTTCTTTTTCTTTTTCTTTTTCTTTTTCTTTTTCTTTTTCTTTTTCTTTTTCTTTTTCAAGGGGTTCAAGCTGTACCAGATCTTCTTTCCTGTGAAGAAATTTGCCTCTGCCTAAACCATCCATATTGCTGCAATGCTAAAAGTAAAGCCTTAGCAATTTAAACAGGAACGTGCCTCATAATTTGGAACAGTCACTAATCTGGCAGGAGCCAAGGGGCTTGGGTTACAAATGTGTGACCCAATAGATGGTGAAAATCCATTTTGATTCATCTACTTGTAAGGGTTTTTACATCACACTTTCAACTGAAATGTTCTTTTTTAGAAGACAGAAAAGCTCTTAGTCTTTTAAACTAGTAATATACCATTATTGAATGAATGTGAGTTCTATTTATGTTTGACTGAAGTGCTTTTGTCATGGCCTGATCAATCCTTCCTGAGGCTCACAGAAGCCTTCCAGCTGGCTTTGCTGAACTTTGCACTGTCTTTACTGTATGACTGTGGTTTGCAAGGGGAGGCTCCAGAAGGCTTTGCTTACCTTAGATATTATTCCCCCATTTAGATGCCCTGAGAGTTATGAATTCACACGACTGCAATATCATTTTTTCAAACCCTCATGAAGATTATTATTTGTTATAGGCAGGGTAATAGGACAATTTTTTATACTATAACTAGCAAAATTGTTGAAATTGAGTGCCTTATTTTTGCCAATACTTTTGACAGATACTGCTGTGCTTCCTATACTTTTTATTGCACAAAATAGCAGCATGTGAAATGATGGAGAATGTAGTCTAGTGATGCCAAATTAATATTTGCTCAGTCTTGGACTTTAATCAATGTAAAAATATGAGGTTTTTATACTGAAAGGTTTCAGCTAACTTCTGATTTTTGTCTGTTTTTATTCTGTGATTGTATTTGGAAATTATCTATCATCTTTGAAACAATTATAAGTGCATAGAAATGAAATTCTGTTGTGATGGGTGGTAGCCTGGTGCTGCAACTCCCTTCTCAAGTATCTAAGAGCCCCATGTTAACTTGCAGCAATATTTTTTATTTGTCTGTCTGAGGCAGATGTTGATGTGTAACTAATATCACTGAAATATAGGAATGCATTTCCATAATTACTGTCTTGTGAGAGTAGATTTGGATTTAATGGGGGATTCAAGTCTTAAGTGTCTTGAAAATTGCAATATACTGATTAATACTATCCTCTCAACCAGAACTTAGTTTAACAGTCACCTGTTTCCAAAATATCCAGAATTCCACAACTGGAGTAGCCCAGCAATTAAATCAGAAAAATGAAATTCGATGGACACATTGAAATTTAACCATGCTTGTAAAATAATATGATTAAAGCTGGGGTTGGTAACCATTTGGAAATAATTTTGAATATTTTTATTCAGGATGTATTCATCCATTAAAATTGGCCCTCCAGGTAACCTTTCATACAGCACTAATATTATTTTAAAGTAGAAAAGCTGAATAATTAAATCACTTTTGGGCACAATATTTACCAGATGTAATCAAACAGAGTTTAAGAATGAGGAGCAATCAAAATTTACTTTTCTGTATAACTGTGTCCTGCAGTAATCACGCGAGCTTCTAAAACTGAAATCAGAGTACGCGTGCTGAGCATGGAAAGGTTTGCTTTCATTGGCCCCCCTTTAATTAAATTCTCCATGTATACTGTGCTGAATCCATAGTCACCCACGAGCAGCAAACCTAGACAAGACAAAAGTAAGAACACTGGAATTTAATATAATTTCTTCTCTTTCTGTTGTGCTTGCCTTTGCACAGTGTGCTTGGAGCCCCATCTTACCCATTTTTTAGGGAAGAATCCAACAGCAATTTTCAGAGGGTTGCCACTTCTGAGAGAGGTATGCAGGAGGGAGAAAAATGAATGCTAGTAGCCAGAGCTTGTTTGTCTTTTGCTGTAGGAATAGCAGTCAAATGTCAGTAGTCTGTAACCCCATAATGAAGCAGCTGCACAGCTCTCTCACCATCACTTTTGCTCTACATCTCTGTGTCTTGGTTTGTTTCTGGATTGGAGATTTTTCTCACCTGATATTTCACGGGCTGAGAAGAAAGTCAAAAGAAAGTTATTACAGAGACAGTGCCCTGCTGGGCAGTATCCAATTGAAGTATCAATTAGGCTTGTGAGGGCTCCACTGGACCAGAAATTCTTTGATGCCTGAGTTTGCTGTTGGTGTCTGGAACAACTTTTATCTGCAAGAGAAGAAAACAATATTCATTTCTTTTAACAAGGTGCTTGCAAATTGACTGATCTTTGAAAGGCATGTCAACAAATTTTAGCTACCTCCTTGGACTGGTACTATGTGGTCTAAAATGACTGAGTATGTATGACCAAAATTTCAGAATTAGAAACATTAAGCACTTCCTCTTTTATTACAAGAGGTCTGAAAACAAAGTCATAGGATTGCATTTAAAAATAGTTTTTTATCTGAGTGGAGTGAAGAAGCAAGCATGTTTTGAGTAGAAAGTCTGCAGTAATTGACTCAGACCTGTGATTCTCCTTAAGCAGTGACTAAGTTCAGCCTATTGGGGACTGCAGAGCAGTGATTGTCGTCTCCTCGCAGACAGATAGCCTCCCACACTTTATCTGATTGTCAGGAGAAAAAGGAGGGAAAGAATTGCAACAGCAAACTACTATTACTTGGATAGGGAGATTTTTGTGCCCTTTCATGCACTGAACTTTGTTTATGGCTACACCATCTGCGATCCTGTTGCTGACAATTGCCCATCAAAGTTCACACATCATGGCCACAGCTCTCTTGGGCAGTGTGTCTCCTTACTCTGGGGCATGCCTTCTTCTGGTTTGCTATCAGCCAGCATTAGTACAGCCCTGAGACAAATGTGAAGAGAGGGCATACTTTTTGTTTTGTGTCTACTTTTGGCCAGGAAACTCAAGAAGGAAAGCCCTCCTATCTGATTCTGCTTGCAGCTGAGGATCCAGGCTTTTGTCTCCATATTACAGAGAAAATTCTCTGCAGGGTCAAGACCAAACCCCATCCTAAGCTGCTTTTCCTGATGAAAAAGGAAAAGTGCTTCAACAGCTTCTTGGATTTAAGTGGAAAATATTACTTTTTTTTCATGTATAGTCTTAAATAAGTACATGCAATTAGGAGTATATATTTTAGAGTGGTGCCAAAAGAGTCACTTTATTGAACAATGTGAATGCAATGGCAAAGAACTAAAGCCTATCTCCTTGTGTCAGAAAGGACTGCTATTGTCTAAAACCATTCCTGGCACTACCCTGCATCTATCCACCCCATTGCTGGGTCTCTGAACTTTGCCTTTGACTCTTCCTCTCTGGTTCTCATACAAGTGTGAAGGAAAAATCACAAATCTAGTTGTTCTTAGGAACATATTGGGAATGCAGTGTTTTCAAGTAAAATATTATGCATCCCTTCCCCCACCCTTATATAAGACTTTCTTTAGCTTGCATATGATCATCCAGTGGAACTTCATCCATAGGAAAAGTAATAAACCCGCCAGGAAAGCTCATTAGTTTAATTTATTATGATTAAATACAAGGATTGTTCACTTCCCTGTTTCGTCAAGGATTATAATCAAGATTTTAAATGTGGCCAGAAGGGATATTTCAGTTAGTGATTCAGTCCATAAGACAGAAAGCAGGTCTTGTATAGGAAAACATAGTTAAATATGCAAGCACAGTACATCTGTGTGTGAATTTGAAATATAATTGTATAACGATCTCGACATTTAACATGAAACACTTCTAGGAGGGATTCACCTGGGGATGGAGGTTGAATGCCATTATTTTTCCTCTCATTAGTACTAAGTTTACATACAACCTTTTAATAGAAATATGAGCAAAATAAACAGCTAATTCTTTATGATTCAAAACTGTGGACAGACAGATGGGTTTCAGGGAAGATTTTTTTGTGTATTCCTTGAATGACCTAAAATATTTCCAAAGCAGATTAGTGTTTTAAGGGACCTTTCACACTGTACTTCAACTAGCTAACAATCATCTCTCCTAAAATTACTGCTTATAAAGCCCGTGACTCAGCATGTGTTTTCTAGCAGTGACTCGTGAGAGAAGAGGTTTATTGGTGGCTGAGGATTGCATCTTTCCTCCTTACTCTGCTTTTAATCATTCCCTGAACCTGTGGGTTGAATGCACTCAAGGTTTTGTCCTAGCATCCTCTTTTTTCTCTTCCTCTTTTCCTTTAAAGCATTCCCAAAGTAAGCCCCACCTCCCCTGTCTGTGTGGGAGCTATCAGTGAGGCAGGTGTGTGCCAAGGACTGGCATTTCACCAAGTGTTTGTGCATTTCCATAGAAAAACAGAGGAAAGTCAGGAACTGCCAGAGTGAACCAGACCTGTGGTTTCTCTAATCCACCATTCTCTGACATTAGACACATATTCTTCTGAACCATAAGAATTCTCTGTGCTGTTTTCCTGTTTCCTCCTCCTGTTTAGAGGTAAATTTAGCACAGTCTGTGGAAGTATGGGAAAAAAAAGAAGTAGTAGCAGAATACAATAGGATTTAAGTTGAAGGAGAAACATATTTCCTCTGGGCTGTTCCTTTTTCACAAGGGACATTTACTGAAGCCTGAATGGTGTAATGACAAGTGCACAACACTCTTTCCACTTACACAGCTGGTTTGGGCACTTAGCACCAGTGACTGTATGAACACATTGAGGGTGTTTTGGGATATCCTGGAAAAAAGAAAATCAGGAAACACAAAGCAAAGGAAGCACAGAAAGCAAGTTTGCTAGAGGGTTTGAGCCAAGCATTTCGACCCCTAAAATCCAAAGCAGAAAATCAGATTAAACCATGATTAACCAAGAGGATATGTTAGAAAGGAATGCATTTACTTCTTTTATGTCACTTAAGAATTAAGACTGAAAATTAGCAAAACTTGAAGAAAGTACCCATATGGAAAGAAAGAATATACTACATTTATTATCAAATGTAGCACATTAAACATCATTTGTGTAGCAGAGGAGAGCTGACTGACAAAAATCCAATAAAATAAGACTTTGCTGGAAAACTTCAGTTTGTGGAAACTAAGATTTAGAGGGTGTGACTTAAGCCCTGCTTCATCAAAGCCGAAAACTTTGTTCTAAGCCCAGCCAATGTCTCCAGATACCTGCTAATTTGGTGATTAGGCTCCCCTGGGAATGGGACTTCAGGTGTAAGTCCTTCTGCTGGCTCATTCAGGGTGGGGGCTTCAGCCCAAGTGTGGGACTGTCTGAGGAAACTGTTCCTGTGGAGGTCTGGGACAGGAAGGAGGTGGCCACTGCTGCAGAGATGACTCTGGGCAGCCAAGAGCAGTGTGACTGCACTTCTGTCTGCTGTCCTGCTGTCTGCTGTCCATCTCACCAGACACCAGGGCCGTGCAGCAGTTGTGGAATGGCCTGCCACAGGGCAGGGGGACATGCTGCCCATCCCTCTGCATGGCCATCCTTCCAGCCAGCTCCATGCTTCTGCTTGAACTGTGCAACTTTAGCAGCAGGTCCCGTACTCAGCCGTCGGTCCCGGGCCCATAGGATGGGAAATGTGGTTGCTCCTTTGTGTAGGCTTTGCATCAGATGGAGCCAGGTGGTGCACACTCTACTGCCATTAAAATGCAATTCTCATCAATGAATCCTTGCATGTAGGCAGGGACTGCCACATTAGATCATTTGCAAGTCCTGCCACCATCTGGGATTTATGTGCAGTGTTACTCAAATGATGTATGGTGCAGCCCCAGGAAAATGATGGCAGTGAAGAGAATGTACATTGAATGCATTCATCCACCCTATTTCATCTGAAGAAATGCAATCATTCCCTGACACAAATTTTCTGCCTAGGAGGAGAAGCAGAATCTGTTAGAGTCTTCTGGTATTAGTGTTTTTTTTTTTTTTTTTTTTTTTCTCATAATAATGATTGTTAAAAAATAATTGTCTGCATTAAAGTTCATTTTACAAGAGAGTAAATGTCATGAATGTATTGGTGAAATATTTTCAGGTTTGGGCCCATGTATCTGTCTGATTAAAGAAAGCTTGAGTTTTTCAGGCAGTCTCACATGTGATGAGGTGGTTGTTATGGCAACAATACATTTTTTATGAGCTGTAATAATGACAGAGCAACATCTTTTAAATTATCAGGATTTAAAGTTACAGCTGCTTTGTTTTGCCTTCTATTAACCCCTTAAAAATAGTGAAATATTTTCATGGCTCTTTTGTAACATCTGTATTCTTTCTTGAGTATGTTAAAAAAAAAGATCTTTAAGAAGGTGCATACTTCAAATGAATAACAACTTTCATTGTGCCTCAAGAATATTGCTTTTTCCATACCCACTGTGATTACTTTTTACTAGTTTTTAAACAAGTATGTTTCTCACAGTGTGACAGTCTTAAGTGTAGCCAAAGTGCTGGAAGGATTCCTAGGTTTTCCCAAAATTAATATTGATGTTGCAGTAATTTGCTGCTAATGTTGAAGGTAATAGGTTTTTTGGTATCTTCTGGGAAGTTCAGGAAACAATGGGACTTCAGTGATCCTTGTGACTTTCCTAGATATCCCTGCTGGAAAGGTTTGATTTAATTTGAGGTTTATTCTTCACTACAGCCTGCCAGCATGTGCACTGCTCAAGACCACTGCTGGCCAGAAGTCCTAATGATACTGCAGGAGTGCACAGAGAGACTTCTTTCCAAAAAGAAAAATTATTTTTGTCTTTAGTGGAGAGAGAACTGGGATTGCATTCACACATAACTCACATTTGTCACTACTCATGTATGAAGGAGAAATATCCAAGTATTTCACTCTCATGGCTTCTTTTAGACCTGGTTACCCTCAACACATCCAAGTAATCCACAAACAGCCCATCCATTGCTGTTGTTGACCAGGAAAATTTTATTCCTTGGGATGAGATAGACTATACTAAAGAGAAATCATGAGTAGCTTTAAATAAACTAGCCATGGTTAGGATACTTCTGGAGTCAATTTGTGAGACTTTATTCTGGAGAGTGTTCCATTCATATGCAGCAGCACAGGTGTTTGGTCTGCACTGAACGCAGGGCTCCTCTACTTGCAGCCTGAGGAGCAAATGTTTCAGCTCACCAGCTCTCCTTTCTGCTGATGTTGCTAATATCTGAAAAGGAGTTGTGGAAGAATAGCACAAATAGAATTTATCTGTAGAGAAAACCAGAAGTAGAATCCAAGAAAAAAACACTTTTCCTCACTGTTAAGGAAGCCACACATTTAAATTATTAAAAAAAAAAAAAAAAGTAGAGTTTGCCTTTATGTGTCCTGTGTGTCTAAAAATGTTTTGCTTTTTTCTGAAAGTATTTGAAAGAATATTTGGTCCTCTATTACTGTCAAGCTTCTTTACCCCTTAGGCCATTTGTTGACAAGCTTCCATGTATCATTACTTCTAAACACCTAAGAGACCATTTTAAATGTTAAAAAAACCCATACCCATCTGTTCTTTGAATAAATTTTAATGAAAGGAATAAAGGCATTTTATGTAGAATTTTATCCTAAGTGGATCATCCTTTGTTCAATGCTCACAGTCAGCTTTTCTGTCCCCCCCATCCTGTTTGAAAGTTGGGTCATACTCAGTACCCACACTCCGTTTGGCATCTAAAGAAAAATTTTACTCTTAAATTGTATAGCATTGCTTTTACAAAATAAGAAAAGTCATCATAAGAATTAAAAAGGTCCATTCCATGGGTTTATAATTGGATGTTTTATTTTCCTTATGCGTTCAAACAAATAGTACATTAGCATATTCACTGCTTGAAAATAACCATTTTCTGATTACCTTCAAGGGATGGACCATTTGATTGAGAAATCCCAGGAAAGACTTTATATGGAGTTTGTGGGTGGAACAAAATATGCCTTTGTTTACAAAATCTGCTTTTAGTTTGATTCTCAGGACTGAATGAATAAGTATTGTTCTAGCATGCCTGAATATTTAATTTTATACTTCATATGATATGAATGTCATCTGATACACAGATGCAACTTCATCAGTTTGGGACTTTTTTCCTCCTTCCCAGACTTTTTGGAAAGAGGACTCTTTGGAATATGAGACTAAGCTCTGAAAGGACTGCAAAGCTTTATCTTTGGAGGAGGGGTCCTTAAACAGAGAAGTTACTAAAGCTAGAGTTCCTAAGGATTTCAAACTTGTTGAAAGATAGGAGTAGAGATTTTTTTTTTTTAAGAGCAATGATTTAGAAACAAGTAGAATGCAATTTAGCAAAGAGAAATGCAAATGTAGCTCAGGATAGTCATATACAGGTGCAGAATGGAGAGCAAGAGCAATGCAGGAACACTGCACAGGAGGTCTTGTGAACAAATCTTCACAAGATGAACGTGAGTCACGGTGTTGTGGTAAAGCAAGCACCACATTATGGTGTGTATAAACTAATGCACTACCCCCCTCAGATATATGAACTAATAACATCCTGTGGTGGCACAGCCTCCACTGCAGGGTTGTGGCTTGTGTGGGTATTAAATTTAGTAAGAGTACGAATGACAAAAAAATTTTTAAAGTATATAAATAAACCATAGAGTCATATAAGATGTAAGATTGACCAGATAAAATAATAGAATTTACTGCATATTTCTCCTTTTCTACTATATTTTTTTTTTTAATATCTTCCCACAGGTTTCCAATTCAAAACTGCAAAAAAAAAAAAAGAGAGACAAGAAAGAAGATCAACTTTGTTTCTACATCTGTTTCTTTTCGAAGACAGGGAATACTAAGTCGAGGAATTGACTTCAGGATGAGAAATACTCTTTTAACAAAGCAATGAAGTGCCGAAATAGGTTGCCAGGAGAATACTGGAATCTGTCAGACTGCCTTTAAGAACAGGCTGGAGGGAAATCTGTCAGGAAAGACAGCTGATCCTTAGGGTGAAGAAATAACATAAATAATCTCTTTGGCTCTGTTTTATAGATTTCTCTGAGTATTGTGGTGTGCTGTTTTGACTTGCAATACAATATCACTCCTGGCCTGTACAAAGCTAACCAAGTCTGTGTGCTTTGATTTTCTTATACTTTCCTTTATTTGTGAATGCTCAGGAGCAGTTAGTAGATCCTGTAGCCAGTATTTCAGGAGATGGGGTAAGTGAATATTTCACAAACAGGATGTTTGAAAAAAATGTACTCATTAAATGACACTAAGACTCTTGCAAAGAGGTGATGCTATAGAACTGGTATAAAATATTCCAGTATACAAACATACTAGCTTTAATCTTTGGAACCTTGGCTACCCAACTGAAGACATTAGGCAAGTAGATTTTGGTTAATTTGAAGACTCCACCTTTCTTAATAACTAGGTGTGAATAAACACACAATCCTGCAGCTGGATTAGAGCTGCTTAGAGTCAGCTCTAAGAAGGGTTTCTCTAGGATGCTGAAGATGTGCTGTAAAAGGTCCTTAAGATGTGTGGAAATACCTTATTTCAGTTTAATCTACAGTGCCTCTCAAACAGGGCCAGTCCTCTGTATCATTTAGTGAGTGCTTCACTCACTCCATTTGGTGACAAGTTAATCTCTTCCACACCATTCATTTTAATAGTAGCACTTCTTCGTCAAGTAGTTCTTCAATTTTTTGGGCAGATATTGAAAACATGAGCTTTGGCAGTAACTGGAGTACCAGGTATTGATAATTTTTTTGCAGCAGAAAAAGCACTTTCTCTCACCATCATCCTTGGAATGTGTGAAATGAGGTGCAATGTGAAAGCAGTGAGTTGACCTCCACTTTTTGGTGCTAGGGAGCAAGTGAATGCCCACAGGTAGCTCTGGCAGGCATGGGAGGTGTCTGTGCACAGGATATGACACCACGATCTCTCTGGGCAGGGCTCAGGCATTGGCTTTCCTGCTTGACTTCAGTCACACATTCACAGGCTACATGGATAACTGCAGAGGATGTTGGACAGCTGATTTCCTGGGCTGTCAGTGAAAATCCTTTAGGTATCTGCTAGGTGGTTATAGCACCACGTGAGAGCTCCAAAGCTTCCCTTCCAATGCCGAGGTTTGCTCATACATGGTGGGAGCATGATAAGAACCACCCCCAAGGACTTAGCCCTTTCTTGTTGGGCAAGGAGGGCATGGATGTTTCTGTGTCTGGCCAAAGCTGTTTCTATTTTCTTTACCTATTTTTCGTTTATTTGCTACCCTTTTTTTCTCTCCACCTCTCTTTTTATCTACAGCGGTACTTCACACCAGTTTAACTTGGTGTTTCAATTTTCCTGAAAAAAAATCATTGTTTTCATTCATGTCTCTATACTAGATATTATTTATATTTTTTTCTCTTTTCACTTTTCTTTTTCTCATTACCTCCTGGTTTTTAATAAAATCCTAGGAAATTCAGACACAGCTTTCAATACCTATGGCAAAGCTTTTTTTTCCTAGCTTAACTTGAATGGGTTTCAATATTTTTTTGTCAGTGCAGTGATATAAATACTTGGTTTTATGGAAATTTGGTTCATCTCAATGCAGATCATGTGGAAATATTGCTTACTATGCAAATACTGGTAAGAGACTATTTAATGATGGTGGTACAGATCTGTTCTACAGTGAACAGGAAATGCAGATCATGCTGTTACCTGAAAAAAGAGTGCATACAGAACTTCTTGAGTTATCACAGAATCACAGAATAAGCTGAGTTGGAAGGGACCCACAAGGATCATCAAATCCAATTCCTGGCCCTCCAGAGGACAAGCCCAAGAGTCACACCATGTGCCTGAGAGCATTGTCCAAACACCTATTGAACTCTGTCAGGCTGGTGCTGTGACCACTTCCTTGGGGAGCTGTTCCAGAGCCCCACCACCCTCTGAGTTGAAAACCTTTTTCTAATATCTAACCAAAACCACCCCTGACTCAGCTTCCTGCTGTTTTGATCTAGATTCTGCCACTGATCACCATGTTTAAAAAGGGATTAAAGTTGACTTGTTCATTATTCCTAGTGCTCAATAGTCAAAAATGTCTTGTTTTTAGGTTAATATTTTTTTTTTTAAGCCATAAATAATAAAGTTTAGAACTAGATCTCAAAATTGTCTTTCCTTGTTCAAATAAGGGTGCCATTTTAGAACAACTTTTCCCAAAAGCCTGGAAAACATCTATATAATCTGATTTTTCTAAAATATTGTAATAGTCCTAAAAGATTTTAATAGTCCTAAAAGTTCTGATGATAATACTTCTTCTTAAGTACTTTTCTCCTATTTGGGACCATTTTTTCAAAGCAGCTCACAAAAGTACTCAGTCAGCCAACTCCATGTGATATCTCACACAAGCTGAACTTAAAATGTCAAAACAAGATCCATATTCCTGAAAAACACCAAAAACAGAATAATTTTTTTCAAATGGTACAATTTACCAGTCTCTTTTTTTAGCCTGCAGGCAAATAATGAAAAATTTAAGTTTTGTGTGCTTCTGCCTGGGAGCTGGTTCACATCATCAAGTGAAGAGTGAGCACATTACCTGCAGTGGTATGAAAGGCCAAGCTGTTGATTTCATGAGATGATGGTCTGGCTGCTTGAATTGCTGAGCAGAACCAAATATCTTGCTGAGAAGTGAGGAAAGGTATTTTCTTATTTCCAATTTCCTTAATTAGTTCAGCCAATAGCTGTTTTTCCTTCGGACTACCTGATAACTTTGCACTGTTCTGTTTATTCACGTAAGAAACATCTTGTTCTGTGATTCCTTTGACATGTAGCTGGACATAAGCCCCAGAAATCATATTCATGTGTTCCATCAGCATAAGGGCAGATGATGTTCTAGTGAAAGAAACAGGAACTGGCTTTCAAAGGTGCTGAGAAGAGTATCTGAAAAACCAGGTACTCATAAGGAATCATGAATATAAAACCATAAAATATGAACCTAAATCAACTGCCAGAAGATCTGTTTAACTGAAATTCAAATGTTGTGGTATGGGAACCACAATTATTCAATGGTATTAGCTTTATAAGGATATCTTTGATGATCTGTCAGCTCATGAAGCTGTGAGCAACCCACAGGACACTTCTTGCTGACACCAGAGGCACAGAAGGGTAATTAATGAAAATCTCCAAGTGCTGAAACAATGAAGTTAATGAGATTTTGAAATTTTGCATGCCTGGGGTCAATGCCATTCATTTTGACCTTCTCCAGGGAGTTAAGAAGGCAAAACGGATTAAAGCTGTGAGGAGTGAGAGCACCTGACCTGTGCAGACGTGAGCATTTGCCTGCCTGTGTCTCCCAGGTGATGGAGAAGAAGCAGCATCAGGTTTTAAAAAATGTTTTTTTCTTTTTTTGTAAGATACCCTTACCACTCTTTGCTTCAGATCTGGCTGGTGGCTGAAGAGCAACTGACACTGAAAGAAAAGACCCAGACAGGGCTAGTGATCTCTTACAAAGATCATCAATACAAATCTCAGGGTGGCTGTGACTCAAAAACTGACATATCCTACAAAACCTCCATCCCTCCATCTTCCCCAAGCAGGAAGGATGATGGAGGGATTTCTCAGAATCTGAGGAATTGCTTTGCACAGGCCAGAGAGAGGTTTGTAAAAATATGCATTTTGTCAGCCTCCAGTTAATTTCAATACTGGGTACTTATGCTACAAAATGGCAATGTTATGACAATGACAAATGCCTGAATGTTATGATAAGAATACATTATAATCATAAAAATAACCATAAAAAACACTTATAATAGAAGAAAAACTCTACAAGAAGGTCAGATTGTCACTTACGAGGAAAAAGTGATAGCCTTAAAGTCAGTTGTTGATAGAGTAGATGTATTTTAAGAAAATATATTATTTTGGGCATAATTTGTTATACAAAGCTTTCAGCCAAAGATAATGGGTAACTTGTCCACGGCTAAATGTACCTTCATAACTCAACTAGCAAAATAATTCCAAATGTTTTGGGTTCCAAGTATTCAATTAGGACCTTGAGTAACAGCTAAACCACGTTTTTTATTTCTTACAGAAGTGTATTGCTTCGAGAGAATAACATGACATTGTCACCACAGGTACTGCAGAGTTCTGAAAATCTGAAAGGATTTTGTGGACTCTGTTTATGTGTGAGTTGTTTCCAACCCTTCGTACCCACTGAGAGTCCTGTACAGTGCTGAGAACAGCCTGGAATCCCTGACAAATACCTGGTACTGCCAACAGCTGGAGTAGGCAGAATGTGAACTCCCTGAAATGGAAAGTCATCCAAAAATATGCTTCTTGGATCCCAACCCTCCTTTACTTCTTAGTAGCTAATTAAATAGTTCCATCAAAGTGAATTAATAAAAGTAAGTTAAAAATTAATGTTGATAAAGTGCTTCACATACTCCTCTATGCAGGGGTTTGTATCTGTCCCTTATGGGCAAGGATAGCTGAACCAGATATTATTTCCACAGTAATTCTTTTATGCATTTTTGTGATGTGACAAATATTTGTTGACAGGCTGTCATTGTGGACCCATGGGCTTTTATGGAGCTGCAGGAAAGAGCCTGCAGAGAGAAACAGGACATGTAGGAAATGTGACTTCAGTGGAAAAATGGAATAAACTTGGTTACTTTACAGGGAAGACTTTGATGGAGCTTGTGGAAGTCTTCAAGTATATAAAAAGTCCTGCTAAGAGAAGGAGCATTTTCTGGTGCTGAATTCAAACAATGGCCATGGTGGTCCAGTTTGAGCATTGATAAGTCTTATATTTATTATGTATATTTAAACTCAACAATAAAATTCTTAGCTGAACTGGAAAATCTGAATTTAGGGATTTAAAGAATCATTTAGACATAACCTGTCAACTTGTACTGGGGCAGGGGATGGACTGTGTCACTTCTTAGAGTTGCTTTGAGCCCCATGCTTGTGTGCCTGTGGTTTGCTTCTGAAATGTCCACTGAGCAATAATGTGTTATCAATATCAATTGATAAACTGAAAGACTCAGGGAATGTGGTGGTGAAACCTTCTCATTGGCAGCAGGAGATTAACATCAGATAAGAGCTATGGTACTCCTGTTCCTATTTCCTAGTCTGTTCAACTCTTAGTGTCATTGATGTGTTGCTTGCCATGGTGTTAAAAACACTCAATAAAAAAGCCAAAATAGTATGGGGCAAAGGAGGTTTCATGGAAGACCTGCAATTGTTCATCACTTTGTTGCTTGGCACCTTACAAAGCAAAGCCTTTAAACTGTGGGAGAAACAAATTGTTCAGTCATTTTAATAGAAAGAGAAGCATCTAAGTTATAATCAAGAGTTTTGCTGTTATTGTTTACTCAGGGGGTAAATATAGAAAACATAACATTTCTTCCTGGGGTGTTAAGAGATCAATTTTCTTTTTGTCAACTACTTCTCTCCCCAGCTAATATTAAAAAAATCACAGTATCCTCACCATTACATTCACTGAATTCAGTAGAGCTGGTGGTTGATTTTTGGTCAATATTACAATTAGAGCAATATGCTATAATTTTATTTTAATCTTGTGGTGAGAGCTGAGGCACAGGTATATTCAGGGCTGACTAGACCTGCAAAATTCTTTAATGAAATGCAGAGTAGATATGTATAATTTTTTTGCAATATATTTAGATTATTCCGATGGGAGGTATGTGTTACAATGTGATTTAGATTAAATGTATTTAAGTGCATTGCTATTCATTTTAATTAAGAAAACAGTACAGAATAATCATGTACAGAACAGGCAGCATAAATGAAGAAAATAATGATACTAGAAAGCTGAGTCAACTCTTCTATCACTTGATGTGTAAGGATGTAAAAGTCTGTGGTACTCAATCAAAATCTCCAGAAAAAAAGCCTTGTGGAAGACAAAAGAAAAAGCATACCTCAACTTCTCTGTGGGGCTTGTTGAGGACTCGTGCAGATTGTGTGTCTAATGAAAATGACTGTCCTTGATTTTCCTGAAAAGGCACTTCACTCATGTGTCAAATTCTGTGCTCAACAGAGCAAATATTCTCAGTTCAAAGTGTGTATTAATTATGTACTTAACTATTTGCAAATAGTACATAATGAATTTTAAATTTCTGGCATACTCTGGGGAAATGTGAAATGGTGAAGTTTCTCCTGGAGCACTGGGGAAGATTTCTGTCTCTTCTACTCAAAATACCAACACAGTAGGCTCCTGAGAAATGGTAGACAATGATGTTGCATTGCTGAGCACCCTTTACTTCCACCACTTGTTACTGGAACTCTGCATATTTTGTCAGCCTTGAATGGAATGGATTTGTCAGATTCCAAAAGACATGAGGCAAATAAATCCTGTAGATAACTCCATGGTAATTTGTACCCTGTGAATATTGATACCTTGAGAAATCTAGTTGGTTTTGTTTATTGAATAAAACATCCAAAAAGTGGAATCCCTGGATTTATGCCCCATTCGGATGTGACATGTAACCACAATTTACTCCCTACGGTGTTTAAAATTTTGGGTTGTCTTTAAGACCACTGTTGGGTTTGCTTGTTTGTTTGGGTCGGTTTGTTTCTCTTTTTCCCCTCTAAGAGCCAGCACTGCATAGTTAAGTTCCTGGTGTACTGTAAACTTCCACCTGCAGCTTTCAGCAGGGGTTGCATGCACTGGAAGTCCACAGTGGCATTACAGAGTAACAATCCCTTCAGACTTGAACAGTTGAAGTAATGCAAAAGATTTTGTCATTTGTCATTATAATCCAATACAGAAAACAGTTACCTTATAGGGATGAGGAAGGGAAAGGCTTTTATATGATTACATCACAAGATGATAAATGAGAGCAATTTGTGTTCATTATAAGAACAGCATCCCAAAGAGAATGTTGTTATAAATTTTGTCCTGCTCTCCCTTCCTCCATGGCAAAACTAGCACAGCAGCTTAGAAATAAGCAAGCAGGCTCTGAAAACAATCCAGACAGAGGAAAGCAAATCAGTGAAGATTTGTCTGCATTTTACTCTAGCAAGAGCATTGAGAATTAAAAAACTAAAGGAGAAACATAGAGCGATAATTGTGACAAATCCTTTAAGTTACCCCTTTTTATTGAATAAAGAATATTTTTGTTTAGTAAAATGTTCATCCTGTGTGGAAAACAAATAACTTGTTTGTGAAGTGGAACAAAATAGTGTTTTGAAAATCAGACAATGAAAGCATTTTATTTGATAAACTGAAACTGTTTCAATTTGAATGTAAACCCTGAACATTTTAGTGTTTATTACAAATCTGAAAGAAAAATATTTAAAACTCTTAAATATTCTTTTAAGCTAGATGTCAATTTGCCCCCAGCAATTTTAGTTTGACACAGCTGCATTTTCAAAAGAAGACATTTTGGTGGGTAAGTTTTTAATCCATTCTATAGCTGAATGACTACTGAGGTCAGAAATTAGCTAATCCTCTCTTCCTTTTCCCTTATGTATCACTGCAGCAGCAACAACAGACTGGAACAAAATCCTCTGATGCTTTTGCTTTCTGTGGCCTGCTAATGGCCAACTATTCAGCCATGATGCCCTAGTTTGTGGTTATGTGGTCTGGATTTTAGGTATGAGACCAGCAGCATTCAGTCTTGTATCTTTATTCCCGTTTAAAATGATGTTAGGGGGTCTACTTTCCTCTTTCCATCCCTATTTTTCTTCTCTCCAACACTTAAACAATCTCTTCATCCTCCCTGTATCACCTGTGATATTTACAAGCTGGTCATGGAAAAAGCAATACAAACACTCTTTGTACTGATAGAGAAGAGATCAAGGATGAGCTCAAACACCTGTGTCTCCTAAATCCTTTTTGATGTGTGCTCTGAAACTGATTGAAGCCATTACTGGATAGTGACTTTTCTGTGCAAGTAAAAGAGAAGAGTGAGAATTGAATTGGTACTTTTGTGGAATAGTCAACATTAATGGTCAAGGGTCTTGTGATGCTCTTAAAACTCCCCAAGAGAGGGCTTTTCTGCTAAATTGAAGAGCTTAAAAATAGTACTGAGGAACTGTGTGAAGAGGGAGAATCAGGAGAGTCAGAGCAAATGGCAGAGCTCTAGGGAAGAGGTGGCTCTGGGAAAACAGCAATGGGAAGCAGGTCTGTGGGTGCTGATCTGCTATCAGGAGTTGGTGTAGAAAAGTAAAATGAAAATATTCCCATGTAGAAATCAGGCATTAGTTTTGTGCCTGCTCTTCTGTTCTAGGGCTCTGTCTGCCCCATAACTGTGATGGGGGGAGCAGGAGGGCAGCAGGCTGAAGGGAATTGCAGATACTGTGTGTTCACATCAGCAGGTGATGTCAGGACACCAGGGGTGTAAGCAGAGTAAGGTGGTAACCTGGGCTGGATCTGGATACTGCAGCTTATTTAAGAACTGGTGAGATTGTGGCTAAGCTATCTCCCTGTCTTCAACCCCAAATTTTCTCATCCTATTACTTCCCTGTCCCACTGAGGTAGGGGGTGAGTGAGTGGCTAGTGGGCATTTGGACTTTAGCCAAGGTTAATCAGCCATGCAAAGTCAGTCTGAAGTTTATGGTTTTCTCTAACTCATGGAGGTGAAGATGGGGGAGAAAAAAATAACACTTAAAAACTCTTCAGTATGAGGTGGCCTCAGCATGAGATATTTCAAGTCTGTATCTTCTTTCAGGATTTTTTTTTGCTACCAGTCAAATACTTCAGCAAATTATAATAGGTGGTGGTTACACCTGCAGTCAGAGTAGATGCTGTGAATTTCAAAGCATTTAAAACACTGGTAGCAGACAATACCTATTTTTTATTTGAATCTTGTGTATAGGCTGAAACTACCTACATGACATAGTTTATTAAACATCTACTTTTGAGAACAACTGTAATATCATTATTTTTACTTTACGCCAGATGTTGTGGACCTAGCCAAGCAAACCTGCTCTAATTATACCTATCACTATTGACCTAAGTGAATAAACTAACTTTCCTATTTGCAGCAATATATTTTCTCCTAAATAAACATTTTATTGGTACCTAGCATTTTGCAGTGTTTCCCAATACTGGAAGGAGTTAATGCATAATCAAGTTATTTCTTCTCATTGCAGTTTTGACTAGTCTAGAAGTCTAGCACAACAAAATATTTTCTGTGCTATTACCACATACACCAATGTATATTATGAGTTATCCTCCCAACAGCAACACTGTCAAATCTTCTATTTGGCAGGTGGCAAGCAGAAAATAGTATCAATTACACTGCCATGATTTCTTCCAAGCCTCCCATAAAACCATAGGATTGTTATGGTTGGAAAAGACTTCTAAGATCATCAAGTCTAACCATTAGCCCAGCACTGCCAAGTCCTCCACTAAACCATGTCCCCAAGTGTTCCTGCCTCTTCCATTTATTCATGCTGCAGTCATGCTGAGGGAGCCACACCACTTTATAGGACACAGTACCATGAGAGTCCTACCACAGACACTCAGCTAAAGTACATTTCCTGAAATATCCATCTTCTAACCTTTGAATGGAAAGTAGTCAACTCTTCATTCTCTCTCAAGCTAACATCTTTGTGAAGATGGAGAAACAACAGAAGCATCAGTGAGAAATTCCTTTAGTTCCTACTGATGGTTGGCATCTGGAGAGATAGAAATTAGTGTGCACTTTATGAAGATAGGCAACTTGTTATGGTACTTAATTGATTTTTAACCTTCTTTGAAGCTATGTCTGGAGCTCTTATTTTCAGTAAATTGTTTCTGGGCTTACTCTCTCATGCAGTAGAATAATTAGACTTGTGCTCCTTAACTTATTCTTAACTGTGTGGAGAAGAAGGAGAGAAGATTTGAACCCTGGCCAATATTTTCTGGATTTAATGCATAATCTACTGATGTTAAATGGAGAAAAATTGTGAAACACATCAATATGATAACCTCAGAGATGGTAATTATTTAATTTTGCTCGGGTGAGTTCTGTGAAGACTTGCAGACTCTAGATTATGCACATATGAAATGTCAGTGCTGCTGAAGTTTGGGAATCCAATTTGTTCATGTATGTGCTACTTTTCATAACCTTAAATGCTTCCCATATATTTACTAAAACTATTCTTGTATGGCTCTAAGTATATTGCTGTAAAAGTAGTGCTATTTTTTATGGCATCTCAGTTGTGTCAGGATTTTTACTTTCAGTATTCATCTCTAGTATTCATCCTTTCTTATCTTACCTGCCACTCCTCTTTAAACTTTCTAAACAGATTCATTAATATTCTTGATATTATAAAATCATGATTATGGAATATGCCTTGGAGGCAGAAGTTAGAGATCAGTAGACCCAAAATTTTGTCACTGTTATGTCTGCTTTCAATCAACAGCCAGTAATGTGTGACATATAAATATTTTTAGTTGTTTTTATCCTGTATTATTTTGATCTATAAATTGATATAAATTCCAGTAAAGAACTTCCTGCACTGAAGAATGACAAGTAGGCATCAAAAGCTGACAGGAGACTTTAACATCTTACTGAAGCATAGCAATCATTTATGAACAAGCTAGGTATGCAAAATTACTCTAAGTCCAACAGACTTTCATGTCCCTAAGTAAGACAAAACCTTTCAATTAAAATAAAGGGTGAACAGATTTTCTTGTTTAAAAGAAAAGAAAGGAGTTTTAGGATAAATAAAAGAACTGGTCCAACTCTTCCCTGAAGTCTTGAAAGGGGAAATGGTAGCAGATGTGATGGTAGGAGGTGCAGTGCAGCAGCAGAAACCAAGGGGCATGTCCCATGTCAGTCGAATCAGAGCCCTCTTATGCCAGTTTTGAAGCAATAAAGACTTTCAGGAGTATAGTAGGATGTACATACTTGTATCTCAATGGTCGAAGGGAGAATGCCAGTTCTGTGTATTGAGAAGGAAAGCACCACTGAGAGGATCAGATCCAGTGCTGGAGAAGTGTTTTTGTACCTAAGTCTCCAATTCTAAGTCTTGTAAAAATAAAACATAAATAGTTTTGAAAAGAGAAGCAAAAAGATATAGCTCTCTTCAGTGTAAGTTGCAAGACATTTTGATAATATGTCACTCGAGAAGCAATGAGTATAAAGGGTCTACCCCTGGAGCCTTCTTGGTGATACTATGTTCTAAGATAGATACAACTTGATGGTAGAGTCTTGTGACTGACAGCTGAAAAAAGAGAACAGTGGATTGTAATTATAACTAACAACAGGCTAGATGTGATGAACAGACAATATTTTCTATATACACACATATACACACAATAATCCCAATATAAGGTAAATACAATATGTATGGTTATATAATAATATGTATATTATTATCACCAATGCCTTCCTGCAGTCCTCTTTTCTTGCCCCTTTGTTTCATCTGTAGAAGCCTGTTTTTGTCTGTACTTTTGGGTTGCTCTTTATTACATCTGTAGAGTGCTCCATACTAGACTCCCATGACCTGTTGGGAAGCCTCAAGGCTTTATTGCACTTTGCAGTAAGATAGAATTAGAGTCCAAAATAAAATCAACAAGAAACTAGCTTTAAAAGTGCAATGGTTTAACTAGTTTAATAGTGCAAGCTGGGACCAATGCAGGAAGTGAACACCTTAGACTGAGGAGAGTAAATTAGGTTCTTTAAACTCTTTTGATTTTAATAATCTCTTTATAACACAGGCAAAACAATTTTTTAGAAATTATGATATTTAATCTGACAATGTTTCTTTAATAGTCTACCTATACTCGCTGTTGCTGCCAATGTCTCTTTGCTACTCTAACATGTCACTGTCTCCAAAATGCCTTGGCCCTCTCTGCTGTACTGATTGTGCTGCCCTACCAAAGACCATTGGCTGCAATTTTAGCTGCAAAACTCCTGCTTCAATTCCCCTCTTCCAGTAAAGAAAATGGATGAACTATGGATTGTGGCAAAGCTAATCTTAATTGGGAACTTGTGGTCAGTGCTTGCTGCCTCTCCTGTCATATCTGGGGTGCTGTGGCAGCTGCTAGCCACTTAACCTCTCTTTTCCCTAAGGGGTCTTTACAGCTGTCCATTTGTCCATTTGTGTAGGTTTGAGCTCCTGTCTGTCTTACAACGACCCCATATTTTTCTCTGAAAATGTTTGTACATTTTGGAAAGAGTTAATCGTCTGCTTTCCCTCCATTCTCTACTCTTTCAGTTTGAATATCTTCTGTCCAATTACCACTGTCATTAAAAACGTTGTGCAAGAAGGAAAACTCAGGCTGGAAAATGTGAGAGGAGTACAGACTTAGCATATAGACACAGTAAGAGATGAGTACTGAATCAACATAGCTTCAATGAGAAAGTCACTGTGCTGAAGGGAAGGGTGGAAGGCCTGGACTTGAACAGAGTCCCATGGGAACAGAAGCCATTTCTGGTGTGCTCCCTGTCTAAACTCTCAGAAGGGCCTTCATCCTTGGGGTTTGCTGCTGCTTTGTGTAGCCTTGCTCTCCCTTTCATATTAGCCCATCACAATTTTTGATGTATTCTGTCTGCTGTGTTCTTTAAAAGCTTCTGGAGATGTCTTACAGCATTATCTCATTCATTCAACATAGCTTGCATCTTTCTTTGGCATTTCTTCAGTAGCTTGACAACAGAGCTGTCAGAACAAATCACTCTGCAGATCCATGTATTTAATGTGTAACCGTGTGTATGCACACACACACACATTCAAGGTTTTGATAAGTATCCCCAAACATCTCATTAATAAAATCACAGAAGAATGTGTGGTTAAGCACTAAATGCAGGCATAGAAGGGATACAATGTCCATGATCAGAATATTATCTCTGTTTTTGTAAGGGAGGGAGCAGAAGGGAAAAATAGAAGAACCCTTACCTCATGAAAACCTTAGGAATGGACCCAAGCATCAGTTCAAGTCAGTGGTCAAGCATGTATCCCGTGTGCAATGATTTTTTTCTGTACTATTTTTAATGAACAAAGTATTTTCAGAAAAGTGAAAAATTTACCATTTGAGTGTCCTTTATTAGTAGATTAAGGGCCCATAGTGTGAAGTATTTTAAATGTGTATCATAAAAGAGTATTGCTGCTCTGCCCTGAGGACTTTACTGCCTACAGAGCCAAACAAAGGGCTGCAAAAGGGAAATAAGTGTTTAAATGGAAGAGCAAAAATATCTCTGATCCAAGCTTTTACCTGAGTTGCTAGTGAGCTTCTCGGCCTTTCTCATTTCCCACATTAATTTATTCAGAAGGATAAGGAAGTGTCCTGTTACTATGTGGTGAATTTCTGGGAGGTAATGTTTGGAAAGACTGGTTAGTAAGTTGGCTTCTGGTCAGACTGGGCCAGATTTTTGTGACTGAGTAGCACCTGTGAATATATATCTACATTATCTGCAGTAACATTTTATAGTTCTGCAAGTTATACAATCACCCCTTGGAAGCCTAATGAAGAAGTTATTTAGGGGTTATCAGCTCCCCTATATGTTTAATCACCCTATAGGACACTTTTGGTGTTAAGTAATCCAAACTGCTTGTCCTGGGGTGACAGGACNAATGGCGAAAATGCCATTTGGTTTCCAAGTAGGAGAACCAATGCCCTTCCTCAGTACTGGCCATTTAGCAAAACCCAGTGCTGCTGGAAAATAATTAGTGTTGGAAATCTTTGTGCAGTTGGTAAAACATGGCCTCTGCCCAGAAACCAGTGGCAACTTCTCTGTTGACTCATGCATTTTCATCTTGAGCAGCCCAGCCTATTATCTGAAAGAATTAGATCTGTAGACAGAGAGAATTTATAAGAATAAAACCAGAAAAAACTTGAGAAAGAGAGAAAGAGCAACAAATCCATTGAGACCACAAGGAAATGGCCTTTTAGTAAGTTACCTTTCTACTCCAGTATTATTGCTACATCGTTCTGTTTGCTGTACTTTTCAGTCTTAGAAAACTATGAAATATTTTACACATTCTGTATTTTCCCCCACAGCTAATGCCTCTTCCCCCGTCTCACAGAAAATATTCAAATTATTTAAATATTTCATATGGTAGAACGTAGCAGTACAGTGCAATATGTGTAGACACACTTGGGAAAAGGATTTTAATATTACTTTTAGAATCACAAATTATTCATGGAGTGCAAATAACAAACTGGTGGAGAGCGCAATCTGTGATAAAAGCACTTACCTTTTCTTAACATTTTCTGATGTAGTTGGCGTTGACAGATCATCAGATCTTTAGTGCATTATTTATTAAATGTTTTAGCATAAGTTTTAAATATTCAGTGAGCACTTAGCCCACAAAAGACATGGCTGACTGAAGATGCAGTGATGCTGATGATGGAAGCCTGTTCCACAGTTCCCTCCAAACTACTGCTACAGGCAGTTTGTGTTTTAATAAGGACTATTTTTCTCTTGCTTGTATTACTGATTCCATCCTTTTGGGAATTGTGACCTATGCATCACTGTGTTGAGAATGAAATCCAGTATTTTATGGGCTGCTGTGTGTGTCTTTATTGTATTTAACTGTGAAGATTAGAAAACACTGGAAGGGTTGCACTGGTTAATGTACCAAAAGTAAAGTCGAAGGAAATGTATTTTCTAGACCAATTTATGGTTTTCTAGGAAAATAAAATGTGAAGAGCCAACAACTTTGGCAATTTAAAACAATGAAGTACACAAGAAAATAAGCAAAAGCAGAACACATCCTTCAGTGAGTGCTCTGTCTGCTCATTCAGTTTGT
Source organism: Dicaeum eximium (assembly GCA_013396995.1). Taxonomy (NCBI): domain Eukaryota; kingdom Metazoa; phylum Chordata; class Aves; order Passeriformes; family Dicaeidae; genus Dicaeum; species Dicaeum eximium. Next base: position 60,986 of record VWZP01009260.1, read on the forward strand.
CCCAGCACATTGAAATGAATAGAGTATATATTTCTGAGAACATAATCTCCTTAATTTAATTTGTCTCTAGTTCTTCAGTGTTTTATGGCATTTGGAGATTGTGCCAGAGCAATATTTCAGAACAACTTCAAAACTTTAGGAAACCCAGATGCCAACTTGTATTTGTTTTTTAATAAATAGCCCATTTCCTCCATTTCCCAACTAGACTCCTTTTTTTTCAGGAACAAGGGTAACTATTGCACTTCAGGTTTATTTCTGACACTAGTATGATATGAATTGTGTGACCATCAACTTATGAGAAGCCTGAAAAGGCTGATTGGGAGCATTAGAGAGGAGATGCAACCAAAAATACGAGAAGAGAAATCTCAGTGTAGTGAGGTTGGTTCCTTTTGTGAGTATAAACACTGCAGTAGCCTGAGCCTCCAGCAACTGCTAATTCAATTCCTAGTGCTGAAGAGAAGATAAGACCAGGACTGCCTAGGATGGAAGGAAGCTTTGGGCTGAAGTGGCCGATGTGCCTGATAGCACGCGAGGCGGGTTTGAGGGGCGCACGCCCGCATCCGAGCTGCTTACCTCAGTCATGCTGAGTTACCTTCCAGCAGGGAACCTCCTACCTTGTGACTGACACAATTAGATGTGCTGGCAGCCTGGGAAATATGGAGCCCTGAATCTGAAGAACCAGTTACTCTATTTCACTGTCAGTAGGGAAGGCATCCGAGAGTGCTCTCTGCATCCAAGGGAGTTTTTGCTTTTGCATCAAGAACAATCAGCTTTACATGATCTTTACCAGGCCAGCATAAGAAAGAGAATGAATAAACAAACTCCCACAGAGAAACAGCACTCACAGAAATTCTGTAAAACAGTGTTGTGAGTCTTTCTTTACCATAAAATTTGCAATTTGGGGTTTGAGTCCAAAATGTCATTTCCAAAGGGATGCATGCCTACATCAAGGCACAAAGTACTTCACTGTTGCTGAACCTCACCTTAAAGCCAGACTTCTTCAAAGCTTTTCTTTTCTTTCTGATGAGTATTGGCAGAAGTCAAGACCTTGTTAAAAGAAATATCTCAGAGATTCAGATGGACACCTTGCTAGCATAACCTGCTTAATTTCATCTCTTGAGAGAGTCCTTGAAGTGTGGCCATCATTCTGTGTATAAACCAATTCCAGTTTGAATAAAGTCAGTGAAAATGCCACAATTCGATTCCCAAGAAAAATTCTGTACCTAATACTTGCATGGAAATAAAAAAAATAGTGAAGTTGAAAGGCAAGGAGATAATTTAGTCCATGAAATTGCAAAAATATGTTAAAAAATACAGACACTGTCCCTTACAAATTTCAATCTATTAAGTCTGAAAATCTCCAAAGGAGAAAATTCTTTGCTGCTGCTGCCTATATATTTATATGCATGTATGTATGTGTGTATATATATATATATTTGGTGTGTATAGTCCAGTGTAAAGCTGTATTTATCATTAAAAACAGTTTTGCAGCAGCTAACCATAATCTCCTTTGTTTTAGATCCAATTAGTTTCTTCCTGTCATATCCCCAGTAAATTTGAAAAAAAAAAAACTGTAAGAATTTTCTTTATAGAAACTTTTCAAATGTTAGAAGGGAATTAGTGTGCTTTCCTTCCCCTTCTCTTTCTTCAGCTGGGGAAGCTCTTCCAGCCTTTTCTCCCAAGCTGTGTTTTTCAAGACTGTTGTAATTCTTTCTTTTCTCCCAGAAAACAGGCTCTAGGGATGTGTCCTAAATAACACCATGTAGGGCGAAACAATGACTTGTGCTATGTTTGGGTTTGTCATTCCTGTTAATACTACAGGGATCTTGATGCTTTGATGGGACCATTGTACTGTGGAAGAAAACCACAAATCAGTGCTTGCTGCAGCTCCCACATTTTCTGTAGCAGATCTGTTAGCATCAGTTTGGGTAGCACTTCAAACAGGATCGCATTTGATCAGCCTGTGCCATGTTGAAAAACTCTGGTTTGTTTTTTCTTAGTGCTTTCAAAACCATTTCAAAACCTGTTTAAGTGTGTATGTCTCTCTTATAAAATTAACTGCATCCACAGCCTCTATTTATTATGAATGCAGAAGAAAAGATGATAAGATCTATGTCTCCTTGAGCTTTTCAGCAAGTTATTTACTCTTATTTCCTCTTATTTATATAAATTAATCAATATTTTCAGATGCTTAGAAAATACCTAATACAACTATTTTGGTCTCCTATTATGATTTCCATCTTTTTCCCTCAATGGAATGATATATTATTATACTTTTATCATAGTTGTGGTTGCATTTTTTTCAATTTCCCAGTTCTTCAGATTTGTTGTTCCCTCAGGTTGTCTTCAATCTCTTCCTGTTCCTTCAGTTTTTGAAGTCTCCTTTTTTATTGGTAGCCTACTATTTTGGTTTCCTTTTCTGGCTTCTTTCTATAATTAGCTTTTTTATAGAATGCAATACTCTCTCCCGACCCAGGCTGCTTGCAACACCTTGCCAATAATTTTTGTGTCAAAAGAACAGGAGCATCAAAACCAAGTTCTTATTGCTCAAGAAAAATAAATATATAAATACAAATATAAATATCTATAAAAATTAAAATAAATGTCAACAAATTACACAACTATAAATAAAATATAATAACCCCATCCCACTTATGAACCTGTGTAACTGTGCCCCATATAATTTCTGCCCTAAATTTTAATTTTCTTTTATTTTCCAAATTCTGTGTGGTTACAAAGGTCTCTGCTGACAATGTTCATATATCGTGTAGATGCTTCCAGACATTTCTGGGAGTTTTGATAACCAGGTTGGGGTAGCTGGAATCATTGTGAAGGCTGGCATTTTGACTTGGAAGGCAGTTGGGACTCAAGAGGAATGCAAAGGGGAAGATGACGTAAAAAATGAGGGAAGCCAATGCCAGCAATCCTTGAATGCTACTCCTGTCACCTATTCCTCTCCCCATATCTCCTGCTGCATCCAGTAGAAATCAAGGACCCTGTGTGAGGTTTCAAACCCTGACCAGCAGGGAGGGTGATGCATGAGGAGGGTAGGAAATAACATCAGAAAAATTTGGATAAAGTCATGGCACTCAGAGCCAGCCAGAGCCTTGAGGTGACTCTGCCTAAGCAATTAATTTAAACCAAGCATGTTAGCAGCACCAGATGGCCTTTGAACAACAGGAAAAAAGGTTTTACTGGAACACACGCTGCAACATGGAACATTTTAAACTAGGGAAAGATCAGGCTGAATCAGAATATGAATGGGAAGGGGATGCACAGTCAAGTGCTGCCGTGCCTTTGTGAGATAGAGCCTCACCTCGGGTTGTTCCTGGGCCAGAGGCTGAATGACTGTGATGCAGCAGCTGTTTGGTGCAGGAAATGCCACTGAGCTCTCACTCTGGGCCCTGAGACATGCCTGTCACCCCATAGCACCTGCCTGTTTACTGCCTCCCTGCTCTGCCTAGGACTCTGTTCCTGCCTCTGCCTCTCCGGCTTGCTCTCCTGCCTCATTCTTGTGTGTGTGTGTGGTTTTCTCCACCAGAAGGGAGCTTGGTTGCTTCCAAGGAAAGAGGAATCTCTCCTGTCTTTTGAGGCAAAGGCAGCTTTCCTCCTCTCTGCCCACGGCATTTTGGCAGAACGGGTGCAGAGCAGATGCTCTCCTAAGCTCAGCTGAGTGCAGGACACAGAGGAGTCCCTTCTCTGTCCCTCCTCTGCAGCAGCAAATCTCTCACACTCAAATCTCTCACAGCCAGGCAGGTGCTGTGTGCAGCTATGCACCAGGTAGCCAGGCAGTAACAGAGGGGCTTTGTCCTGCTAACAAATATTCCATTAGTGGCTGAAGTGGCACAGATGTCCTACACATCACCAGAGCAATGTCCCCAGTCTCTCCTGCGTGCTGGCCTGTGTAAGGTGTCCCTTGCTTGCTGGCTGGCCAGGCAGCATTCACATGCTTGTTGGCCAGCTGGCTGCTGCCATCCCCTCATCTGTGGGCGCTCTAATTTGGTACCTACTACTGATTTTATGATGCCATTTGTCAAATTTGACTGAAAGTGGCAAGTGAGCTCAAAAACTACTGAGAAGGAGGGACTGACAGACAGCTCAACAGATGAATGGGCAGATGGACAGTAAGTGTCACAGCTTAAGCCTCCCTTTCATACCAAGCCAATCTGAAAATAATGCAGAGTGAGACAAATTATTCCTTTCCCACCCACCTAGAGACATTAATCAAAATGAACACCTATGAAAACTTCGCTCTTTTGGGGGTATTTTTTCTGCAGAGTGAAAAATAACAAACAAAAGATATTTCAAGCCAGCGTAGTGCATTAGCTTACAATGAAGTGGGTGAGTTGCCTTTGAATTGCCACAGAATATACCTTTGCACTGTGCATGATCCCGGTGCAAACTACAGAGAAAACCTGCTTTCTTACCTCTGTTGCACTTGCCACTCTACTTCTGCCTGGGAGAATTTCAGTTTATCCCTGACAGTGGGGCAGGAAGTAGGGAAGAGGGTTGGGTGAATGATCAGAAGTATTCGGCGAAAAGGTATAGAAAAATAATTTAAGCATAAAAACCCAGATTCTTTGAAGGTTAAATGAAAATATCTGTGACCTAACACAATGGGTTTGGTACTCCAGCATGTAGGTAGCCTGACTGTATTCCTGATTTAGGTATTTGTGCAGTGCCTAAATGCCAAAAGCAATGATTAAAATTCAAATAAAGATTCTGGTCTTATCTAACAAGAATGATTCACCAGCAGCCATGGGACCTGTCAGAGAAGATTGATGGAGAACTTTCAAAGACCCTGAAGTGTCCTGAGCACTGTACAAAGGATAGACTAAGACCTTTCATCTGAGGCAAGGGGAAATACATTACGTACTGCACATCTATTTTAATTGATTGCTTTAATCTGTGAAAGTTCCAGGTCTGTTTTGACCTCCAGGATTAAAAATATCTGCACTTATCAAAGACAAAGGTTTATCAGATACCAAAATTGCTGTCCATTCAGCCTATATGGTTAGTTCCACATCCCTTTCTTCTTTCCTCCAGTGAGTTATCTGAAATACAGGAAAGTCAGTAAAGACAGAAAAGTCTTTTGTTTCTGTATATCTTCCAGCAGCATGAGGTTAGGAACCTGCTGCTCAGCCCTGGGAGAGGGGAATGCATCAGCTCACTGCTTGGTGAAACACAGAATGCTAGTCATGCTGATTACTTGAGGTATCTAATCTCCAGTATAAAAATAATCACAGGGAGAAGAGGCTGCAGCACCTGATTTTTCTTTCACAAGAATGGGTACAGGCTACTTATACATGGGATCAAAGGCAAGTGAAAATCAATCATGGTAACATTATTGATTGAAGTTGTCTTTACAGTCATCTTTCACTGGCAATATCTGTAACCTTTAGACATCAAAGGCTGGTCACACATGGAATGGCTGCCACAAGCTCTTTATAAAGCTCTCTTAGGATAAAATTAATAATCCTGTGGAAATCTTTGTTGGTAGGTAGGTAGAACATAAGAGGGGAGAAAAAAAGTTTAATCTTTACACACTTTCAAAATAAAATCTCTGTTAATATATGCTATTTCCTAGGAGAGCACACTTCCAAGGCCACCAGCCTGGCAAAGACAACATTACTTCAGTTACAGCTGCTCGTAATTCTTTGCTAAAGTGAGATTTTCGTGTAGCGTGTGCTGACAACTGAAACCAGCAGTACTTATTAATCATGGGCTGTTTTTTTCTCTGAACTCTTCTTTTCTGTTGCCATACTTCTTTCCATCTCCTTTCCTTAATTTTCATCTACCACCACCTATTCTTATTTCCCCAAGTCACTGGATGTACGGCATTCCAATAAATCTTTGCTGTAAGGACTGATCTCACAGTGCCTCACAGATTCCTGCTGCAGTTTGCAGGGCCTTCATTTGGCAAGCACAAACATCCTGATGGAATGGGTCATCTTATGCCTTATTTCACTGCTCCTAGGCCAGGAAACAAGCAGGGTTTGCTGCACCCACTGCAAGTCTCCCTCCTCATCTCTGTTGGTCTCACACTTCTCTGGTGTCTGTGTAGGATGTAAGACACTCACAATCACAGATTTCATGGCAACAGACATAAGGGAGGACTGCAGTAAGCTCTTCTTCCTTTCCTTCCTTCCTTCCAGACCTGAATATTGCAGAAATACCATGCTGGTGATGAAACTTCACGTTTTTACTAGCATGACCAAGTCTGATCTCCTAAACTTTCAGAAAGTTTATAGAAAGTACATAAAATTACTTCAGGTGACAGGGAGAGATTTTCTGTCAAAAAGGAAGAGGAATATTGTTTTACCTGTAATTTGAGCATATTTCATGGGAATCCTTGACAGGCAAAAACATTGATGTTCTTGGGGATATTTTCCTGCATTTGTTTTGAACTAGAACAACATTTTGGACCTGATGCAAAATCTATTGACTTTATTTGAAGAAGTCTTATAGATCTCCATGAGCTTTGAACTAGATATTTCAATGTCATGAACTACCTAAAGTTGCTCATGCAGGTCAGCCCAATATTTATTCCAGAGGGGGAATTAATAATGTTACAAGCTCAGACAGAATTAAACAGAGGATGAGCTGGAAATAAAGAAGCATCAGCTCTTATCACTCTTGGTTCCTGCTAAAGAGAACAATATCATCCTATTTTCTTCTTCCATTTTTCCCACACTTATTTCCAACCTAACATGTTTCTCATCAGTTACAGAAACATATTGCTGAATATCACAGGATTATTTCTCATTTACTTCCCGCAAAACCTTCAAACTGTAAGAGAGAATGGGGGGACAAGATGTCAAACTAGATTTCCTTATCTCTGTCTGAATGAAAAATGCTCTGATGTTTGCTAAACCTCCCAAAAGCAGAAAAGAAACTTGTGAAATATTCAATGAATGAAATCAATTAACATTCAGAAATTTGAAATAAATTTTTCGACAAGATGGTTCATACTGTCAAAATTTCAGAAAAATTTACTCTTCATTGTGAAATTCAGCCAAAAATATAGGACACCTCCTGGTGACAAAAAACCTTTGTAATGACATGTATTGAATCAAGAAAAGTCTGAATTAAATGTACTGCAGTTTAAAGAAAATTAAGTCTACACAACAGAAAAGGTTCATGAAGGAAAGTGAAATTAACATGGGAAGCTGACAGAGTAAAAAGACCTCTTATCATTTCATCATACCTGGAGCTGTTTAAAGACACAGGAAGCAATCCACAAAACAAACACAGTGTCCTCAAGAGTTCTTTGCTCACATTACTGTAGGCCAAGTCATTTGAGAACAGATGCAATTTTTCCATATGCATTTATTTCCCCCCCATGGAATCAGTTTTATTAACTATTTTAGTAACAACAACTATCGCTCTTATTCCAGTTTTAAAATCTTCTATGGAGTTGCCTTTGCTCATCTTCCACATCTCTCTTTCCCAGCCCTTTCCCTGTCGCACTCCAGACTTTTCCATGCTGCAGTGGGGTTGCCTTTCCCTGCAGCTTGTGCTTCACGGAGTGTGTCATGGTACACTGTCGTACACGCTTCAGCATCTCACTGATAACCACTTGTGAGGTCCCCAGCTGCCACATCTTTGCTGCTGCACCTCTGCCTCACTGTTACCAATTTCTGAACATTCATTTTTTTAGCTTGGGAAATCAATCTGAATTAGTTTACACATTAGAGGAAATGGCACTGTATTGCCCAAGTATTAATATATCTTCTTATTTGATTTAAGAGGCAAATCTGTTTGAGCAGTCTGATGAAATGTACTTAGAAGGAGGCTTGAATGCAAAATAGAAACTGTAGGATAATACTTAAAAAGAAAGAAAAAGAAGGTAATCTGAATGCAGGAGACAAGAGTTATAAAAGAAAGAACTGCTTAGGCCAGGTCATTTGATACTAGAGGTAATAAAGCACAAGAAACAAACTCTCATATTGTATTATTTTAAATGATGATGGTAGGAGATAAAGAAAATGAATATGCTGTCTGGAGGAAGGATGAATAGTCAGAGAGGACAATAACAGACATGGAATTTCTGTTACATCATCACCTTATAAGTACTTCCAACTTATTCTTAAAGCATAAAAATGAAAGAGATACTTATTCCCATCCCCCACTGCTCCCAGGACTGGTCGTGGAAGTTTGTGTCTGAATCCTAATTCCCTCCTGAAACCTCAGTTTTCTTTATTTTTCACACCAGATTTCTAAGGAGGGTCTTTTGTCAAGCCAGTATTTGCAGCTGTAGTATGGAGAAACTCTGGCCATTACATCTAAAGTAAGAAAGTTGCACATGGAACAGTTCCTCTCTGACTGGTATTGTTTGTTTAAAGTCAATAATTGTCATTTGGGAAAATAATAGAAAAGTCTCTGCCTTTTGTTTCAGCCTTTCCTTTTGCAGAAGAAAGGTTATTTGAGTCATGGAGCTACTAGAGCTAAGCTGCAAATGGAGCAATATATCCTGGCGTCCTCAGCTGCATTTACCTTTCTTATGCATTACTTCCACTTTCAAGATACATACACAAACAGGATAAAATCCAGCACATTCCTCAAATTTTGTTATATTTTAATCCCCTTCAATCTCATAAATTCCCACAGAGTGCTCCTCCTGCTCATTTTAGAAGATTTTGACCACTCCTCCACATATGTGTTCAATGGTTAAAGCGTGTTTTACTAAGGGCTTGACCAGAGGATGTATACAGGTCTTATAGGAAGAGTGAAGGAGCTACACTTTTGCAGCATTCTAGAAGATCTAATTTTGATTTTTATTTCAAGGATTTGCAGAAGAATTTTGTATAACATGGAAAAAAGGCTGTTAGTGTTCCGGAACACAGAGAGGGAAAATGTATTTTAATTGTGGAATAGGAGACACCACTAAAACCTGTCTTCCTGTAAATTTTTTGTAATGCAGATTTATGAAATGCTGCTGAGACGAGTTATTGCAGCTAAATTATGGGCCTAACTGATGCAAGTTTTTTTTTACCTGCAGGACTATGTATTATCAGGGAAATTATATTCTGTTGATTTTCATGTTCCTATTTCATGCATCTTCATATCCTGCAGCATTTTTTGCTCATAAATTAAACACCAGACTTGTGTTTGTTTGGCAATAGAAACATGATCAAGAGTAAATGATTGTTTTAGGTGGCCAAGCATCCAGAGGAAACAGAATGGACGGCTTCAGGCATAGCTGTAATCAAAAACCTGATTGTCTAGAAATGAGATAATTTCAAATGAATCTCAGCTATCTCCACTCATTGTGAATTGTCACCCAGATCCTACTACATTATAAGGTGATAGTATTGCTTAATCAACAGTGTTCTGAAAGGCAAGATGAAAATTTTGTTGGCCCATTTTTCTTGGACAATATTGACTCCCAGCTAGAGGGATTTGGCTATGATGTGCTCAGCAAGGAAAGCTTGTGGATCCCTGTTGTGTCCTGAGGCTGGGCAACCTATGTGGAAATTGCTGCTGGTCAGGGTAGTAGTGCTTTCCATCCAAGTTCAGAGCAATTCTATCAGATCCCCTCTAGCCCAGGTGGTCTGAAATCAGCTATGGACAAGGCTGCAGGTAATGAAACTGCTCTGTGTTGGGTAGAATAAAAGACATATTTTGTCTCAAAGAGCATCTGTGTTGTATAGGTACAGGAGTGGATGTCTGTGTTCTGCTTCAGGAACAGCTATAAATTGATCTAGAGAAATAGATGTTATTTTAATATACCATACTAATAAATCTCTAGAAGTATGGAGCTGTCATCATGTTTCAGCAGTCTCAAGGTGGCACTGACTGCTCCATGCTTATGATGTACATTTTATCCCAACATCACGTGGAGGGTACTGCAACTTCCCTGTGCCAAACCAGAGGTGTGGAAAGTTTAAGAACAGCAGAACTGTCTCTATAATCCTCCTGTGTTTTGAGATCTAGCAGTGACTCCATGGAGCAGGGACGATTCTGAGAAACAAACATCATCATTTCCTCAGGGCTATTTTGAGCCCAAACAAACCTTCATGATTTTGGTTTTCTTGACAGCCTCATGGTGGGATTATCTGCCTGGACTTGGATACCTGGGCAGGCCTTTTGGGTTGATTTATTCCCTTTACCACACACCATATGTCTGGCTTTGTTGAAGTGAATGATGGCTGTTATGGTGATCCTTGCTGAATAGCAGAAATTTTTTTCAATGCATCAAGCAGCTGTAAAAATATGGCACTAAAATAAGAGAAAAAATGATAAACATTAAAAGTGTAAATTGGTAGTGATAGCCTTTATTATCCCTTCAGACACTAATGGCAATTTTATGAAACAGTTTCTTCAGCTGGCTGATCACATGAAGCACAGCAATTAGGAACTAGGTAAGATTCATTGCACAAACAAAAATCTCAGGGAAATTATTTGTTTACTGTTTTCAGCATCTTTACAGAACACAGCGATATTTTCAGTATAGCTGAAATAAGTAATATGAAAACCAGAGTCAGGGAGAAGACAAGTTCACCCTGAATATGCACTTTGTTGCAACCCAAGATGTAGTCAAGCTAATTTTTAATTTGTAGGCATCTGTTCAGAGCTTGTGGTTGTCAAGAAAAAATTCTAATAAAGGTATATGCACGCCTAAAGAGCATCGACAAGGAGAATGCCAAGGAGACATGAAAACAAACAAGCTCCTCCTAACAAGCTACTTTGTTTTGTATTAAACAAGATGTAAAAAAACCCCCAAAAAAACCAAAAAAACAAAGCCAGGAAGAAGCCTGAACTTCATATGTGCTGCGGTGAGTAATAAGAATTGTGTTATTCAGCAGTGGTTTAAACTTCCCTGAACCAAATTGCCCTATGATTCCTCACATGTCAGCATGGAAGAACAGAATCCAGAAGGATGCTGTAATCAGGTGATCCTGGTGTAAGCAGGTGATTCTCAGCAGCAGGTCAGCTTGGAGACCCAGGTGAGCTGAGAGCAGGCAGGACTCACTGCTCCTCTCTGCTGCCATCAGACAGGACGTGCTTTGCTTTTCACCCATCCCATGTCCACCAAATCTGAGCCAGCTTTAAGTTGTCTGAGGATCAGTTTATTTGGTGACCTTAGTGATAGATCAGCACCTGCCAGGGTAGTGTTTGTTCTTCACCTGCTCCCAGCCAAGAGTGGAATAAACTCCAGTGAAGTTAATGGGAATAATGGGTTTTGCAGAGATTGAGCTCAGAGAGGTTCTTAAAGAAAAAGGCTTTGAAAGGGAGCAGAGGGAAGTTCAGCAGGGTTAGTTTGGCAGTGGGCAAAAACAGGCTTCTGCAATTAGTTCTAATGAATTATAATAAACATAGGACAATATCTCCCTCGATTTACAAATTGAAGGAGTAATTAAATCTGGAATGAGCCACAGTTGACATTCTGACTTAAATGCAAAGAATTATTTATTTTGTGGAGGTTGAGCTATGTCAGACTGTCCATCTGTCTTAGCGACCAAGGAAATGGTCACTAAATGAGCTAATAATAGCAGAAGGGAATCATCTTTCCTTTCAAAATGTACTAGGAAGAATGTGTTGGTGAGTCTTATGTTAGTACCAAGTAAACGAGGAGAAATGATAATTAAGAATAAAATAACTAAAGAGCATGATATCTTGGTGGGTATCAGCAGGATTTCCATGGTAGAAATTTATGCCTGGTTCACCTCTTTTAATTCTCCAGAACTGCTTAGAAAAATAATAAAGAATGAAGAATAAAGCTTCCAAGAGTCTTTGACCAAAGGCTTTCAAAAGAAGTAATTCAAGATTTTAATGATGCATAAGGTGAGATGTAAATTTTTCCTGCTGGATTAAGTGCCTGTATGGAGCTGTTGTGATATAAGGAAACTTTCAGGGAAAAACTAAAGCAATGGTTTATACAGTCAACATTAAACAGAAGAGAAGCAACTTGTATCAGCAAGAGGAGCTTTATGCCTTCCTCTCTATAATTGCATCACATCCCTGTTGCATTGGGGAAATTGATTACACCTGTTCTGTAATTACTTGCAATATTTGCAATTTTCACACTTCCAATTATCAAATTATGTCTACAGCTGTTTTTATCTCAGGCAAACTTACAGCTCTGAACTGAATTTCTTCATGCTGGCTATTTGCCTGAGGCAACAGCATTCTGGAAAATTTGAGCTGTAATTTTTTTGTTTGTTTGTTTTGTTTCTGAGAGAAGAGGAAAAAAACCCCAGTTTCACTATTCTAATTTTTAACATCCTCTTTCTTAGAGTTGTAGAAGCCCTATGCTCTGTCACCAGTAATTACAAATTATGTCAGTAGGGGGTTGTCCTTGGAACAGCATGGCTCAATTTTGGGCAAATGATAGCACTCTGCAAGTAAAGATGTGAATACTAATTGTAGCAAAGACCAGACATTCTGGTGTTATAATCTGGCTCTTCTCTTCCATTGGGCCCTGTAGTGGAGAGCTGTCTGTGCTGGAGTGAAAAACTAGATAGAGCTACTTTGGCATGATTAACCTAAATAATGTTGAAAGATTGTCCTGCTGCTGTGACAACTCTCCTTTTATGTTTCTGGAGCACTGCAAATATATTAAATAAAGCCAATATCTTAAGACAATCTCCTCTTCTTATGATAAATTGTCTATTTATTCGCACTCCTTATATTCTGCCAGCTGGTCTAATTTTAAACCAGTTCTAGCAAGTATTGATACTGCTTTTTTTTTGAATTATTGATACTGCATTTTTTTTGTTTTACATTCAGTTTTGGGTACTCCTCTTTTCCATAAGAGGAAGCCTAAACCAATCCTCCCTGAAACCCTACTTGAAATTGTTTAGTTGTGGGCTTTCCTTGGGTTGCTTAGCTCCTAAGTTTAGGGTGGATCTTTCTTTTAATTTTAAGAAGCTTCTTTCATGAGTTCTTGTCAAAATGAATAGCATTCTGTGGTGAATTTCTAGAGAATCATCAACCAGAGATTGGTTACTTTGGATACAGAGGTACGTAGCCTACTTAAAAAAAAGAAGGAAGAAAAAAAGAAAAAAACAGTAGCCATGGCCAGACACAAAAACAAACAACCCAAAACAATTTGATTGAAGCTCAGAAATGAGAAGAAGCAAAATTCTTCTCAAGTGACAGCACTCATTGCAATTGAAGATGGGGTGAAGAAAGACAAAGCAAAGAGGTAGTAAGGTATATCTTAAGGGTTGCTTCTACCTATGTGAAGGCTGAAACACAATCCTCAACAAAAAACCCCAAACCAGAAGAAAACCAAAATTCCCTCAAAAACAGAAGAAAAAAAAGATAAATACTTGAATGACAAGTAATCTACAATCAATCGTTCTCAAGTCTGGAGATTCTGAGTTTGCCATCATTGTGGTTAAATGCCCTCGTGGATGCAATGTTACATAAATCTAAAAGTAAATTTGTCAGCCTAAGGGGTTTGACTTAATTCTTTTGCTTCTGTGTTTTTTTTTCCTACTAGCTTTTTTTTTCATGCCATCAACAATACAAAAGTGCAGAGCAATACACAAGAAAAGACCTTGTGGAAACTAATTTCAGTGTCAAATACACACAAATTGCAGGTGGCACCTGAGCTCTGCATCGAGGTTCAACTCCCAGCATTTGTGATATGTGTGCTGACAGCAGCAATGGTCCAAGACACTTGTCACAGCCCATGGAGAGTGGGATGGAGAGTGGGTGGCATGTCCTCTTTGGGGAGTAAGAGCTCTTTAATGTCACTCTAAAAAGCCGTGATCCTGGAAGTGGGATCTGCATCCACGCACCAGGAGGGTGAAGTAAATTCAGGAGAGGCAATTTTCCCGGCTGGCAGCCTCTGATCAGAGGGGAGCCACCAGTGACTCAGCCGGGGTCTGGGCTGCTCCCTGACATCGGGCGGGGGTGGGTTCCCCCTGTGACCTGTGCCAGGTGTCTGGGAAAGTATTTCCCATTTCCAGTGCTTGCCTGCAGAGCTAAACAGGGATGCAACCATATTTCTGCTTTTGGTAGCACTTAATGATCCCCAGAATGCAAATAAAAGAGAGAGATGCAGCTCTGTAAAAATATTCCTGCTGCTATGTTATTAGGTATGAGGGGAAGAATGTAAGGGCAGGAAGCCTCTGATTAAGAGCAGGTTTGTGTGGTGTACATGACTCAAACTTCAACACTGTTTGAACTCAGTGCTGACTCAATCTTACCCCTGCCCATGAGGCTGAGTTTGTGCCTGAATGTTTCTTACATCCATGCTCATTGAATCAAACAGGATGCAAAACCCCTCTGACACAAAGATTTTTTTTAGGCTGGTATTTATTCTACTGATACAAAGCTATGTTTTTGGGAAATACTAGGTGGTACCATAGACTCAAGAAAGTACAGATGAGTGAGAGATGCTCTCTGGGACTGTGGACAAATGGAGTTAACTTACTGCTTCCTCTGTAGCTGCTGTACATCCTGTGAAACAAACAATCAGACAAGGAAAATGTATTTTTTCTTCTTTGAACACATCTTTTTCAAGTGTCTTTGTGGTTCCCACTCAATAATGACAATAACATGGCTAGTGCCCTGGGCAAGAGGTGTAGTGTTCATGTGTACAGAAGAGAAATGGAAATGGAAAGAGCTCAAGTGGTGCAGGAGATGGCCTTGGGCAACTGTGTTTTGTGACTTGTCTCTGGATGTCTATGTACTATCAGACTACAAATACTATAAATCTCATGTTTTCCACCATCTTGGTTGTTATGCTTACATGAAAAAAAATATGTATAAGTGTAGCAAGAAAGGTGAGAATGGGAGATTTTGTCTTTAGCTAAACTATGTATATAAAGGCCTAGAGAAAATGATGCCATGTTTCAGCTTCCTCAGGCAAGTCTGACCAAGAACATTAAAATGCTCTCTGACACTCCAGGTTAGCCTGGAAGAGTTGGGCCTTAGAAGACTTAACCCCCCCCCCCCCCCCCCCCACCCCCCCAACAAAAAGAAACTATGCA
>VWZP01009260.1:75957-221255 GCA_013396995.1 Dicaeum eximium
AGGTGCTAGGAAACAGTGCCTCCTCTCCAGGAGCTGCTTGACTGGTCTGTCCTTTGGCACCATTTCTATTTGTATCCATTGCAAGAAAAGCACCAAAAAAAAGCAGTTCCATGAGATGTGCATCTGCTGGTTAAAGCTGCTTCAAGAAAGGCAGCTCTTGAAGGGGTTAGTTCCACAGCTGGAAGCAGGTTCCAGCAGCCACTGGCATGGCTTGGCCCAGCACTGACAGCTGCTGTCCCGACTGCACTACCCCATTCATCCATGGCTCAGCTTGTACCTGAGAACATTGAGAGACTTTTTACAGGGGCCTACAGTGATAGAGCAAGGGAAATGATTTTAAACTGAAAGAGGAGAGTTTTAGATTAGATTTTAGGAAGATCTTCTTCACTGTGAGGGTGGTGGGGCAGTGGAACACATTGTCCAAAGAAGCTGTGGATGCCTGATCCCTGGCAGTGTTCAAGTCCAGGTTAGATGGGGTTTAAGCAACTTGGTCTGGTAGAAGGTGTCCCTGCCCGTGGCAAGGGTTTTGGAACTAGGTGATCTTTAAGATCCCTTCCAGCTCAAGCCTTTCTATGATTCTATGACATTGCAATTGTGCTGATGGGGTTCTCCAAAGAGGGCTTTAGCCCAGGCCACTGCACACTGGCCTTTCTGTCTCAAGTGTTGCTGCACAGGGTGGATGCATCTGTCTAAGACCTCCTTTTAGAATCATTTAGCTATGAATCATAACACATTAAAGCAGGTAACTAAAGTCACTGTTGTTGAGCTGTGAATGACAAATCCTTAACAAAATTTCTGAGCAGAAGTTTCAGTGTGTCGTACTGGGGCCCTTAATGGATGCAATAAGCAAACATAACAAGTCACTCTAAAATATAAAGTAAATGGTGAAATTATTTGTTCATAAAAATTCTGAAGAAAAAAAATATTTAAGCAGTTGTGTGTCATGGTTTAACCTCAGTCAGCAACCAAGTACCAGGCATCCACGCACTCACTACCCCACCAGACTGGGGAAAGAATCAGAAGGACAAAAACCAGAAAACCTGTTGGTTGAGAGAGAAACACTTTCATAGGAACACCAAGTCATGCACAGAGGCAAAGCAAAACAAGGAATTAATTCACTTCTTCCCATGGGCAGGCAGGTGTTCAGACATCTCCAGGAGATCAGGGCCCTGTCACATGTCATGGTTACTTGGGAATACAAATGAGATCACTCCAAATGTCCCACTTCCTTCTTCTTCTCCCCATTTTATATACTGAGCATGATGTCATATGGTCTGGGATATCCCTTTGGTCAGCTGGGATCACCATCCTGGTTGTATCTCCTCTCAGCCTCTCGTGCAGCCCATACTTCTTTACCAGCATGACAATACTAGGAGCAGAAAAGGCCTTTTCTCTGTGTAAAGCCTGCTCAGCAGTAGCAAGAACACCACTATATTATAAACCCTGTGTTCAGCACTAATCCAAAACACAGCCCCATTCCAGCCTCTGTGCAGAAAATTAACTCTACCCCAGACAAAACCACCACATTATGGTATCTTCTGGAAGCTGTTTCCTCCTCATGCTGCTTCTATTCATGTTACTCTCATGTGCTCCTCAATATATTTTTCTTGGTGGTGCAAATCTAGAATTTTAGTACAAAGAAATAAACCGAAGAAAACTACATCCCATGGTAGCCTGACATACAAAAACTAATTTAAAAATCTGCTCAGGAGATTTGTTTCAGTGCTGGGCTGTTAATTCAAAGCCAGTCCAACCTGTAATTGCTCTTCTTAGTCCAATTCAAAACTGCACTGAAATCCATGGCAAGGCAGGGAGTGAGTTCTGACAAGGCTGAAGAGCACTTTGATAGTTCATCTGGAATTAATTTTGTGGTTTTACCCAAGGTTTTTGGTGAAAAGCATTCACACTGCAGTGTGGGTTCATATCCTTTGTTGCTTGACTCATGACCCAGTGACTCATGACATGGGCAATGAAGATACTCAACGAGGGAGCTTTGTTGGGGGGAGCACATGCTCTCCAATCTCCATGCAAATTCCTGATGACATCTAGTCTGGGATCATTATTCCTTCATGAAACACTCTAGAAACCATGGAATTGCACACACATATCTTGTTCTATACTGTGCCTGATCTCCCATATCTGACAAACATTAGCTCCAGTTCCTCGATGTGTATCAGTGTTCTTCCATGGCAGACTGGCTGCTTACAGTGGCAGAGAGCTGTGAGGTCCAAAGGAGCTGCATGAAAGCAGTTCCTGCCTGTTTAGAAGTCACTCTGGTGGGTGCAGTAGATGTAAGGCACAGGAGACTTCTTATGCCTTTCAGGCCTTTTGCCATGCTTGGGAACACCCATGGGTCTTGGTGCTGTTTCAGTGGGATCAGCAATCTCCATGATCTGGTTTGTTTGGTTTATATTTTGGGCAAATTATCACTGTGATTTTGCTTCCTGCCCATGCCCATTTTGCTTCCTGCCCATGCTTTTTCTCTGTTAGTTCAGCTCTGGGTTCAATCATGCTATTAGGTTGCAGTAAATTTTATAATTGCTTTGTGAAGATGAGGGCCATTCTTTTTTGTTGAAAGGAGTGATGTGATGGGAAATTGGAATTTAACTCACAAGGCATGACAGCCACTGCCTCAGCACTGTAGATGTCAAAGTGAGGCCGAGGCCAGGCAGGAATTGATGGCTGCCCCAGCCTTGTCTCCAGAATGTCCAGGAGGAAGCACGGCTAAAAGGCCTCTAGACAGGACAGGGTAACAAGAGTCACCATAAAATATTATTGCACAAGCTGATAAAAGCCATCTGGTCTTGGCTGAACCTGAAATGCATGTCCTTGCTGCAGCTGAGCCTTTGCTTGGTGGCAGATGCTTCTGCAGTCTGAATTGACAAAGCTGCTGAGCTGGGAGGGCAAGGAAAATTCCTATCTGACAACACTTACATTTTTTGATACAGCAATTGGGAAAAAAGCCCACCTCACTGCAGGTTATGTCCTGATCAACTTCTGACAGTTCTTGTTACAGAGAGACCTGAGCTGCTTGAGACTGAGAGTAAAAGTAGCTAATAGAGGACAAGAACCCTTACATAGTTCCGATATCCCTTCCATAAAAATGCATCTCACAGGCATTTATGAATCAGCCTATAACATTTTACAGTCAGGCAAAGACCTCAGCAAGGCTAAATAAGGAATATTTGAAGGGTCAGTCCTGTGTCATTTGCAGAGGCCAGTCTGGGCGCTTACGTAAGACAAGAAGATGATGAATAAGGGAGTACAGAGAGCTTGCACAGAGTCCTTAGCATTGCTCCAGGCTGTGACTTCAGTGATCACTGCCCAAGGGGCATTTCTGAACATTTCCCAAACATCAGTCCTGCTGTAAGTGTTGGAGCTCAATGGCTTTTCTCGTGTCTGAAGAAAGGAAATATGGAGGTGTCACAGCTGATAAAGCAGTTACTCAAAATATCTATTTTATTCTGCTTTTGTAATTTTGGCACAATTTCTGTCAGCTGATTCTTCCTTGAGGTTTAAAACACAGAAGTTTGTAAACAGGAGTGGACTGGAGAAACTGTGTAGCTGCACAGGTGGCAAGACCAGAAGATGTTTATCTGACAAAGGTTTCTGATGAATTTGGTTGCAGCAGGGAGAGCATAACAAACAGCATCCTGGTGTCTCCCAGAAGGCTTGACACGATTTTCCTCCCTGCTGGCTCAGGTGTGACAGGCAGTCCCACCACCAGTCCCCTGTGCTGGGTGTCAGGGAGGATGATCCTGTGTGGGGAATGTGAGGGTGAGCACATCATCCAGCCCCTGTTTCCTCATCAGGAGCGTCATGGCTCTTCCCTGGCTTTTAGAGGTCTCACTGGACTCACAGTCCGAACACCATAAGAAGATTTACTTCTTTTATGGGGCAGGAAGGGAGACCCTCGTGCAGGTACAAGCATGGCATGGTCTCTGTCACTGCCCACATGCTGGTGCTGCTCCTTGCAACACAGCACATAGAGAAGGTGCCTGGTCAGCAGCTGGTTGGGTTCTAATCTATTCAGCCCATGCTTGCCCAGCGCCCCTGTTCCTCAGGGTGGCATATGGAGACATTGTAATTTCAGAAACCTTCCTCTGAAGCAGCTTAGCAACAAAACCTTGGGGGCATTTCTTTCTCTGGTGGTCTCTGAGTTTCTAGGGGAGACTGTCTGGAAAGCAAGCTAAAGATCCATTTGAGGAAAACAACGTAGGCACAGTTATTTTATGTTTTGGGTACAAGATCACATGTGATGTCAATCCTGCAAATCTCTGCTGAAGATCTTGATATAATACTCCAAACTCCTTGATAAGCCCCGTGACACTTGGCAGGCTGGGAAAACCTCACTGATAGTGAGCAGAAGTCCGCTGACACCCTGCAATGTAAAACTCAGAAGATCATTGCGACAAAATAGATTTCTTTTGGGAAAAAATCCCTCCCTCTGGTGGAGTAGCTAGTTCATTGCTGGGTCTGATTCAGATCAGCCACTTGAGCCTGAGGGTCTCATGACTAACTCCATGTGAGAGCTTCATTAGCGAGATCCCAAAATTAACAAGCTTATTTGCTTATATTTTTTTTATTCTTTTCCCTGAAGCAATTGTTTCTTTTATCTAGAGCCACTTCTGAGTTCATGATCCTTTGTATTTGAAGTCACAGCTTTGTAGGAAAGTATCTCATTTTCTTGACAAACCAACTTTTTCATTTTTAGTGTAACAAATTGAATATCTTCATGAAAAAATGCCCACGTCAACAACAACAAAAAAAAAAGTCCAAACAAAAAGCCTCCCCCAAACCCCAGATCATGTTTTCATAATGATGGTGACATAAAGAACACATTAGCGCTCTGTGCTTTATTTTAATCGCAGTTGCACCGGAAGAATAAATTATTTATGCTTGTGTGCACTTCTTTCCCTTCTGAACATGCTGAACTTTTCTGAGACTGTGATAAGATAAAAATTTTTTCAACCTATGCTAATATACGATATATATGATATATATTCAACAACACCTTCTTAGGACAGCCATGGGAGATCTGTCAGAGGATGACCCTGCTTGAGCAGGAAGGTTGGACCAGAAGCCCCACTGTGGTCCATTCCAACTTTACCCATTCTGTGACTCTGTGAAGAAAGTAGAAACAAATATAGGTCTCAATCACTTCTTGGGTTAATGGACATGTCTGCAAAGGGCACATGGATACTCATGGCCTGGCAAAAAAAATTGTGCTCCAGAAAACCAAAATTTCTCCATATTTTCCATTAAATCCAGTTAGCTTGGGCAACACTGCCATATAATTTCTCTTCTAAACAGAAAATATTTTATCCTCAACGTTCTGTCTAAAGTCTCATTTTTCCATTCCTAACATCCTCAGTGTGCCTTGAGACACAGATATATTTAATTGCCATTCATATTGAGTGCTATGTCTCACTGCTGGTAAAGGAGAAAGACCCTTGAATTTGGGAGATTCACCACATCATCTCCTTGATTGCAAAGGAACTGACTCTGCAGCTGGGGTAGTACTAAAAATTATTAAAGAGAGACAGCAATGCAGCACACAGTTGTCATTTAATTGGTGTGCAATTTCCTTATTCAGCTTAGAATAAAGATAAAATTAGAGAAAAAGCTCTAAGATCTTTGTATTAGTGTGTCAGAACTATAAGCCTGCACCAAATCCCCTAGAGTAAATACATATGGCTGCAATGATTTCATTTGAGCCCTGATGAATTACACTAAGTAGAGCTCATATTCTATTATTACAAAGGTTATTGTTTTTCATAAGACCCTCAGATGCACTGAAATAACTTACAACCATATGGGCTTGACTGTGCTTTCACAGATATTGTTGCAAATGGAAAATATCCATCAGTTATAACAGGAATAATGGTGAAAGGGGGTGAAAATCAGTTCTGTGTGCTTAGTGACAAACCTGTGCATTTTCAAGAAAAAGCAGAAAGATTTTTCCTTTTCAATGACTGATTATTTTCAGACTCATAACCTTTTTTTTCTTCCATAGGGAAATCAAAGGAAGAATATAGAAAAGGAAAGAAACCTAATTCTGGACCCTGAAAAAAGGCAAAGGTGTAGTGTTTGAATCCTTCAGCTGGTCAGCTGAATTCCAGCCTGATTCTCTGTTTCCTTTCTCTTCTGGCTATGTGGCTTTTTCTGAGTCCTGAACTGGCACTGACATTGGCAGTGTCATTAACTAAAATTAAAATTCTCACATTGTGGGTGCAGGTTCTGAATCTCAGGTAAAGCTGCTACCAGTCTGTCTAAGGCTGTCTCCTGCATACAAGTGATGTACATATTCACTGTGCCTTTCATGTGACCAGGTTAAAACTCTCTCAGTATTCAGACAAAGTGTCTTTCTAGTTCACTTGTGCCCATTCTTCATTGAAGAGTGTTATTTATTTTCCTCACATGAATTATATTCTTGCACCCAAAGACTGTCAAGTCTAGCAGTTTTTTACAGACAGAGCAAATGGCAAGAGCCAAATGCACAAGACTTCCCCTCAGACTCCCTCTCTATAGCTAAATATACTTGCTTAGGCTAATTTTATCTGTTCAGGGCTTTCCTCTCGAAGTTATGTTATTCCAAGGCTGCCAGGTTTCTTGTTGCTTTATTGTTTCCTGAAATACAAAATACATTCAGTTTCCTGGCTTCCTCAGCTCAGGAATTGGTTGCCATCTGTAAAGTAGTCAAATGTGCATATTTTCCACAGTAATATAAATGATAAAAAAAAAACAATAAGGGAAAAAAAAATCAATCCCATTGTGGTGGGTAACTTCTGAGATGCCACAGAAAGCAGTATGTGGACCCCAAGAGTCCACCTACCACAAGCTGAAAACCACAAAGTAAGTTAGAAATACCACTAACAGTGATGAATGAATTGACAAGAAACACATAAAAAGGCAATATGGGAAACACCAGACTGATTCGAGCGAGTGGTCTTTAATTCAGTGGCTTCTTCCTACCTCTGCTGAGTGCTAAGATTTTTCAGAAGACAAAACAAAACAAATCATAAGGGAATGTTTTTCAGGGGAGCTTTCCTGGAGCGCCTTATTTTATGCACTGAAAATAAAAATGTTGCTCTCTGTTATATTATTTGTTATTCTTTCACTGAAACAATGTGTGTATACATCACCAAAATGGCCCAAGCCCTCTAAATCTTTTAGAAGCCTGCTGTGCCTGGGCTAAGTAAAGTCTTGTGTTAAATGAGTTTGACAGTCCAGTCATGCATTTTAATGGCAATGTTTCTTGGTGAAATATATACCTTTATTATCTTTCACTTTAGGCAATGGTTTCGTAGTGTTTTGTTGTGGGAAAAGAAAAAATCTCTGTGGACGCCCAGTTTCAGTTAGCACTGGATGTCTGGTTGTATATAAGGCATATTTTGAAATGTTACATAAAATACTTTCCATCTTTCATATGCAGCTTGGGGATAGAAATAGCCTGACTGAGAAGAGGTTTAGACAGGATTCTATTCTTCTGATTTAATTCAAATTTTCCATTCAGAGCAGAAGTTAATATTTTCCATTATTTCCATGTTTTTTTAAATACTCCAGGAAAAAACATGACAGGCATAGCAAAATAAGCATCTCCTAAATTCACCTTTGCATGACAATACTGAGATTGTAATGTTTATGTCTTATGACTTCATCATCCTGAGCACAAACTCTTGACAGTTACCAATGTACCAAATGCCCTTAATTTGCTGAACAGCATAATAATTCATCCTTCACTTGCAGTGTGGAAATTCAGGTACCTATTTAACAACTTAGTGGCTACAGTTTAACAAGTAAACTTTCAGAAAGAGGAAATTCATTAATCTTCAATTTAATTGGTTTTTCTCAGTTGCTGGAACTCAGCATGTCACCAACATTAAAAAAGAGAGCTAAAATTATGAATTAAAATATGCTGCCATATTTTAGCATAATAAGGGTTATGAAAGAAAAGCGTATTTCTGTGCATTGTGTGTGCCTTGAATAAGAACATGCTTGGAAATAGCCAAATATGGTTTACAACTAGACTAAAGTCAGAGTACAACTGATTTCCTTAACAGATTAAATTCTGGGGAAGAAGAATGGATGGTAATTCTTATATTTTACCCATTCAAGTTCTATGTCCCACATAGTCCCACAGTGATATCTAATGCAGTTTTAAATCAGAAAAGGGCCTGCTGGCTTGGATTTGTGCAAGACTGAGGTGTATTTTGTTTGCTAAATTATAACTTCCATGTGAGTAGACAGGCTGATAGAATAGGAATGAGAAAACTCCTTTTTCATTGGTAATATTTGGTATTAAAACTGATCCTGGAAGCACTAACAAAGACTGAGGTAAGAGCTTGTCAGGAATTTTCCCTAGAAAGTGCTGATTCATTAAAAACAAAGTGTTTCAAGGAAATACACCTGTTTTCATAAGACGGGAGAATTGCCAATGGTTTTGCCCCAGGCCTGTCCAGGCTTCTCCTTGCTTGGAGGTTACATTCTCAGCATGATGGTCTCAGGTCTGACAGCTCTGGAGTTTGCTGGAGGCGTTTAGAGTGTCTCTAAAATCCAGGCTCAGCTGCTCTTGAATGCTTGGCCCCATAACAGAGAACCTGGAGAGTACTTCTGTATCTAATTCTGTCACATCTTAAAAGTAAGAGTTATGAATATGTCTGCATCTGCTCTGACACACTGCTAGAAAAAAAACCGTGAAGAGGTCACAGAGAAAAGAAATCAGTAGCTACCAGACTGCAAAAGATTTATCCTGTCTCCAGACAATAAGTCCTCAATTCAGTAGTGAACAGAATTTTGGTTTTGACTTCAATCCGTTTAAAGTTATCCACAGTAAATCAGAAGTCAAGTCAAGGAAGAGTAAACAGAGGAATGGTCCTAACTTTTAATCAGAATACCCTTTCGTTTTTCTTGTCCCAGGAAGGCATCCTTCAAGATAGATGGTTCTTACTGTGAAGGAATGGTGGTATGGGCTCCTCTGGTTTCTCTGGGCTCTTTAAGCTTTGCTTGTCAGTGTTTTGAGATACCTAAAAGCTCACATAGTAAACTTCACATTGGCAAAAATCTGAACATTTTCTTTGACAGCCATAACTACTAGGATTATGCTTTGGGGAAAAAAAAAAAGGAAAAAAAAAAAAAAGGAAAAAAAAAAAAAAAAAAATTCCCAGAAAGAAATAAAAAAAAATATCAAAAGTTGAGAAATCATAATAAAATAACAGCTTGAGAGAGGCGCTGGTTTGTTATGCTGCCACAAAACGGATCAATCCACGCCTTGAAGTGAGCACTCATGCGTATATTCTTTTCAGCTGAGGTGTCTGCAAAACTTAAATAGATCTTCTGCCACATTCTGTTACCATGAATCTCTAGCTTCTCTCTAGCAGCTTGAATCAGAAGTACTTTTCAGGTCCTAGATTTAATTGCCTGCAGTGCTAGCAGTCATTTGACAAACACATGTTATTCAACTGTTATGGAAGCCAGGCTGCACTTCTAACTAATAAAAATAGGTGCCAAGACTTTCAGAAAATGAAATACCTCTGTTGAAAACAGATACAAACTGCTGAAAACACTTACAAAATATGCTCTGACAACAGAAGCAATGAGACTTATAACCTCCCAGAGTGTTTGTGGTCATGCTATTTTCATGTCATATGCCCAGTAAGCACGCAAGGGAAGAGAAACAATGGTCACCACCTCTTTTTGAACTGACAAGCGAAACACACACATCCTGGAACTGGGGAATGTGATATCCCCTACAGTACTATCCTGAAAACTAGAGTGACAGGAAAGGCTCCATCTTAATGCTACAATTAATGTTACCATTTGATATATCTAGAGAAGTGTGCCCCCTGCCCCTTTGAGCAGTAGAAATCTGCCAGATTTCCTGATGCCCAGCAGCTGGACCTCTGGTAACAGCATGACACATCTTGCCTTGGGCCTTTTACCTTGAAACTTCTGCTGCTGAACATGTTGTTTTTGGTGAGTCTGGGGCATAACCTAATCACTTTCTTCAAACAGTAAAGAGAGCAGGGCTTCAGACTTTAGTCCCACAGAGTGACAAAGCTTTTCTCTGAATGCTCTGGGGTTTTTTTCAGCATGCTTCCTAAAAATGTGGAAACCACACAGTTTTTCAGTCAGAGCTGCAGAAATACTATATGTATGAGCCTGAGTTTATAAAACTCCGAACTATGTTTTATATTTCAGTGTTTATTGAATTCACTCTTTTCACCAAAGAGTCTTTCTGGGAGTTTCTTGGGCCCAAGTATCTGCTATATAATCCACAAGAATTCCCCAGAGGATCAGGCCTCCCAGCCTGCTCTGCTTTGCAGTAAAAGATAAAGCAGGGCATCCTGATGTGACAGCATCTTGATATGTGTAGAGCCCTGAGCCTTTCTGAGATTATTTGGTATGTAAGGCAGAATTATACTTCACTTGTTTTTTATTCTGTTTCAAGTACATAATAATAACCATTATAATTCTACTGGTGTCCAAGAGATAATCTTCCTAGGTAGGTATTTTTGAGACATATCCCCTGAGTTCACTTTCTGCATCTCAGTGTCATACTTCTGCAACAGAAAATGCAGAGTTCAGTTTTATCCTGAAGACACAAGAAAGACATGTTTCATATACATTATGATGCTCATACCATGGCAAAATACCAGAAAGAAAGTACTTTAAAAATCTCTGCTAGATATGACTGAAGTCCCACTGATAAAGCCTTGCTATATCAAACAGCCTAGGTAACCAAACTCATTGTCATGGTTAGTCAATATTGCTGAATATTTAATATATTTCTTCTTTTTCTTAACAAGATTTTAACATTATAAATGCAAATTTCTACAGGGGCATCATTACAAATTTCTACAGGGGCACTTTGATAACAAAGTTTCTGGCGGGCTGCTGCCAACATTATGCTGGGGTAAGTGAAAGATGATTTTTAAGGGAATTTCCTAGTTTTCTGCTATTCAGAAGGGGAGAAAAGTGCTTGCCCTACAAGACTATCCATGCTATCTCCTTATATTCTTTGATCTCTTTCATGTCTTTAAAGTGAATGTAGTTTCTCTGAGTCAATGCAACTGTCGAGAGCTCTCTGTACATTTTATGCAAAACATAATCTTCTGCTTAAGATAATATTCTGCTGCTCTTTAGATCCACAGAAAGTTTTGACTTCTGTGAAGATTTTCCCTAGAGTGTTTCCTTACAATTTTGAAACAGTACAATACTTTCAGTGATGACATAAATGCTTACATCATGAGAAGGGTAAGTTATGGCTTTAAATCTCATCATCTTTCTCTGTGTTTCTCTGCATGTACACAGAAACACACATGACTTAGACACTTCAAATACGAAAAAGAAATCTTAGTCTCTCTGCTGGAATACAGAATACCATTACAGAAGCATAATGGTATCCTTTTTTCCTTATATGAGTTTACTTCATGAGCTGATGAATTCCACTTTACTGAAAATGTGGTCCTCTGAGCAACTGTATTTCACAATATCTGAACCACCACCTCGAGGAAGTAGCAATGGCATTTATAACAAAAAAAAAAAAAAAANTTTCAGAGTACAAACAAAGCTCTGAGGAATAATCACTGCTCCTCTCAGAAGTGTAAAAATGTCATGAGTTACAGCTGTTGTAAATTGAGGTACAGGCGAGGTGGGTTTGATCCTGTAACAAAGGTGAAAAGGAATTGATTGAAACTGACATGAAAGAAATTCCTTAGCAGTTTGGTTGGGATTAATGTTATCCAAGAAATTTGTGACAATATAATTGAAAAACCATTGAGTTTGTTGTTATGATTTCTAACAGAAAAACAAGAAAGAAAATTGAGAGATCTACAGTTATTTTTGAGGATAACAGTCATAACAAAACACTTTGAGTAACTGATGTAATTGATGTTGACACTGATATTAATGCTTCAGACAAAGTATGCTTCTCAAAATGAAAATTTCCATCTGAGATGAAGATGTGTTGAAAGAAAATCAGTGAACTCTGTCCACAAGTGATAACAAAACACTTAAAAACTCTGTGCAGTGTTTGATGATGTTTCTGTCTCTAATTTACATCTAATCCAGAACATACTTAAACTCATAAAGACAAAATGGATAAGAATGTGATTATGGCTCTTACTGAATGAGTCTCCTTATACATTTAAATTTATATTCATGCTTAAATGCTTTGCTGGCTTCAAGACACAAGGCAAGTTAATGTGGTCAGGAAACCAATCCATTCAAACTATTGAACTTGTTGATTTTTCTGTTGTGCAGAAAAACGTTGGCAGCTGATACAGGATTCAGTCCACTCTCTCAAGGCTGCAGAGGATGCTAAAGGAAACACACATTTTCAAAAATTAGCTTGACATTGTAAAAGTTCACCTAGACATACTGGGTGCCAATTAGACATGTGGCAATAGACAGCTACATGAAGAAATGGACCAAACTGGATGTTTCTGAAAAGAGCAAGCTTGATGTGTAGAATCTAAAATTGCATGATAGTACTTCAAGTGAGAAAAAAAAAAAAAGAATCAAAAATATAGTGTATCAAAAATAGCACATTTTGATACAAACAAAATACATGAAAACTCAGAAAGAACTGTCTAATTTTGGTAAGAAAATGGTTAAAAAGTTACATTTTAAAAATAAATCCAATCTAAACTGAAAAAAAAGACAAAAATAAAGGAAATTATCACATACAATAAAGCTGGTAACATATTCCAGTGGAATTCAAATAATAACAACAGGTTCCTAACATTACAAAAATCAATATATGAGTCTAATCACAAAATGTCAACACAGCTTTGTGAGGTTCTCTCACCTTTCAAGCTTCCTCCAGACTGAAGCTCCAGGCTTTGGGCTCTCAGCCACTCCTTCTCATTAAGGATACCATTTTCTGCGACCTACATCCTGTATCATTGTATACTTGATCAACAAATAAAGTGAACAACACTGCCTCCACTTTTGATATCTGAAGTCTATTTCTAGTCACCAGCCACAAAATGGATGCTTTCCTTTTTTTACTTGATGGTCTGGCCAAATTTGCAGCCCATCTGGCACTTTGTGCAGCCCAAGATTACTGCTTCCTGTTTAGGTGGCTCTTGTTGATGTCGAAAATATTATGATATTTGGGCTGTATGACATGCATAGCTCCTGCCATGCTCACAGAGACAGCCATTTCACTGTAGAAGGCAACAGGGCTGAGCTGACCAACCATAATTTATCTTTGGTAAACCCACCCTGACCATTTCTGAGTGCCTTTTTGGCCTCTATGTGTTTGTGGAGCTGCAAGTAAGGCTGATGTGTCTGTAGTTTCCTGGATTCTTATTTTTCTTAAAGATGGACATATTGGTACCTTTTCCCAATCATCAGAGACCTCCACCAATAGACATTTTTTTCAGATGTAGGCAGTGTACCAGTCATCTCTTTTAACATCCTTGGTTAAATTCCTCTTGGCCCCATGGATTCGAATGCATCCAACTTCTTTACACATTTACTAAGGATGTTGTCCTCCACTACTGGTTGCCCCTCTGTTTCCCTGACTAGGCCGGTAGATGAGATGTTTGGGAGCAGGCTTTGGCTGCAACCATTTCTGTATCAGCCATTATGAGTCTGTTTTTTTTCCCATTTGTCAATAGGAAAATATCTTCTGCAACCTTTTCTTCTGAGCAATCCCATGAAATCTTTTCCTGTTACACCATATATCCCTATTTTTACCTTAATGTGAGCACTGTCATTTCTGATGTTGTCCACAAGTGCTGGAACAATACTTTTACACCCTCTTTTTTTGCTCATCCTCATTTCCACTTCTTGTATGCTTTTTTAATTGGGTATTATTTCATGAAGGGACTCTGTACTCAGACAACTGGACTTTTCAAAGAGATTCCCAGTATTTCTGTCCAGCAGAACAGCTTTTTCCTGATCTCTCAGGAGTTTATTTTTGAAATCACCCCAAATGGCCAAGGCATCTATCTCCTTCATGGCTCCTTTCCAGGGAATTCCACTTAGAAATTCTCTAAAAAATTCAGTTTGCAAGTTCAGACTCCTAACCCTGCAGTTCCTATTTGCCAGACATCCTCTGGATCCTGAAGTTAATAATTTCATGGTCACTGAAACCCAAACTGTTACCTATAGCCACATTTGCTATCACTTCTTCCTTGTGTGTGAATGAGGTGAAATACAGCCTTAATCCTGTTGGCTCTCATGGCATTTGTACAAGGATATTAATAGATCAATAGAACCAGCTGGGTTGGAAAAGACCTTTAGGCTCATTGAATCCAACTGTAGATGCCCCTGACCTTGGGCTGGACCTTCCAGTGTCCAATAAGAGGTTTAGGTGAGAACAAGCCAAGCCTTTTGCAGAAAGACTCAACATTCACAAGTGGCTTTGTGCTCTCACTCAGCGTGGGGTTACTGGGCACACCTGGCAAGACTATCTGCACAGGTTTGCTCAGTCTTGGAATCAAAATATTCCTATCAACCACTGAGGTCATTCCCGGTTACCACCTCATTTGCACATCAGCTCTCATGCCAGCAATCAAGTGAAGTTACTGAACTCTGGAACATTTAGTGTGATTATATCAGAGGATCATTTAGTTTTCTCCTTGACTAGATGTGATTGCTGTGAAGAAGAACCTTGGTGTGGTACATACCTATTGCTCCTTCTCTATCTATGTGACTGACACTAGGTGAAACAAAAAGCGAAAACAAGAGCCAAACCTTTTCTTTTCAATTGTATTCAGCCTATCAGGGTGGTCTAGCCCATGCTCAAAACATACATACACTTTAATATTCAAAGTCATGTGCATTCATCCAGGACAACCTGAATTCCCAGTGTCAGGAGCTCTCAGCCTCATCCACGGCAGCCCCCACTGGGGAAGACAGAACAAGGCAGTTTATGGGAAGCTAGAAAAGAAATCACAGAAATTAAACAATCAGCAGCTCACAAAAGGTCTCACCACAAAAGAAATGAAACTCCCAATTGTGTGCCAGACAGAAAAGCTCTGCAACCTCTGTGTCTGGTGAAACGAAGTCACAACCCAAAATTTGACTGGCGAACCACAGCTGAATAATTAATCAAGAAAGAAAAGAATTAAGATCAGATGAATTATTCTATTTAATGAACTCAGGATTTACTCAAATCCACAGCAAATATCCTCTAGAAACTGATATCCTCTAGAAACTTCTTGGACAAAAAGTTTCAAGTCCTTTCTCTTTAAATTTAGTTGGGATTGATCTTCCAGAGTTATATATTTCATGGCAATTGTGATGTATTAGAGTGATAAGCATCTAAAGCAGAAAACTCTCACTGTAATGTTTTTTTTTTTTTCTTTTTTAGTTTGAAAAAATAATTTGTTTTGGCATATCTATGGGCAATAACAAAATCCAGGGAGTCAGTGAGCTTGCTGATATTTCAAAATTCCTGCTGTCTCTGTTTACAGACCTACTATTATATATTGTTAAGCTTCAGTGAGATATTCAGACTGCATTCAATAAGAGTAAAGATTTTGAGTGATGTGGAGAGAATTAGTCATAAAAACCCACAGAGATAAAATAAGATGCCCTGGGAAAGCTTGAGGAAGGAATTAATACAGAGGTTTTTGTATCTTTTTGTTACTGTTTCAGTTTTCCATTTTCTTAATCCCACTCTTAGAAGTGGTATGAAAAGAAAATATGTTGATACTTGGGCATGGTTTGTGATCATTGTATCATGGATAGCAGTGAGTTTTAGGAGGGATCTGAATAAAATGATTGTGCTGTGAAAATGTACACAAGATTGGTAACAGAAAAACTCAGGCAAGGAGCTGAAAGAAGGAAATGAATTCACTAAGGATATTAACACAGTTGAGGTGAGGAAGACCTTTACTGCAGGTTTTTGGGTGCCAAACCAAACAAGTGCCAGAAAACAGAGCATGTTGTGGAGGTCAGGTCTGATGTTTTACCTGTTGTAACTAACACTGTCTTCAAGCTAATCAACTCAGTCAGAGGACTCACCTCCTATGGCCATAAATCTTAAGTGCTTCTGAAGCATCACGAGTTCTGCCAGGCATCCAACTGGACCCTGTGGCACTGATTATGACCCTCTGGGGTCTGTCACTCAACCAGTTCTTGATCCACCCCACTTTCCACTCATCCAACCTGCACTTCCTGAGTTTACCTATGAGGATGTTGTGAGATAGTGCTGAAAGCCTTGCTGAAGCTAAAGTAGACAACATCCACTGCTCTCCACTCATCCATCCACGTAGTTGTCTCTTTGTAGAGGGTAATCAGGTTGGTTAAGCAGGATTTGCCTTTAGTGAATCCATACTAACTACTTATGATCACCTTCTTGTCATCCCTGTGGGTAGATGTGGCCTCCAGAATAAGACACTCTATCACATTCCCAGGGATTGAGGTGAGACTGATGTGTCATAGCTCCTTCCTGCCTTTTGTTGAAGACTGGGGGGACACTGGCTTCTTTTCAGTCCTCAGGCACCCCTCCTGACCTCCACAGCCTTTCAAAGATGAATATGAGGAGCATCTCTATGGTGTCCACCAGCTCTCTCAGCACCGTGGATGATCACTCTGTTTTAAAAGTGTCAAAATGTCTAAGCTGATAATGTCCAAAAATGTTGTTCTGCCCCTTTTCACTTTGGACTTTGTTATGCCAATGTTTATATCATGGTAATTATGCACCTCTGAGTATTTTTTGTGAAATTCAGGACAATAACAAAAAGCCTGTTCAGCTAAACTTCTTTTGATGAGCTTGCACTGAACTATTTCAGAAACCAGGCTTCACAGTAGTATTTGAACTGTCATTGTAAATTGACATGGAGAGGGACTTTTCCAGTACTGGGATCTCATGAAATGCCACTTCTTTTTTTTCCATTAGGTGTCATTCTGACCTTATCCAAGAAGAGAAGGTGTGTGACTTTGGATAGAAAAAGTCCCAGCTGTTTTCTATGAATCTTCTTCTGAAATGACGAAAGCCATTTTCTGTCAACTCTGCCCTTTCTTCGATGAACACAGCCCTCTAGATACCAGGATAAGCAGATGGCACAGGTAGAGTAAATTCTACAGAGTTCTTGTGTAAATGATATGCAGCTTGCAGGGCTTGTCAGGTTTCTCTTTTTTTTTTTTCCCTTTTAAAGGTCATTCTTACATGTCAAAAAATTTATGATGCCGTTGGAGAAGGCTCATCTGTGTGTACCTGCTTAGAAAGAAGATGGTGCCACTTGTAATTAAGGCAAAAGAAATACTCTATTGCTCTCCACCAGAGTTTAATTCAGGACAGATGTGCCCACCATTATGAGCACTTTTTATTATTTAAATTGTAATTTTTGACCCTTGGATTGGAAAGCAAGCACAGTGTTCATCAAAACAGTTCATCAGGGACTTGCAGTTGCTTCCAGGCAACTTTTCTGCACCCTGTGCAGTCACTAACCCACACCATATAGTACAAAGTACTACAGAGTATAGAGAAGTGGTATCACCTTCAGGCAGGAAAACCTGAGTCAACTGTAAGGCTTGTCTGTAGAAATTATGGTCTTTCTGTTGGCAAAAGCTGGTCGTGCTCCACTATTTTGTTATTGCTTTGCCTGCTTATACCAATTGAAGATTTACTTATAACAAAGAACTTCAGTGCTGTCAAGCATTTCCCAGCTGTCTCATTCTACATTAGCCACTTCTCTGAATAAATGAAAATAGCTAAACCAAATAAATTTTATCTGTCAACAGAAGCATTAGAAAAGAGAAATACCCATGCACCTCAACGTTTGATAGCTCTTCTTTTCTCATGAAACTAAAACAGTTTGTGATTCTCTTCCCCAATTTTAGTCTCAGTCTTGAATAGTCTGACAAGGTAAGAACAGCATCATGTCAAACCAAATGAGAAGGAATAGAAGGTATTTACATGTACGTAGGGTCAAACTATTTCTTTCTAAACAAAACAGGGCTGAGCCCAGGAATTGTAACAAGTCACTGTTATTTATCTTTATGAGGTTCATGTGAGGTTATTTTCAATATCTATTGTATTTCCTACCCTTTTTAGTGCACATGAAAATCCAAGCAATAAAAATACCCCAAACACACAAAGAAAAGGAGCGAGGAGGAAAGGATGGAAAATGGGCACTGTTCCTCTTTTTGACTTGAGTAAAACTATACTGGTGTTATAGTTCACCAAAGAGGTCATGTTCTGTGGCTGAAGCCAGGGAAGGATTACTCAAAATGAAAATCACCAATAACACCTTCCTCCAAATCACAGCTAGCCATTCTATGAAACGCCATCCTAGAAGGCACCGAAACCACAGTGAGCTCAATACATAACTAGCAATTACTTTCATGCTTCTCCCCTCATTTTCTCTTGTAAAGGACTCATTAAGCTGAGGAATGACAATGTTTCTTTACCGAGCCTGTTTGATTACTTTCCTTCCCAACCTGAATTTGTTCCTCATGACCTTTAGAGCTATCAATTTAGAATTTTCCCGTTAGTCATTTGGGCTTGTGCTTGATTGAAGTATCCTTCTAGGCGTGAATGTGCTGGTGCAGTGACCTGGTGTGGCCCCTACATTGGCAGACTCCATTTCAGAAATCTGATGCTGTACAAGTGTCTAACCCAAAAATCCAGAATGGTCTCCTAATTCCATGGGATATTTATTATCTTAGTGTGTGAAGTAGGAGGCTTAATAAGGTGCTTTCCCCCCTTTATATTATAGTCCTTTTTTTCCCCCTCCATGATTATTTGAAGAAAGTGTAGATCCTTCAAGTGAGTGTAACAGGGAGAAAGTGTAAAAAGATTCTCAGGCTTCAGTATGGAAACCTAAGCTTGTTGATTTGAAGGCAAAATGTCAGTGCTTTGTTAATGAAAGCTCCCAGGAGAAATCTATCTCTTTTAATCTGGCTGTGTCTGTGAGTGATTGAGCTCATGAATATTTTCTTTGCATCTCTTTCCCCTCCCCCACCCTAAAGAAAATTAATATATTGCTGTGTTATGGACATGTTTTGTATTTCAATAAAGTAAATGGATTACATTCATTTTTCCCCTGAGCACTGATTTTGCCTTCTTTTTTTGTTTGGCTTGGATTTTCTACTTCTCTTTTCATACAACATAGTAACCTTCCACATTTTTAGCAAAAAAATGTACCTGTGACAAAAGTAAAGTGTGAAGATGAATTAGTGATGCCACTACTTGGTGGTAATGTTAACCTAACAGTATATGATCATGTTGATCATGGTGGATGCTTAAAATCTATATGCAATTTTTTCTTTCACCAATAATTTTTTGTCCAGAAGAAAGTTACTTTTACCACTTTTATATTTCATCAGCATGAAAAATATATTCTTGCCTTTTTTTTCCTGAATTTGTTATTATGCTGATGTGGCCTTACCAAAAGGATTGAGATCTTTGAGTTGGTAAATATATTACAGCATTTTAAGAATGTTCTGCAAGTCTAAATTTGATAGTTTGCCTAATATTTAGAAATGCCATGGGACCTAATTCGATTTTAGACCCGAACAGTAGACAGATCAATAAATATACAGTCACATATCTTTGATATTTCATTGTACCTGGTACTACAATAAATTACACAACACCATAAACCGAGCTTTAAATATAATGCACAAATTCAATGAAAGGCAGGTTGAATTTAAGGAAAACAAGACAGCTTACATTCTCAGGCAAAAGGTTAACATAATATTCAGAAATAAACAGTTTTAGCTGCTGTAGCCCACATGCACCTATAAACAGCTACAAATGTAACTGTGGATGTGAATATTGCTTATTTGTTAATTCTCTGGAAAAATGGCTATCTGAGAATAGAGCCACAGAAAATTGCAATGGAGTGCTAATTTTAGCTCCAAGGAACATGTTCCCTAATTCTCCATGCCCTCAGGCTGCTTGGGTAGCCTATGCCTCCTGACTGCTAAATTCTGCCTATAGTGGCAGCTTTTTTTCCTTTTCCACACAAATTACCACCCGTATCGTTTTCTCTCAAGCTGAAATCACAAGCTAACTCTACATGGTTGTTTCATGCTCCATTTTGTTCCCTTTTTAAGCAGCTGATTGAATTCCACGCTTCACAGTGCTTGGTGGAACATCTTAATTAGAGGAAAGACAGGTTCAGGGAGGACCAATGCCATTCAGTAGAACATCTTCCTGCCCACCCCAGTATTCTGAAATTGGTGCAAAAATCCAGATTCATCACAGTCAAGAACTTTTTTGTTTGTTTACTGGCCTGAGGTGAATACAGAACTTTAGTGCCATCTCCTGTTGCCAATTTTATCCCCTTCTAACTAAGCACCATTTATCCTGAAAGGGAGCCCTTTCACAGCACAAATCACAGCTGAAACTGTATAGTATGATCAGCACAAACTCTCTTGAGTTGCTTTCCAAAACATCCTAGTCCTAGTGGCTGGCTGATAGAAGAGATACTTTGTCCTACCACACAGATGATCTTCTGTAACCAATGCTGCTCCATAAAATCAACAAATTAATGAATCAAAACAAGGCTCTAAGACACCAAGAAATTCTGTTATGGACTTGATAAGATAATGCTGCTGATGTACTGGTATTTTTTTCCCCATCAGTCTATGCACTTAGAATCACTGAGTGGTTTTGGTTGGGAAAGCCCTTAAAGATCATCTAGTTCCAAACCCTTTGCCACAGACATGACATCATCCACTGGACCAGGTTACTCAAAGCCCAATCCAACCTGGCATTGGGCACTTCCATTGGGCACCACCGACAACTTCTCTGAGCAACTTGTTCCAGTGTTTTACCACCCTCTGAGAAAAGGTCTTCTTGCTAAGATCTAACCTAAATCTCTCCTCTTTCAAATTAATGTAATTTCCTCTTTTTTATATTACTATCTGTCCTTGTAAATAGCCCTGCTCCAGCTTCTTGTGTGTATTTGTCATTCCCATCTTGTACTAATGTTTCCTTCCACTAGAGTGCAGAAATAGTCCTGGGAGCAAATATCTGAACCTACGTCAGTCTCCTTAGCTGCTCTTTCCACTCAGGTCCACAAATTTTGGAGGATAAGCTAATTTTCTCTAAAAGTCTCCTGGCAGCCAGAGTAATTAAAGCTAGCAGGTATGTTACACAAGGAAGGCTCTTGCAGATCTCATGTGAAAGCACAAAGGAGGCAATACAGATGTGTCCAAAACAGTAGTAGCCAACTAAAGGACAACAGTTTGATGAAAGCAGGTCAATGAGCTTTTCAGGATAATAGCCTTCTTTAACAAGCCTGTCACTTATTTTTTGACAAAAATACAAATGAAAGTTTTGAGTCTGTTTTCAAAATAGATTTCTTGTAAGGAGTACAGTATTATTCAAAATTATTTTCAGAATGAAAGGTAAGAAATTGTCATATAACGTGTAAAAATAGTAGGCTAATAGGGTTTATTTTACTCAACTTTTTTCTTTTCTTTTTTTTTTTACAGAACTATTTAGTTTTTTCTTCATTCAGCAATATAATTATATGTTTATTCACATAGTACTTTGCCTTTTAGAAGAAATTTCTAATCTGGCTGTAGGAACTCATTCAAAAATACTCTAGCATGATGTGTGCATTTGTCATTGGGCCAGAAGGGCATCACCAGTTTCAGACATAGTCATTGTTCATTCCTCAAACACCTCACTAATGAGATATTTACTTTGGGTTCCTAACCTGGCTTTGTTTTGGCTGGTGTTTTATTCACTGAAGCATTCCTCTTGTCAAACAGGCGAGCATTCCTGATAAATGTGCTTCCAACGCACTGGAGCTGAACACAACTGTCTTGCACTACATATGCTCTCTCTGTTTCTTGGTGCGTGAGACCTGCAGGTGAAATATCTTTCACACAGCTCAGCTGTGCAAACATTGGCAGTCTGCTAACAAGGAAGACTTTCTCCTGCTACATTTTAATGCAGGCTATCAATGTCTTGCCACAATCCACTTCCTTTCTCCTAGATACAGCACTGCAATCCTTGAAGATGAAATCAATGTACCTATCAGAGCTCTCCCACTTTCTTTTCTTCCTCGTGTCAGACTAAGGAACAAACACACTGGAGGTTTTGGTCTCCTCTGCCTTGTGGTCTGGGCTTGGATATTGCAACTTCTGAGCAAATGAAAAATGAAAGGTCTGAGGAAAAGAGAACAGAGCTTTAGGTTCCTGCAACACCAAAAGAAGGCAAAATAGAGTCAGCAGAGACTGGAATTAAAATAACTGTGCCTGAATTTCAACATGAAAGATGCATATGCATATAGGCAACCATATCCAACATGCAAAACTTCCCCACATAAGAAGTAAGGAGATCACACTGCTGGCTGTTTCACCTAGTATGGCCTTGAAGGGCACCCCAGGATTTTTGTTAAGCGACTATCAACATATCTGTCAAAACAAGACGAGATTAAACAAACAAACAAACAAATCATAGCAGGATTCTGTTCACATATAAAGGTGATGAATAAGTTTTACATGAGAAATGAGGCTCTGCTAAAACCATATTTAGAGATTCCTCTCAACCTAATGGTTATCTTATAGGAACTTGTTAATTTAGGATGTGAATGTTGGCTACCTTGGTTGATGACACTATCTGGGAAAGAGAGATCACAGTTATGGCTGTTCAACCCCAGTCCAAAGCAAAGCACTGCTGCCACAGGTAAGTATTTCTAGAAGACCATCTGAACACTGTTTAGCATCTCATAAGTTTCAGTACATTATAAGCCTGAATTCTCACAGTGATTTGACTTTCCATCACATAGAGTGAGGATGTGACTGTAGGATGCCTGAAGGACATGCTACTGCTATGCAACTACACACTACTTTGAGTGATATGAAAATGAGCTAGTGAAATATCACTGCAAGAAGAAAATGGATGGTAAAGTGCTCTCACAATAGTCAAGCCTAAGCACAGCATCTTTCTTTAGCAGCAGCTCTCTCACAGTGGCTGAGTTCAAAGTGCATACTTGTAATTTCAATTTTCTGAAAGTGACTGCAGACTTGTCACCTGTTGAAATGCCACTTATAGGCATCCATGACTGACATAAATCCACAGAAACCCAGTCTGGAAGAATTGTGTATTTTATTGCGTTTCCAAGCTGTTACCTTAACAGAGATGGACGGTGTATTACAGACATCCTTCAGAACTGAAAAACAACAAAATGCCAGTGCTGGGGTTTCAATTTCAACAGCTCTGTCAAATGCCAGCTATGTCAATGGAAAACACAATATCTACTCAAAAAGACCTAGCAGCTATCTGTAAGTGTGGTCTGATATTAAAAAGAGATTGAGAAGGCTAATAGACCTCAATTGCCTTATTTTGCTGTGCCCTGCTGAAAACCAGCCCAGTAGGAAGAGGGAACTGTGTGAGAGGCCAGAGCTAGCTGTTCTGGTCAAAAAGCCTGCTTTGGCTCTGATAATACAGAGGAATAATAATCATAATTGAATAAATGATAATACAGACATTCCATCTCTGATCTGGTCAGGTCTCATGATCACTCTACAGGGGACACATTGAGTTGACATGGCTGTATTATGAAAAATTGAATTATCCATAATGCAGAGGTCCTAGAACGCTCCTCGAATTACTGCTGCATACTCAACAGGGAGCCTCAGCTCAAGTAAAATTTTCCATAGGAGCAGTTTTTATTGGGGAACTCTGGTCTTCGTCGTCATCATCATCACCACCATCATCACACACAGACATGTACATGAATTTCCCTCATTTTTGGTGTGCTCTGTTCAGCCAAACCAACTCTGACAGGCAGATATGGAGAAGAAAGTTATCAACCTTTCTTGTCAGTCAGCTTGTAGTGTGTAGAAGGTAAAGAGGGGTTAACATTCTTTTGGAAATAATGCAAAGTGCATCATTGGTTCTTTGATTGTCAAGATATCTAAAATCTTTAAAAATTCAATAACTACATGTTCAAGTCAGCTTTGAACCTGTATTCTATCCTTAGGGTTTCATGAATTAAAGCAGAGAATTGTTTTTGCTTGTAGCTGCTTCTTTAAATCTCCAAGAAATGACATCCAGCAAACATTAGGATCACAAAAAATTAGTCTAGGGCAACCTCGATATTCCTTTTTCCCTAGAAGCATTGCCAGGGAATGAAATTTAGAAGTATTGTTTCAGCTTTGTGCTACACCTCTGCAGAGGGGGCACATTGCTATTATTATTTTGTTTGTGAGCCTCATTTTATAAAGCAGTGTGGTGTTGTGCTGTGTGCTATTATAAGCACCCTAAAAAAGCAAATTCCTACCCAAAAATGTAAACTTATTATAAGCATGGTGCAAAACTCAGACAAATCCAATGCATCTCATCTTACATTTTTTCCAAAGGTTTGTTGAAAATGAATTAACTTGCACTGCAAGAGTCAATCTTCATTTTAGTAATTGCTTTCTTTGTGCCTTGTTCCAGAGAGCCTGTGTTTTGGCTGCAAAACTGAACAAAAATGATTGAAAACTGCTGTTACAATGGGAAAAAAAATTGGTTGAATTAATGATTGTCATATTGAGAATCATATTGAAGTCATATATGACTTTATAGTCATAAGTCCATCAAAAAGTATGAAAAGAGTGCAACTGTGAGGAACATCTGTGAAGAGAATTGTAATTTCCACAGACTATGTGCATCAATCCTAGGTAAATTTCCTAAAAATATTTTGGCTGCTTCTGTAGTATTTAATAAAAATAATATTGCTGACGACTGTGCTAACTTTAGAGCAATATTTTACTTTTGCTGATATGATGGAGAAATCAAAAGTAAAACATCTTTACCAAAGTTACTTACCACAACAATGTATTTGAATGGATTTTTCACATCCTTCAGTTCAATTCCTACAAAATAATCAAAGTGCTTTTCATTTACTGTACAGAACCAATGGGAAATCTTTTGTTATCTTTTGTTGCTTGTCTTCCTGCAAGAACAAAATTTATACACCTGGAGCCCTTGTTACAGAATTGTTTCTAAATAATCAACAGAAGGAGGTATAGGAAGATTTGAGGGCTTTTATCATGTCAACGTTACAAATTGTTACAACATGTTACAACATCTCCAGTATATTTTTCTAGCAGCATTAAACCCCAAAATGACTGAATTTTATCACATTGTCACTATATTGTGATATGACCTCTTTAATTTCAACATTAACAGTGGAAGCATACCCTAAAACCTAGCAGTGGGGCAGACCTCAAATTAATCACTGTGTGTCAAGTGCAGTTACTGCACAAAGAAAAAAAGGAGAACAGAATATCCTAGAAAATAGTTTCATTGTAAGGGTATGTATTGGAAAGGGAATGTCCTACACGGTAAAATGAGTCACAGTCCCATGGCAATATGGTAGCTTGCTCCTTGACTTTATTTTTAATCAGCTCACTCTATTCCTAGGCAACATGCTCTCTCTTGAGAGCTATAAATATGAAGGATAAAAAAGGATCTTTTACAGAGATGGTTTGCCTTCAAGGTTTGCTTTTGATTAATGACATAATTGCATTCCTTCAAAGGATACTATGTAAATAAGATTTGCCTCCTGACATGATGGAGTGGGGAAGGATTTAAATAATTTCAAATATCCTTGTCATTGTTGACTTTTTACGACTTTGACTTTGTGGAAAAATGTCTGGTTGAAATTTTAGGAAGCACCTGAAATGATCAATAGCAGTCAGGGACCTTGAAAAGTAATGAAGAAGCCAACAAAATATCTAGCTTTGAAATTCCTAGAAAATTGGTTGGACATACTCATGAGAATGGAGTCATTAAGAAGACACAGTCTTTCTTCAGTCAGTCAGTCATTATATTCCTGTAGAAGTTTGAGGTGTTATTTGCTCTCGTACACATGCAGTTGAATACTTGAGGTTAGCTCTGCAGACTTTCAAATTAAAGTAATGCCTGTTTATGAAGCAGTAAATGATGGTGAGTGAAAAATACT
Organism: Dicaeum eximium; assembly: GCA_013396995.1. Classification (NCBI taxonomy): domain Eukaryota; kingdom Metazoa; phylum Chordata; class Aves; order Passeriformes; family Dicaeidae; genus Dicaeum; species Dicaeum eximium. The sequence continues at coordinate 101,838 of VWZP01009260.1, forward strand.
TTTGATGCCACTATTTTATTGAAAAATTGGGTATTCATTTATGTGAATGTTTTACTATATAGAACAACCTTCTTATGCATATTTTCCAAATACAGTTCTTTCTCTCAGTGGAACAGAGAGGAAAAATGTTTCATACATTGTCAACCTAATTTTACAATTTTTAAAAATATTTTGAATAAATTTAAATTTATTTTGTTTGAAAATTTTAATTTTACTCCAGTTAGAAAATTTCTTTCTTTTCAGCTTACTCCTTCTTTATCCCATTTCACATTATTGGAAAATAAATAGTGAGAAGCCACATTTTCTTTCTAATGTAAAAAAAAAAAAATTATGAGAAAAACATTTTGTTCCATGATTTTGGACCATTCTATTGGTTGGTAGCACAGTAATTGGTAGTTGGTAGTTTGATCCCTTGTTCAAGGCTTTCCATCAGTGACTTTAAGTCATGCATTTCGTTGAATATATCCAAGTCACTTTGTACTCCAAAAGATAAGGTTGTCGCACTGACAATTTGCAATCACATCCAGAATTTGCTTAAAATCAGGAGAAACATGCTATTTATGGTAGCCAGATTGTTACTGGCATGGGACCCTTCTTATAAACCTCTCCTTTTCTTCATTGATAGCAAACAGTATTGCAGATGTAGCACAGAGGCTTGCTGTTGATCTAGATACTTCCATTTTTGGAAGTATTGTTAATATCATAAACTTTCTAGTGGCTAGAAAGACTAAAAAAATCGCAGAAAACATAAAGGGGCTCAATTCCCTCGTGGTTTTGGTTTTAGTGAGGTGTACATTACAAACACATTGCTAGATTTCTGGCATTGGACTTGCTATTCTATAAGAGGGGAAAACATATGGTTTTTATCTGTAACACAGGTAAAACCTCATCTACTCCAACTCCAAAAGCTCTGACTGAAAACATTTTGGTTCCCAGTACTGTTGGCCTGGTGTTGGATTAATTTGAGATACTACTTTTTCCCATAGTGTGAGATAAACCAAGAGACTAAAAATGAATGAGCTGTATTTTCTTCAGGTCAGGTTAAGCACAGTATTGATTGCTTTCTTTTTCTATATGTCAGTGCTGTGCTTCCACATATATCTCCAAAATCTCAGATGTTCAGGAGCAAACACAAATGAGAAAACCCAGGAGTTAAACTCTGGGAGCCTGGCCTCCCACAGCATATATTGACAGGACAGGACTTTTTGCTGGTTTTTATGTCTGAGTGAACATTGATTTTGATGCCTTACCTCCTGGTGGGCTCCTCTAAGCCACTGAGCAGAAGCCCTTGCTTTTACCAGCAGGGCTCTGTCCCCTACTAACTGTGCTAATGAGGAATGGCAGAAGAAGGAGCACAGCTTAGAGGAAGATGCTCTTGTGGGGAGAAACCTCCTGGGTTCTATTTTTAAGGATAAATGCCGTCTCTCCCTTTACAGTTTTCTTTGCTTATTTGCTTTCCAGAGCTGAGGCCAAAGGCTGCAAGGCAGATTAGATGTGGATTTAGTGCAGCTAATTAAGTTAGATTCGTGTTGGCCTCACTGCAGCTCCTCGCTCTGTCTCAGGCTGGACTGATAAACTTGGGGGTAGTCTGCATGGGAAACAAGAAAAGGCATTGGAAGACAAGATGATGTCATCAACATTTGGGTTTTCTGAATTTCAACTCTCAGAGGAGCAAACCACACAAAATCCCAAAAAACATATTTCCTAAGCTTGTGCCTCCTTTGTGACTGGTGGACGCAGGTCTGCACAATTTTACTTGCGAAACTCAACCTCTCAATTACTTTTGAGACATTTACTATTGGCTTTTTTTTGGGAAGGATACCATTGTGAGTGAAGCTTCTGGCAGATTGGAGGCATCAGAGGGATGTCACAGATGTGTACAGAGGGGGAAGGCCATGGAGTTGAAAGAATCACAAGTTATTTTTATGGGAAAATTCCATGCTCATGGGTAGCAGGCTAGAACCTCACACTGTGAGAAAAGGCAACATCCTGGCTCCCAAAAATGACTGTGCCAGTTGGCTTGGTGTAGTGACTAAAATGTGAAGGAATCCTGACTTTGATGACTGACAAGAATCCTAAAAGCAGCTTCAATTTTGAATTTAAACTCTTCACTAGCAACAAATCAGAAAATAACTTGCTTGTAAGAACAAAAACCACCCAACCACAATACCTAGTTTGATCCATTTAGTTTGATAGTGCTGAGTTTTACGATCTATAGATATTGTAACCCAGGGAAAAAGTATCCTATTAGAGAGAAACAGGCTATTAATCTATCCTCTACATAGCAAGGGAAAGTAATTGCAAAAGAAGACAGTGAAGGAAATTGAATGGATCATGGAATATGAGCTGCCAGAATTAGGCAGAAATAAAAAGAAAAGCTTCAATTTCCTCAAATAAAAGAGGAGAAGTCACAAAAGGAATTTTTATAAGCAATTAAAATCTTTCCTGAGAGGGAGGAACAGGTGCACAGATCTGATGGTTCATGGTGCTTCAGGGTGAATGAAAGTACTGCCTGGCCAGGTGGCCTTTGCTAAATGTAAATCTCAATGTCTGAAGGCCCTACCAGCCATTGCTTTCAGTGCAGTCTTGAGAGACCATTGACAGCATTTTTAAATTTTACTGGAGGCTAATGTGTGGTGAGGAATGAGACACACTCAATGCCATGTTTCTTAGCCCAGTTATCTATGAGGTTGTTTTAGAAATGAGTCCTGTTGACGGACTCAATTCTTTCTAGGATGCCTTGCTTTTCAGGGCCTGGGATACTGTTTCAGGTGATGGCACTGGGCACAGGATATGTTTCCAGTCATCCAGTGGTTGTTTCCCCCATGGAAAGCACATGGTAAGCTAGGCTTGTGGGAGTGACATATGGCCAATCTGGTGATATTTCCTCCCCATATTTATATTTCAGCCAGCGTCCTCTCTACCAAAGAGGCTTTGACTGCTTGGCTTGCTAAATTGCACCACATATTTCACTTTTATGAATAACTTGTATGATAGTGTGATCCATTATGAAGTCCACCCTTTGGTCATGAGCTCATCTACATGTTCCATCTCTTTCTTGATGGTCTTAATGTGTAATGAGCCCACCAAGCTGTAAATTCAAACTTGTGTTATCAATTCAGAGCCACTTGAACCACTTCAACATCAGCAGCTTAATCCACCTGCTGGTTGTTTTGATGTTTTTCAGTGGCCCAGCTCTTCGGTCCTTGGGCATCTACACGAAATACCTTCCCATCCAGGTTCTTCACTTGGGCAGCAGTATCTTGACCCAGTGTGGCAGCCCAGATGGGTTTACCTCTATGCTGCCAGTTGCTTTTTCCATCACTGTAAGCATTCCCACAGGGCATTTGACATCATCCCTGAGTCAGTGTACAGATTAAATATTAGCCATTTTCCTCATTCAGCAATAACTAAAGCCAGCTGGATGGCTTTCATCTCTGCAAACTGTCTTGATTCACCTTCTCCTTCAGAATTTTCCATACAGCTATGGATACTTTCCTACAATGCGGCAGGATCCATTAGTAAACATGTGTCACCTCTTCCTCTGGTGACATTCTGAATGATCACTTTCAAGGTTACTGAGAGTTCCTGTTCAAGCTCCTTGCACATAACCCTCCATGCAGCAACAGTTACATGATGTGCAGAGGAGACACTTCCTTTGAAAATCCAGCCCAGCGCCGGCAGCTGTGGTGCCAGGAGGAGCTGTGCTTCATTCCAATTACTTCTGAAGCAGCTAAAACTCTTTCATAAGCTGCCAGTAGTTTTGCAGTTGGAACATGGAGGGACTCTTTACCACTGATGCCAAAAACCAGGGGTCAACCTTTACTCTCCCCTGGTGTTTTCTACTTTCTACTTTAGGTAGGACCATTCAGGTAGGACCCCAGCTGCTCTGTAGACCACATTCTTTTGATCTGGCCCTGTCCAGGGTGCCCTGGGGGCTACTTCATGGACAATCTCATGTTTGATATGTGCAAAAGCTTGTCATTGCTCATGACTCCGTTTGAAATCATTCTAGGTTACTTGATAGAGAGGGCTTACAATCAGACTGTGGTTTGGAATGTGTATTCTCCGAAAACCCATGATGCCTAAAAAATGTTTGTGTTTCCTTTTTACTAGCTGGTGGACACACAGCTATTATTTTATTGATCATATCCATTGGGATCTGATGACTTCGAATTTACATACCTCTCTCCACTTACCTGGGTGACATAACACCTTCTTTGAAGGGATATTTTTCCTTCACACCTAACAGAAATCACCTACAGAGGCTGAGGACTTGAGTCCCTTTTACAATTTTCTTTTCAATACTCCCTTGCTTAGAAAGGTATCCCAGCTGCTTGGCTTCTCTACCCTCTAATTCCAGACTATTAGCTTTGTTATCCCAGCATCAGAGCAGCTAGGTGAAAATGTGCTCACCTGGACAGCAGCTGAAATCTCTTTGCATCTCCTGCAACTCACTCGGGGGTCTGGATCAAGTGGCTACCTCTTGTTCAGCCTCTTGCTGCTGTTCTTGTGGTGGCCTTGCTTCATCCTCCTTTACTAAATGAGCTGACTTTGTTTCCATTTCCTCTTCTGTCTAAGGGCAAGAGGTACCAGCGTGGATTGCTTCTCCGGTTCAGCCACAGTGCCAGTCACAGAGGTTGGAGTAGCTCCCGTGCCTGTCACTCTGTTGTGAGATCCAGAGGCCTGTTTTTCCCCTTGGGGTTACTGAATATTTGAACAGGGCTTGGTAGGCACAGGCCAGGCCCCAGGACCTTGCAGTGGTTTGTGTTACTCTGGAACTGCCAGAAAGACAGAATATTATTCCAAATATTTTGCTAGTTTTTCTGGATTCTGCACTTGTTCAGGGATGAAGTTCCAAAGCACTGGATGTGCCCACTACCCTATGTACTTGCCTATGCCATCCCTCATACTTACAGCTATCCAACCTTGGGGCAGACCTCTACGTGGTATTCTTGAAAAACAAGGCCTGTAACACATTCAGAGGACAAAGTAATAGGAACATGTTGATTTGTACACCCTAAGAATATTCAAAATTCTCAAGAGCTATGGGTACTAGCATGGATGAGAAGGGGAAGATGAAGGGAGATATCTTCCTCATAGATTAGGTTTCTAAAGAGAAAATGTAAAAGATATGATTATTAATATTTCCTGGTAGATGGCTCTTGAAGTACAGAGATGATGGCACTGCTGAGTACAAATACCAGATTAGCTCCATGATCAGCAATTCCATCAAAAACCAGTGTTACAAAGTACAACATGATAACCCACAGCCCAGTTCTCATGGATTATAAACAGCACAACAGGGTGCTGCAAGTAAAGTGCTACATAACACAGCTTTAAGAGCAACCACACTGTCTTTGAGAACAAGTAAATCAACATTGTGACCTGTGACTATTAACTAATATAAAGAATGCTTACAAAAAATCTGTTCTAGCATGTTCTAGTCAGGTTTGTAATTGTCTCAAAGTGTCAGGCTCCACAGAGTGCCAAACAGGGCTGTCATGGTTTAATCCCAGATGGCATCTAGGTACCATGCAGCTGCTTGCTGAAACTCCCCTGAGCCTTCCTGATGGGCTGAGATTAGAGCAGTTTAGTAGTTAAAATAAAATATAGCAACAACAACAATAATAAACCTTGCAGGGAAAATTGAGACAACAAAGAGAGAGAGAGAGAGGTAAATAGAACCCAAGAAAGACAAGTGGTGCACAATACAATTTCACCTGCTGATCAATCCCCAGCTTCTCCCCAGGCAGCGACTGGGGTCTCCCAGCCAAGTTATAAACCCAAAATAAACACACCCAGTTATATACCGAGCAGGACTTTCTATAGGATGGAATAACCCTTTGGCTGTGTCAGATCAGCTGTGCCAGTTATGTCCCCTCCTGGCTTCTTGTGTACCTCCTCATTGCCAGTGCATGGAAACTGAAAAGCCCTTGAACTTAGAATAAGCACTACATAGTAGCAACTGAAATATCACTGAGTTGTATACTTTATTTTTTCTCAGGCTAAACAACAACTGCTGAGTTTTTGCTAGGTATCTTACCTTTTCTCAAGAGTTATTTCTATCAGTAATATCAGGTTTTGGTCTTGATTCTTGGTTTAGTAAACATTATTTCATGATACGGCTTCTCTTTACAGAGAAGTATAAACATTACTACCAATTTTTCATTCCTGGAACTTGTATCCTCACCTGCCCATGGCTCCTTCCCTAGCCCCTTGCTCTTTCCATAGCTTGCTTTTTTCCTTTTGCTCACTCTTTCTGTGGCATGTTTTCATTCCCTTGGTGGATACTCAGTTCCTTGTAACAATGACAAACTGTATAATTTCAGCTTCTGCTTGATCTCTGACTCGCCTCACACATACCCAGAATAAATATTTTTTCACTGCCTCATTTAAAGTTTAGCTCATTGCATTCCAGATTTTCTCTTTGAGCTTTTCTCATTCCAGATTTCTCTTTCTCAATGTAACTTTGAGTATCACATGTATCTGGTCCGTGTCTAGCTGATGCTTCGTTAAGTGCCTCAGTAGTTACGCTGTCATTTCAGTGTCTGGATATAATTTGATTTTTTTTCCTGACAGGTAGGTTGCTAAAATTTTCTTTTTTCCTACTACCAGAATTGTATAAAAACTTTGCTCTTATCAAGTTTATTAACTTTTCATCTATCATTGTTCTCATAAAACCATTCTGAAAATACAGCAGGAAGTAATGGCCTTGTGCTGCTCACATCTCAGTTTATTTCCAGGCTACATGCATAGGGCAAAGGCACTCCATTTGCATTCTGTAGACTTTTGCTTTGGAAGTAACTTTCATTTACACTTGTCTTTGTTTCAGCACCTCTGTTTACACTTTTAAATCTGGTCCAGTTATGCTTTGAAGATTAGAAAATATTCATTGTATTTAACATTAACTTTGGATTTTCCAAGCTGCTATAGGACTTGCAGGAAAGCAGGGAATTACTGGCTCTGTTATTATTTGACCTGCTCTCTCTTGTGTTAGCACCACTCTGCTTGCATAATATGACCATTAGGGTTTTGTGGCATCTGCTGGGGATAGTGTTGATTTATGGCATGCTATTACCTTAGGAATAATTTTCCAGAGAAATGGATTGGAACTGTAAATGATGAATGCTAGAGAACATGCAGGTGTTAAAGAAATGCTTTAATTATTTGTAATAGATATTCAGGATACCTTTTCAGCACCTGCCTTATTAGGTTCAGAAAGACTTCACTAGCTTGACAGACAGCAGGGAGCTGTTTCATTCAGCCAAACATTCCTTGGGAAAATATGAAAAATTAATATATTTTTCCAAGCTTCCCTTGGGTATAATCAGATTGTCATCTGAAAAGCAAAAAATGAGAATTTCCTTCGTTTCATTTAATTTCATTTTCTGAATGGCAAAAGCAATCCATATCACACACTCTTTGTCCCTATTGAGCAACTATTCTGGGCAGAACAAACTGATTAAAAAAATCTTTATAGTCCCCTATATGAAAACCTCTTCTGAATGGGGTAGACCAGCAGGTTCAAAGTGTTATGTTCTTCCAGAGACTTTAAGCTTGTGTCATTTTTGTTAATGGAATATGCAAAGATTAATTTACACTGGGTTTTGATGGTCTCCATCAGGTAATTTTTGATTTTGGTTCCTCCCCTGTTCTCTGGCCTCAGTGAATTATACCAGGTTATATTGGTTACAGATCATGTCCTTGTAATTTGACAGGATTTTGGGAGTGAATCCTGGCTAACTGCTGCTTTAAAATTAACCTCTAAGTTAAAATAAATCCCAAGACTAGTGATGGTGTAATAATTACAGCCAAATGAGTTCCATTTTCCTCTGCTGGTGAATCAGCAGGTGCTGGGTGAGTCTGTGCTCTTCTTCTTATGTACTAGCACAAAGCCTGCCACTCTTGTTTTACTCTAGAAATGTCATAATTTCCCCCTTAATTGTAACTTTCTTTATTCTATTTATATTGTTTATTACATCTAAACTCATCTTTAACCTTTTCCCAAGGCAGTTCCTGGCACTTACATCTGCTTTTACCAGGCTTCGGGGGATGTGGTGGGCCCTGGTCTTTGCTGTGACACTTGAAGAGCCTGCATGGGATGGGACGTTTGTAGAAACCCACATTCACCCTGAATATGGGCTCCCCATCTGGGGAGCTTCTCTCTGGGGGTGCTTCTCTCTGGGTGTGGATCAGACTGTTGAGCTCTGTGACAGGTGCCATGCTGTGGCTCCACAATGCTGGAGATAGGTAGCCAAAACCCAGCAGGACTAGACCATGAACCACCTGGATTTGCAGCTGGCTCTGCTCACAGCAGGAGGTTACTATAGATGCCACCAGAAGTCCATTACAACTGCTTTCCTCACTCTATCCCTTCCTCTCTCTTGTTCCCTGTCTTAGTCTCTATCTCTTTCTTCACAATGGAAACAAAATTTTATATTTTTCCCTCAATCAACTAATGGCCAAAATTGCCATTTATTAAAGTCAACAGTCAAAGGTATTGAGTATCTACAGAAGACTGGACTCTGCTCACTTCTGAGTTTTAATTCACTGGCAAAAGACAGCGGAAGTTTGAGGTTTTTTTTGTTTTCCAGGGTCACATTTGTGACATTACAGTTCATGTTTATGAGAAAGTAGTGTTTTGGTCCTGGTATGTAATTGGCAAAGGACAACCGGTATAATTAAACCATGAGAAGAACATAAAAACACAGCCAAAGGACGTTATAAAAAAGAGGTTAGTTTCAAGCAGAAATGTACAAAGACAAAATTCAATCATCCTACTAATAAATCTTTGCCCTAAGAGCTTTCCATCTGATATTTGTGCATCTGTATTTCAACCTTTAGTTCTGAAATACACCTTTTTTCCTAGTCAGCTTGTTAGCTTGAGTTCTGAACAATTTACTTCATGCATTTAAATCCTTTTTCCTGAGATGTTTTTGGTGTTAGCTCTCAGTGACCAGATTGTTTTCTATAGGAAAGTATTGGAATTTGTTTGGATTTCAGCAAACATATTCCGTGCACATCTAGCAAACTCTTAGAATATTTCTCACACACGTTCTATACAGTTTTCCTCTAGAGAAAATATAGCAGGTGACTTTATTACATCAGTTCTTTATTTAATAACACCTAGACTAATTTTTAAAAATAAGATTAATAATTTCTTGGGAAGTTCTACTGCCTCAGGTAAATTCATTAGATAGTCCTAAACAGGGTTTCATTTCTCAAAAGCCTCAAAATTAATTTTCTTTAATACTCTAATAAAAGGAAAGATATATTCCAAAGCACTTTCATAATAGACTAACAATTATAAATACAACATAACAGGGAAATTCACCCTAACCAGTCTGGTGATTATTCTTAAGGCGTTCTAAAAAAATCTTAAGTAAATACCAAGGAAAGTTGAACAGTGCATGTAGGTGTAAAGAGGTTATTTCCTTTGACAAATGGTGATATAATCTGAGGGTTCTTGTCTCCTAATTTTAAAGACGGTAGCTGTGCATTTTGGATACAAAGTAATACACGTATTTAATAGACAATCCATGAAAATAAAGCCCTGCATCTGAGAAGAAATGCTATGAGAAAACTCTTGTTATTGTTGCTGGCCACAGGAGTACAAATAGATTCCCTTTTTATTGGCAAGTGGTTGAAATCAAATTAACCTCTCCTGTCGTGGAGAGCAAGCCTAAGTGCATCCGCCTGTCAGATGTTCCAAGGTGGCATTTCCTAGCAACTAGAAAATGCTAATTCATGACATTGATTAAATTGTCTGTGCTAGGCCGGGCCTCAAAACTGCCTTTTTTATGCTTTGCATTTATTTCTCTATTAAGATGCAAAGGAAAGAGGTTATTGCTGCAGATGGCATAAGAGTGAAGGAGTTCAGGTGGCATGAGAGTGTGGAACATCATGGAAGTGGAATATAAGGAGGAAGAAGAGGATGCAAATGTGCTGAAAGCCAGGTGAAAATTTAATAATGAAATGTGATAATGTTAATAATGTTTAATAATGCTGGTGATAGGATCAGTTCTTTAAAGAATATATGGTTATTTGATATAAGATGGTGCATAGTATAAATCTTCAATGCACTTAGATACACTTCAATACATTTCTCTAAAAGTGTAAAGTAATAAGCACCTTTGTAAACAAACTAATACATAAAACCCACAATAAAATCTTTAAAAATAGCTATCAGCAACTCCATAATATAACTCCAGTCAAAACCATCAAGCTGTACAAAAAATGTAAAAATATTAAGTATTCTGTTTACCAATTGTGACCACAATATATGTTTCTTGAAAAGGCCCTCCAAACCAGCCTTGTGGCTCCACTGTTTTTCCACACAGACTGGTTCTTCCAAGCATAAACAACCCATTTCAGATTGTGGCATGTGTCCTGGTTTGGTACAGATTTGGGAGGGAACTGTCACCCTAGGACAGCATGTGTCATGGTTTGACCCCAGCCAGCAATTCAGCACCATTTGGGGCAGCACCACCTTCTCATCTCTGGCTGAAATGCCAAGTCACCCTGTGGCAGGGCAGGTGGGAAAGTCCAACAGTGATGGGATAGGACTCCAAGGATTTAATGGGATCCTAGGGTTTGAAATGCTAACACACATTGCTGTGACCCCATAAAGTACTGGTGAAGCTTACCTGTGGGTCATGTCAAGTCCCAATGACATCAAGTTCTCAATGAGGTTATGGCAGGAATTGAAAACCATCAATAAGAAAATACATATTGTTTGTAAAGTTGGCATCCTGCTAGTTGCCTTTCCTTCTGGAAGTTAACTATTTGCTGTTAACATTAGAATAACTTAGCTGTAGCCATGAGCTCCACTGTAGCCATGAGTTGGAGGTCACAGAGAAAGGATTGTGGCTATCATGTACTAACAGAAGGAGCAGATAACAACATCTCAAGAAAGTGAGATTCTGTTATGTGCGAGCATCTCTGATGATGGCAATTAAATAAAAGGGGAAAGCCTTTCTCCCTCTCGTCAATTATGACACTGGCAAAAGAGAAACATTTCCACGAGGTTTCAGTAGGCTTTCATGGCTGTATTCTCTGGAGCATGCAGCTGCTTTCTTTAATAATAAAGGAAATAATGCAGTTGCAAGCGTGGAAAGGAGGAAAGCGGTTCTAAAAGGAAATGTAGGATTTGTCCCCTCCAGTCATCTTTTGAAATGTTCTTAGCTTTGAAATTTTGTCCATATCAGAAGCTGTTAGTTACACAAACACAGATCAATCAATGTTTTCTTAAATAAATCATGGGTCAGTGGCTTGGTAGAATTCAGGTATGATTTTCTGTGTGTTACAGATCCAGAAGTGTCCTTTTTATATTTTAAGCACTCAGTGGTTTTAACCTTAAGATGCAGATAAGTAATTTAAATCATGCATCATATCTTTAGCAGTAATAATTATTCTGCTTGATCTTCATTTACACTTTAGATGATCGGTCAATGGCTTTACCCTACAGAAAATACATACTAGCATCCTTTTGGGGCCCAGTTTCCTTTGGCTGCAGTCAGTCAGTTTTCAGAATGATTCCTTTTTCTGGGAAATCTTGAGCAAAGCTGAGCAGTGCAATGCATAAAGCCTCATGAGGATTTTCTTACGCTGCTGTAAGTATGTGATTATATTTATATCTACGTATATATGTGGTGACTTGAGCCTGGTTATTTATCAGTGCACATCTATTGAGCCCTGGGATGCACCACTAGTCTCCAGATATACTTCAAGATAAACAACATCCCCTGCTCCCCCCTCATCTACCCTGTGAATCACCTCCTCACAAAAGAATACGAAGTTGGTAAAGGGTGATCTACCCTTTACAAATCTCAAATCTGTGCTGCTTATTCCAAAAACCTTCTTGTCTTTCTTATGTTTGGAAATGGCTTTCAGTATTATTTGGTTTACTGCTTTCCCAAATGTTGAGGTAAAGCCAAACAGGTCTACAGGTAAAGCCTGTAGATCCTTGGTCTTCCTCTTTGATTTGAACCTGATAAAAAGGAATGACGTAGTTTAGTTCTGGTCCTCTGGAACTTGTCTTGATCTCCATGACCTTTCCGAGATAGTAGAGAGTGGCCTCCCAATGACATCAGCAGCTAACTCACATTTCCTATAATCTTCCTTTTGCTGGTGTAGAAACTTTCCTTGTCGCCCTTCCTATTGCTGGATTTTGTTCTAGATGAACTTTAGCTTTCCTTATCAAGTTTAAATTAGCTTTATTTATTTATTTATTTATATAAATTAGCTTTATTCTTTATTGTGGGTTTAAGCTTATCTTAAGCTTTCTTTTGCTTTAGTGCTTTCATTTTAGTGTCATAATTAAAGATTTAAAAGGTAGTTACTTTAATTCACTTCACACCACTGCTTGGCTTAAAGAAATAAACTGCATACAGTATTCCAAGGTGTGCTTTTACTGAACTCCTCTGAATGTCGACTCTCTTCCAACTCATGTCTATTTTATAACTGATAATGCTGGTATCTGAACCAAGGGAAAACATCAAGGGCTTAACTGTGCTTGTGAGCACTCTGAACTCTAATCTGTGTTTCTCATGATCTCAGCAGGGTGCTGCTTTTCACAGTAAAATGTGTTTTCATCACAGTAAAATGTGACCAGAACATTCCTGGCCTTCCTTTTCTTTTTGTTACACAGTGATCTTATGCCACACATTTAATTTTTACTTTACATTTACCTTGAATTCTCTGTGCATGTAAACACATTAATTGCACAGGGAACTTAATGCATGCACACAGTGATTCAAGGATATTACCTTGAATTGCCCCTGAAAGAGAGGAGACATTCCATTGTTTTCTGTCTTAAGGTGTAGATTTTATGGTGAACTTTACAACTGGAAGAGCCAAATGGCATTAAAATAGGGGATGCAGTATGCAAACTGTAGTACATATGAATGTTCTGTCCACTTCCACGAGGAGCTGGGGAAAATTATAATCCTTATGGAAAAAGAGAAACATGCTCTCAGGGCTCCTCATGTGATGTAGGGTGCACAGCTGTGTTCATTTGAACTCTGAATGTAGCTGATTTCACCACACTTGCTCATTCTTAGTAGCTCTTACAGGACTAGGACAGTATTTAAAATACTTTCTCCATATGTGTGCACTTCTTATCACAGGAAAACTCAGAGAATGTCACTTGTCAGCTTACCTTGAGGAAGGAACTTCATGTGACAGCTAAGGATGAGCCACATTTACCTGAGAAAAATGTTTAAAAGCTATTATTTAGTGTGGAGCATCTCTATGATGCTCTGGGGACAGGAGCTGCACTCAGTTCTGAATGGGACAGAGTGATGGTGATTTGTTACACAAAGGGAACTGGATGTCCACAGATAGGCTCAGGATATTGCATGGCATGGGTATCACCTAGAGAGCATGTACAGGTAGAAACAGCACAGCTCAAACCCCATAAATCCAAGGGGCTGAAAGTACTTCACCCTTGTGTCTCTTGTGAGGGAAGTTCACTGTTGAAGTAAAGAGAAGAAGCTGAAGCTTTCTTTATCCTGTTTGTCCCCCACATTCCAGACTATTTCCTCAAAAACAAAACAAAACAAAACAAAACAAAACAAAACAAAACAAAACAAAACAAACAAACAAAAACCCAAAAAAACCCCACCACAAACAAACAAACAAACAAACAAAAACCAAACACCAACCAAAAAAACCCAAAACAAAACAAAAAAATTTCAAACCCAAAAACCCCCAAAAAAGGTCACAAAAAACCTTAGGGTGAAAATTTTCCCTAAAGCACAACCAATTATCAACATATTCATACACCATCAAGCTTTATATCTCATTATATTCTGTGTTTAACTCTGTATTTTAATTATAGGTAAAGCATTGATTCTCTTTCATTCTAGTGAATTTCTGAATACCTATCTGATTCTAAAATTTACTGTTTCTAAAATACCATGTCAGCTCCTGCTAAAGTTCTGTGATGCTGTGTAAGGGTGGAATACAATGAAAGCACAAAAGCACAAAGCACTGGAAACAGTGGAAGAGAGTTGAAAGAGACTCACTGGCACTGCCATTAAGATTAAAATTTCATAGCAGTGATGGCTGGCATAATCAATCTCTAAATTAATTTTAACCCTAAACCTCTCCAACCTTGACATAAATCTTAAAAAAAAAATCTGTATTTTCAGAATGATTCTCAGAGGACCTAGAATCATCTACTTAAAATTCAATACAGCCACAGAATGCATGTATTTATTAGTCACATAACTAATCCAGTTTATATTAAATTCTCAAACAACAACTCAGTCTCTGGATATTTTCCAATTTTTTTTTTTTTTTAAAATTTTGAACAAAACTAGGGTTGCATAAGCCAAAAATAAAGCAATGATTTTTCATCCCATCTGAAACAAACATTAGTAAGTTGGGAAATCCAGAGGAGTTTAAAGTTCTTTGAGGTTCATAAGAACTTGGAAAATTTGCAAGATGCCTGGAACCTCATGATAATTTTTTTCGTCAGGAAAATAAAAGCGACCAGGTCTTCAAAAATTAAATTGGAGCTGTATGGATGATGGCTTGCTGAAATATTTTCAAGGAACATCCAGTTAAATGGTCTTTTTCAATGTGTAAAGGTTGAGTTATACAACGAGAGCTGAGAAATCCATATGTATTCTTTAGTCTGCTATTGTTCTACTTAGAAGTATAAAGCAACCTAAAAGAGTGAAAATACAGCAGTAGTCTGAATGCAGTGGACATCACCATGCTGTTGGTGAAATACAGTGATCTGCTTCAAGATGAGCTCAAGATTTGGCTTGGATGCAGAGAGATTATTTATTTCCTTTGATGCTTGAAGTATACTGGGCATGGTAAACACAGCTGTGAGCAGATGTGTGTGCTGGAAGAAGCTGTGGTGTCTGGGGACCTCAGTGCCTCCCTGCTCTCCACACATTCCCTGAGGCTGTGGTGTTTGGAGTCCTTCCTGATGTGCTTCAGGCAGCCAGCAGGGCTGCCTGCACAGCTGTTCATCAGCTGATCATCTCATCAGAGATGATCTCTGTCCCTTGCAGGGTTTCCAACTAATGCTTGCTGAGCTCTCTCCATCACACATCCTGTCTGAGATCAACAGTTCCTCCCACATCTCTCCTGAGGAGCTAGACCTTCTGTTCTGGATGCTTTCCCTTGCAAGGGGCCTTCAAACCATTCCAAGGCCCACCCATACCCTCAGACCTCTGTCTGCTGGGATTTGGGGCCAGTGTAGTGGTCATGCAAGTGAGGGCAGCCCCTGCCCCACTGCTGATGAGGGAAGAAACTCCCTGAAGTGCTGTGGAGGGACTTTCACTAGGCCTGTAGGAGCTGCTTCCTGATGAGCTAAAAGAGGTACTGGATGGACGAAGCCCCAAGTATAAATTTGAGCTAACACTGCCTTATATACATACCACACATACTCGTGGTGGTTTAGCTGTTTGCAATGACAAAAATGGATGTACAGCATGATGAGGACTGAAGTGAGCACACGTTCAAGACCAGAACCTGTGTTTCACAAAACAATCACTCAGAGAAGAAAGGCATGAGTCCCTAAGTTAGGAGAATTAATCAGGGTCATTGGGACATCCAGGAGCACATTGCTGAACTACTTTACTCCTCTTCTGACACTCAGGGGATAGCGAGAGAGAATACAAAGCAATATTACAAAGCAAGGCACAAATCTGCCTTGTGAGCTACCTTTGCATTTGCACATGTTAGAATTCATCCAGCCTCTTTGTGCCAGCTAGAGAAATACACCTAAAGGCTGCTTTAGGTTTTTTGAAGTGCTAGTGAAAAGGGTTTTTCTCCTCCAAATTTTTTTCTTTTATGACTCAGTGCCAGTATCAGGCATAAAACCCACCAAATAAGCCATAAAGGTAACCCTAAAGGAGCTTTCTGAAGTGGAGTGAGTCTAAAGGAGCATCAGCAACAAGCTGAGATTTCACTCATATTGGCAGTGAGATTCTTATACTGTGAATTCTT
Source organism: Dicaeum eximium (assembly GCA_013396995.1). Lineage (NCBI taxonomy): Eukaryota > Metazoa > Chordata > Aves > Passeriformes > Dicaeidae > Dicaeum > Dicaeum eximium. The sequence goes on from VWZP01009260.1 coordinate 117,810, forward strand.
ATATGTTATAATATAAGTGAAATATATTCTTATATTTCACTTATATTGGCAGTGAGATGTCAATACTTTCAGAAAGATTCCCCTTGTATGGATAATTAATTCCTAGAAGGTTCACTTCTGTCAATGGCATACGTTCTCCCATCTTTGGCTGCAACCTTACAGCAGCCCTTACTGTTGAGCTCTCTGACTGGAAGACTGGCTGGGCAGAGCTTATGGCATGGTTTTCCTGGTGAGCAGCTGTTTCCAGTGAGGCCTCAGTCTCCACAGGCCATTGCAAACAAGAAAATGAACACCACACACATTTATAATCTGTTGCTGACATATATAAGGTATTCCACTACTCCTGATTAAACACCTGTTATGCCACCAAGTTGGAGGTTAAAGACAGAGCTGATGATGGAACAGGTCCATAAGAAAATGTCTTTGCAAATATTGTCATCTGTAAGAGCAGGCTTTCCACATGAAAGTTTATTTTAAACACAAGAAAGCATCTTTTCCTGCTGTATTTTTACTATTTTTACTATTTTCTAGCTTTTTTACAGTTAGGAAACCCAGCTTGTAGCAATACGGAAAATCTCTCCTTTTACTTACAAAACAAACCTATGTATTTTTTTAGGTTTATGGATTTACCATCTACAAATGATGCTAGTCCTTCATGAACACTTTTTGACAGCATAAGTGGAAATTGTCCTGTTTTCTGGATCTTGTTTGGTATAGGAGATTGAATCTGTTTGGCAACAGGATCTTTTGCAACTGCTGGCTCTAACTTGTGTAGTAAACATACATTGTGTACTAAACATGCACACAGATGAAGAATATTTAATTCTAGCTGACTGTGGCATTTAAAAAATTTCTTCAGGTATTAGTAAATAGGACACTGGATGAGTCCATACATAAATTAGAAAGTAGTCCTGCCAAAAATATTACAAGAGTTTGGCTTTTACCTATATACTCATCCTATGTGTGTTTGAAAATCAATCAACTGACGATAACCTGGAAAAAAAACCCAAAAGCAAAATACTGAAGGTAGAGTCAGCTTTTCTATTTTTACCTGTTCAAAAGGCAAATGTGAGAGTAACTCATCTGAACTGGAGACAATGTTTTGAGTGACATGCTGAATTTTTTTTTCTTGTCTCCCTGAACAAGTACTAAAAGGAATATTTTCTGTTTTCAAAATCTTTATCTCAATATACAGAGAAGTACTCCAGTGATGTTCTTCTGACAATAAGTGTTTACAGTGAAATTACTTTTAAATGTGTTTCATTGAGTTAAAATTCTGGTGATGGACCAGACTTTCATCTCATTATATTACTAATTGATTGGTAGAAAATTCAATAGCAAAATATTACAGCTTGATTCTCCTGTCCCTGACTGCTTGAAGTGGGGTGATGTTTAAATGGGAAAGGTTGTTTTCAGTCACTGATGTTGTCACAGAGCAGATGGTATGGAAGTGGGGTCTCAGACAAAACCAGGAGAAGAGCTATGTATTGAAACTGGAAAGTACTGGAGCTGGCACTCCAGTATACTTCAACTCCAGTTGAGCTTTTCCTTGGGATATATGGGAAATCTAAAAAAAAAAAAAAAAAAAAAAAAAAAAGAAAAAAAAAAAAAAGTCATATGGCAAGCTGTGACATGAATGCTAAGAGTGCACAGAGTGTCCAGATAATGGGCTATCTACTTTTGATTCAAAAATATTATTTCTTATTGAAAGTAAGGTTTCTCTCATCCAAACTGAGTGTGGTAAGTGAAATGATGTGGTTGTAGACGCTTAAGTGATGTCTGAAAGGGTTTTCTTATTTGTTATCAGAGTAGGAGTTGTTGGTAATAGTTTCACCAACAATTGCAATTTCTTTTTAGGTTTTGAAGGGTCAGAGAAGCAGTGCACCACTTAGGAAGCTGTTGTCCAGGAATTCATCTCTGCAGCATTTTGTAAACAATTGTATTTACGTGTGATTTGATGGTGTTGATCATGTTTGTATTCTAAGCACAAGCTTAGAGTGAAAAAGCAGAAGTCTCTATTAGCTGGGCTAAGGATGCAAAGTCAAAATGTGTTTGAAGTGATGTGCCAGTGCTAAATGCAAGTGTCTGTAGGGCAAACTTTGTATGGCTGTTTACACATTGACCACAAAATCATCATTGCTGCGGTAAAGCATGCAGTGGAACATTGTCCTGGGTCATAAAGTTTTCCTGAAAACACAGGACTTAAACCTTGCAGAGTGGGGCATAACTAGTTATACCCTAAAAAATGTGTGTTTTCACACACTGAACTTTAAAATCTCATTGCTTGATTTTTCTTCTGCTTGGAATTTTCTGTGCAAAATGCTCTATGACTTGTTCTGAATTAAATTTCATTGGGCTGACCTTTATTGCTGTGGTTTTAAGCAAGAGGAATAGCCACCATCCAAACAAAAACTCTAGCTTGTAAACTGTGCCTGTAAGCGCTGGACTGACGTTTTGTTTGACAGAAACATCAGGCTGTGGTCTTCCCTCGTCTGTGATTATTCAACTCACCAGTTTCTTCCCCCCTGAATCCAGGGCACAAACACACCTCAGAAATCAGTTGAGAGCTTGCTGCAACTGATCACTGCTATTTTATCAAAGATTGTTTCAAGCCTGAAACTTTTCTCTCTCCTAGAGTTAGCTTTTTTGTAAAGTGAGATTCAGAATAAACCAGCAAGTTCTTATTTAGCCTGCGATTCAAAAACTCTACAGCCCATCTTGTGCATTCTAAGGTGATATATTTCAGATCTAATAATCACCTTTGTGATTTTTCTGGTGTTTGAAATACCTTCTCTCCTCATTTTCTCCCTAAGGGCCTTTACCTCTAATTAACCTTACTCTGTCAGCAATAGCAATTTATTATTTTTGAACCCAGTTATTTTTCCTTACCTGCTCCAAAGCAGTGGGAGCTAGAACCCAAATTAAGTATTTTTGCTCTGACAATAGGCATACACATTTGAGGGGAACATTCATTTTGCTGAGCTGCAATTACACTCAGTCTCCTCACATCCAGGTTCTTAAAAGCACCTGTCAGACTCAATCTTCTTTGAGATTTCTATTCTCCTGTGTGTTTATGTGGCCTTTTTTTCCTATTCACGTTCAGTTTTATTTTACCTTTCTCTAGAAAAAACACAATATTAAATATATAGGATGATACAGCTTTCTGTTGGGAATTTTCCATCACTCTTGTTGCAAGCTATTTGATAGTTAGCATAGCAATTTTACCTTCGTAAATAAAATTTTTGTTTGATTTTATAGATTCTCTTGAGAACCAAAGAATTGCACAGGAAAATGAATAGATTATCAGTGTCTGTCAGTCATGATCGTTTTCAGTAGTATTACATGTTCAGGGAATTCTCTGAATACAAAAGTCTTAATATTTTGAAATCAGTGGTTCTTACATTGTTTGACAGCAATGTAAAGGACCTCAGCATATCTGTAGCATCTTTTCTTGTTGCTTCTGACCCTATCTGGTTGCGACTTTCCTTGATTTTATCTCCAGCTCTTTATGAACATCAGCAAACTAGTTTGCTTGAGTACTCATCAACAGCTGCTGAGTTATGAAATTCAAATTTAAATAGCTCTTTAATATATTTAGGAAAAATAGGGAGTGTCTGAATTGTAAGCTCAATAGCAGGGGTGTTGCATTTGAAAACACCAAGGCAATTGATCAATGTGGCAAATAGTACAGAAGTTAATTTAAATTTAATAGCTTTTTCTTTCATCTGCATTGTGATATTGATTCCTGTCACCAAAAATAGTGTAACAGGATGTTAGGCATTCTTTCAGACTAATACATGAAGAATTAGGAGAGTCTTTAACAGTGTGGTAAAGTAAAACAATAAAAATAATTAGCTAAAAATAGTTAGGTTATCCTATTAAATCTCCTAGAATCCACTGAGCATTTAACTTTTCTGCCACTTTACTCTGTATGCTTTATTCTTGATTGCATTTTGGAAATGTAATTATATGAAAAGGGCAAATAATCTGCAAAAACTCAGATTAAAGTCAAATTGTCTTTTGTTCCCTGTATTCTTTTATAGACAATTCAGCAAGAGTTTTTGATGCTTATAACTTAATAAGAACAAGGCTAACTACTGGGATTAATCATTTGTATGATATACCCCAAAGATTTCACAAAGATTCATAATTCTAGGCTCTGGTTCTTCTCTATTACAGCTCAACAGAATATTTGACTTGGAGCAACAAGCAGCATTTTAGTCCTTGGAAAACCAGGATGAAGCCCTGTGTGCATTACCTACCTGTATTAGGTAAAATAACATGAGACCTTTCCACAACCGCTTTCCAATATCCAAAAATGGATTTCATTTTTCCTAACCCTGAACTACAGCAGATGGATTATTTATTTAACAGTCTACTGGAAAGCTGTATGGATGAAATGTCAATGTCATTTTAATTTAAAAAAGTTTCATTTTCTCTCCTACAGTCCTTCTCTAAATGTGTGTGAAAAAAAGAAATGTAATTTGTTGAACTATTGATCATAAATACCTAAAAAATAATGAATAAAAGTAAGTTATGTCTCTTTTTGGAAAGAAACAGCTCTGTGAGGTCCCACAAACCTATTGGTTTTTAAAGATATGGGATTTAAAGCATATATTCCCATCCAATCTTTATTTACAAGTTACTTTGAAAACCTCCAATCACTCTTAATATCAAATACCACTTACTGTGCTCTGCCTTAACTCTTAGGATAATAAAGATGATTGAAAGAACCTGTATGGTCTTCTGATTCTGACTTGATAAATGAGCCCAATGTCATTTGGCACAAATTCCTTAGTGGAACACAGTTTCTAATTGCATGACTTGTACCTGTGTCAAACAAAGGCAGTGGGATTAAAAGAAACAAACATACCAAAGTCAGTTAGTTATTAAGAGTTTCCCCTACCTCAGACTGTTAATCAAAATGTCTTGAGAGTCTGTCTGTGGCTGCTTTAACTCCACTCAGGATGCTTCAACTGTTTTGGATATTCTCTTTGCCATCAGGCCATCTTGCTGAGGCAATTATTTCAATGTCTAACCCTTTGCGAGTTTCAGAACCATTACTGTAATAATGATATTGTCACTAAAATGATGTTAATCTTAATAAATAGACTAGGTCCTAGGCTTTGCAGCAAACACTTTATATGCAGAATTATCTTCTGTTTTCACTGGCTGTATATGCCTACATTTCATTACATTTAAATCAGATTCCTACTTTAAGTTATTAAAAAATGATTTATTGGGGTTGTTTTCAGCTTTTAAATTGTTCACTGAGATTGGAGAGACATTACTACTTTGACTATTTGCTAGACCTCATTTGTTGCTTGTACTGGATAGTTGGTCACTTAAGTGCTTTTCTGATTTTTGCTTCACTTGTCTGGATGACTCCTAGAATACAAATAATTTTTAAAATAGAAGTTAAATAATTTTAGCACAAATAAATATTTAAATTGATTTCTCAGCCAACAATTCCCTTAACCAATTTATGAGAAACAGTTAGAAAGAGAAATAAGTTCCATGGGTGTTGTTGCCCTTTTTACTCATCCCTGATGTCCAAAAATATCTTACAGAAACCAGCTGGACTATGGTATTATCAGTACTGGGTCAAGTCTACATTTACATTTCGACATACAGTTTATAGCTTTCTCCAGTCATCATAACTTCCACCAGACTTAAGTAAAGAAATGCAGGGGAGTATTTTAATATGTTATAGACATAGTCTTGAGCTTATTCTCTTTTGCTTATTATGAGCACATTTCTCATATTGAAGGCATTTTATTAGCTCATATAAACCATTGGGTTCACAGTCTTCAATAGAGCCACACAGGTGTATTTTTATATCAGCTGAATATCTTTTCCTAGAAATGCTCTTTTGAGTAAAAATACGTACTTTTCTTTTTACGGGCCTATGGGGAAGCTTAGGAATCTTACGAAGAGCCAAGGAAAGCCTCAAATCAAAATCAACCCAAGACATCTCTCCATTAGCCCAGCTATGAGTCAGGGTGAAGTTCTTGGGGCCTGGGAGCATCTGTGACCAAGTGTGATGCTGGAGACTCCTCTCACACTTTTCCTTACAGCCATGGGGCTCCTCGGTCGTTCCAGTCTGACAGAACAATGAAGCTTAGCTGAACCTTTTGGTTTTGTTACGGTTCTGGCTGTTCAACACTGTCTTCTATTTTGAGATTCTAGAAATAGGTATCTTAACATAGACAAAAAAAGAGAAAAGATTCCTGCAGGCAAAAAGTGTAACTTTTTTTTTTTAAAATTTGAGATGATCCTCGTATAACTATGTCTATTTTTAGAATTATCTTACATGCTCTGGGGCTGACCTTTTTTTAGTAAAAATCTTCTTAGCACATAAAAAAAACTTGTAATGTAAGCAGATAAATGTTGTTAATTTTTTCTTTATCTGTCCTGTCAAATACTCTCTCACTGTCTATTTGCTACAAAATGATAATCCAAAATATTTCTAATTTGAGCTGGATGAAGAACACTCTTGCCTTGGTGATGCATGAAAGAAGGGGTAAATGAGCAAAATTTTGGATTTTGAGCTCATTTCACACATAACTTTGTATACCTGTTTATAAAAAGTGTTTTTGTTTCAAGTGAGAAAGCAGAACAAGGTATTCTGAAGTGGCTTACACCTACTGCCAAAATGGGAACAACTTTCACTGATGCAAGCAGAGTTAGGATGAAACAGCTGTGTTCATATTGAAGGCCACTGGAATGGCATGGTTAAATATGTGGGATTTAGCAAAATACCATACAATATATAATGATGTGCCCTTGTCTGCGCAGAGGTGTAGATAAGATCGGTGTCTACGCAACTCAAGATGGTTGTCCAGGAGTTTCCATTCACATAAGCCCTTGAATATTTCATATATTTAGAGTATTAGGAAAATATATCTTTTTCTTCAAGTAAGGACTGTTGTCAAGCCCTCACTAAATCATCCAGCCTATTTGTGACTCATTATCACAGTCTCCACTGCTTATTTTACTGAAGGGTTGGTTTTTTTTTCTGGACTTTTTATAGAGCCATAGAAATCACGAAACAGATAAGCCCTTTTTTGGGTCCATTTTGCTGATCTCAGGAATGACTCTGGCAAGTTAAAGGAGGAGAGATGATTGAAAGTGATACACAAATTCTTATATATTCTTCAATTCTCAGAATTTTAGAGAAGACATTCCAGGGCTAGAGCTGTGGGAAAGGCTCATACAAAGCTTTATTCCATTTTTTACCTATTTGACAACATTGAAAGCTGATGTGACTCTTGAAATGATGATGCAGTGACATCAGAAACTTCTGTTTCTAAAAGAAATTGCAATTATAATAAAATCAAATATCTTGTAAAATACTAGCAACATCATAAAAATCCTAGGTTGTACAGGGGTGAGTGCTGTGACCACTGACTTTCTGCTCTGCTTTCCTCCCTTCCTCATTATCCTTGAGATTCAGCTGTAGACTGGAAGCCTGCAGGCAGGAGCACCTTGGAAATGCCACCTTAGCAAGATGCTAACTCGTACACGCCCTCCCACACAGCAGCTGTGTAATTAATCACAGGGAATGCTTCAGGTATTAATAGATTGCTGGTGGTGCAGACACTTCCCTGCCCAGACAGTGCAGGATGCAGAGCTGTGCTCACCAGTGAATGTTCCTCCAAAGCCACAGGGGATGCTGCTGCTCTCACAGGTACTCTCCCCTTTGCCAGTTTCAGGTCTGCATCCTCTGCAACCTCAGTCTGTAAAAGCCTTTTGCCACCTCATGGGCTTTAGCTCCCTCATGATCAAGTGTCCAGGACCCAGCTGTGACACAGCAAAGTGTGCAACTTTCTCCCAGACTGCTGAGCAAGGGCATTCAGAAAGACCTATGACAAAGTCAGTGTGGAGCAGAGGAAGGTTAAATTAGGACTTTGGTTTGGTATTGTTAGCAGCTCAAGGATCCAGAAGGGATAGGGCTTATATGAAATCATTAAGAGAGAAAAAGAGGAAATCATCAGGTTGCCAGGCCAAACAATTGATGCCATCTACATTAACAGAGGGGATTAAGATGGTAACTCAGAGTGCTGGTTTTTCCTGGGATAGTTAATTCCCTTCACACTGGCTGGTATGAGGCTATGGTTTGGATTTGTGCTGAACACAGAGTTGATAATACAGAGATGCTTTAGTTAATCCTGAGCAGTGCTTGCACAGCATCCAGACCTTTTCTGCTTCTTGTACTTCTGTGCTGGTGAAGAGGCTGGGGGCGCACAGGAAGCTGGAAGAGGACACATCTGAGACAGCTGACCCCAGCTGACCAAAGAAATATCCCAGATTGTATGGGATCAGCCCTCAGCATATAGAGCTGGGGAAGAAGAACAAAAAGGAGAGACACTTGGAATGATGACATTTGTTTTCCCGAGTCACTGTTATGCATGACAGAGCCTAACCTTCCTGGGCAAGGTTGAACACTTGCCTGACCGTGGGAAATGGTGAGGAATTCCTTGTTTTGCTTTTCTTGCATACAGAGCTTTTACTTTCCCTATTCAACTGTATTTGTCTGAACCCAGAGTTTTTTCAAAAATCTTTTTTTAATCTCTCCCTGATGCTGCTGGGAAGGTAGAGACTGAGTGGCTGAGTGTTGCTTAGCTGCTGGATGGAGTTAAACCACAACACACCCCAAGGCTGGTTGTCTGTCCTTGCGAATTGTAGCAGCTGCCCCTACCCCTCCTGCCTATCTGACAAGGACTCCAGTGCCTTGTCAGGGATGGGGACACACTAAAGCTTAGCTCAATGGACTGGTGGATCCTAGCTGTCTCTTGTGTGAGCCAACCACCAGGTAATTGGTTTCTACTTTTAACTTGCATATATCTTACCTAAACTTGTGCCTGGCTAAAGACACCACAGCAAGTTGACTCAAAACTGGTCTGTAACCCCTCCAATAGTCTCCTTCACCAAATTAACCTCTTTCTCAGCAGGGAACTGATAATGACCTTTCAAACTCTGGGGCTTAGAAAGTGCAGTGCTTGAAGTGGTGTTTCCCCTGTGCATATGACGTACTAGGGAATGTCCATAATTGAGTCGAAGGTAGAAAGGTATTTCCAGGAACCTGGATCCTGCAGAGTGCTACCAGCCTCCAAAACTACCTGTGTTTTCAAGCAGGCTCCCAAGTATTCACTCATCTCCATGTAACTCTACCCATACCACAACAGCTTGAAAATGAGCAGGAGACATGGGGTAATGGGGCTGTTCACAGACTCTGTGTGAACAAACAGTCTGCTACAAGTACAGCATAATTTATTGAGAGCAAAAGCCTTTAAGAAAAAAAAAGATTCAATGAACTGTCTGTAGCTATGTGTAGGCTGTATAGCATCTGTCTGTCTTCCATATGGTGATCCTGCATGTTCAGTGTCCTAAAGCACTTGCACAGCAGCTGGGATGCAGGCAGCAGTGTCATACTCACCAGTCATTTCTGTCTTGTCTGGAGTCAAGGAAAAGGTTTTTCTGCTGTGAAGGACCCTTTTATAATCTTCCTTCCCCTTCAGGAGTGCAGATCACTCCTGAGGTGCCTAGTGACACTGTTCTCTGCAGTGGCCAAACATCTGTGTCACAGCTTGGAAGAAGTTATTCTGATACAAGTGCTCTTTCCCTTCCTGTTTATTTTGATGGCGTTTATGCTATTGCCAAGGTGAAAGGATTTTCTTTCTTTTTTTGGATTTTTTTTGGGTTTATTTAGCTAGTCCCTACTTTTGCTGAACAGACTATTAACTTCTTATGCAGTAACGTCACTTCCCTGACTAGATTGTATCTGCTATTCATAAAATCATTGCCTATCATTGTTATTAGATTATAAAACACCAGCTTCTTGCTCAACACCAGCATATCCAGAGAGAAGACTCAATCTGCATATATTGAGACAAATTCCTTCCTGTGAAGTCTCACCGTCTGTGGTTCATACTCTTAAACTGTCTGACCTTTGCAAATCAAAAAGAGCCAAGAGGTCAAACCATGATCTGCAAAACACTCCAGATGCCTTCTTTGTTTTCAGTGGGAGCCACAATTCATCTACCTGGTGTGTTGCAGGAAAGAAAAGGACACACTTTTATATCATTGTTAGAAACTATCCTTTGGCTGGAATGCAGGAGTGAGCCTTTTGTGTTGTTGTGTCCTATGAATTAAATATGAAAGAGAAAATATAAGGGTTGCTGCAGTAAAACCTTTCTAGTCAGGACAGCACAGAAATATACATGGAAAGCTGTTAAATTTTGTTTGCTTGTACCAAAATAGATTAAATCTAATGACATTATGGCTGGAACAAATTTAGGATCTTTTGAGATAAGAGAAGAAAGGGGGGAGTGAGAATGACTCTGAGTCATAGATGAGCCCTGATCTCAGAGGATGTGCACAGGCAATACTTTCATTGATCTCAGCAGAGATCATCACTTGCATAACAACTTCTGAATCAGGCCCATTTTGAGTGCTGAGTCAGCCTAAGACTCAAATTTAGTTATTCCATCAAGCAGTTAGTTTGGAAAGTGTGGGAAGGTATTTTTTTGCTTGTAAATGGTGTGGCTTTTGATATACCCCTCCCCACCCTAACATTTAAAAAGTGATAATTGAAAGCAAAGTAAAAAAGTTGACATAGAAATTAAGGCAGAAGAGGATGATTATTCACTTAATTCCATTTCTCAGTGTTTTCAGAGAATCAGAAGCCTCCTGACATGACTGGGGTGCTGATATTCTAAAGAGTGTTTCATGAAGAGTTGCTAGTATTATCAGAGCTTCTTTGTGATCATCTTTTTTTTTTTTTTTCCAGCTTAAAATCTAAAGGCTTTGTGGTTGTCTGAGAAGAGAAGACGATGTGGGCAAAAGTGCATATCTTACTATATATATTTCCTTACTTAGATCAACAAATACTTGATGTTTCTTATAGGTTTGTGCATTTCCTGGAACATTTTGGCATGGTAGGGATCTGCATTATTTCCATATGCACATTTTGTCCTCGGTTGTTTACCTAGAAATCATCATGGGCTTCAGAGTTTGTGGATGCCAGAGCTTTATGTCTCTGGGTCCTTGTGGATCCTATATGGCTTATATTCCACAAAGGATTTTACCTGAAAAGCTGCTATAAAGAATAGGTATGTTTAGCATAAATATACTTCTGACATATCTATCTACCTATCAATCAGAGGAATGATGTTGCTATTTTCTTTAATGGTAAATAAATGCTGCAAATTGAAATAAGAGTTTCACAATGTAGAGGTTTCTGTAATACGCTTCTGCAATAAGAAAATGCACATGATCAATCAGTAAAATGCAGTTGGTTCTTTTACATCCATTAGGAAGGAGAGGAGTGTGTATTCTCCAAGCTTCCTTCATGAATATTTAATAGGAGATTAGATCATTAGAGTTTGTCACTTTCAAGCCATTGATCTGAATCAGATTTGCAACTGTGATACATTGTTAAAATTATAATGGGCTCACACACACACACACACACACACACACACACACACACACACACAGTTGTCCTAAAGGTAAAAGGCAGGGCAAAAAAAGGGCAAAGGCTGAATATTGATTAGGGGATTTGAAATGCAATGTAAGAATAATGCTGACTTAAGAACAGGGGTTTTCTTTGGAAGCTCATCCCCATAAGCACGAGATGGAACTTATGAATAAAGTCATGCATACTATGTGAAATCAGCTGTCCAGTGAAGATAATATGCTTACAAAATCATTATGGTTAGATCCTGCTAATGGCCTTAATTCTCTGACAACAATTTCAATCACTGGAAAATTACTCTATTATTTGTTTCTGATTTGCCTGATTTTTTGAAATGCCTGCAAGTTGGTTCCATGGAAAACATGCAATAACTGTTCAACCTACTAGAGCATAGAGATAGACAGGAACATAACATTTGCAGAGAAGAGGTTTCCTTTTTTCATGAAATCTGATATTTAAGACTAAGGTATACTCGTAGTCATGTTATGTTAGCCACTGGGAAAGTGTGAGAGGTCTTGCAATTTGCTAAAATCACCTGTCTCCTGAGTTGCTTACATCTCTGGACTACACATTTCTGCCTGCAAGTCTGACCTAGGTTCACACATCTTTGCATGCATTTGCACTTTTTTTTTTTTTTTTGGTCTGGATATATATAACTTTGAGTGAGGATCACTCAGATTAGCCTGCTGCTCAAAGGTCAAAGTCTTCTGCCACCCATTTTGTATGGGAGCAACTCTCATGTGGACACTGCATTATTTATGTCAAAAGTGCTTTCTGGAAGTCAGCTGAAATAAATGATGAGTGAATTTAAACAATGGGAACATAACCATGACATGTTCTTGACAAGCCAGTAAGCACATTTTCTACAGGAATGAACCAATATAGTGTGCGTGGAAAGAGTCCTCCACTGAAGTAGGTCACGCAATATTTAGGCAAAATTCAGAAGAAAAATTCAGCAGAAAAAACATATTTTCTTATTTCAAAAGAAAAATGAATGAAATTGGTACTTTATCAGTTTTAAACAAAGTCCTTTGGAAGAAAGGGAATTTTCTTGCTGAGCTACTTTTGCAGAAGTCTGTGGTGATGGCACATTTTCCCATTTGCAGACCGTAAGACTGACACTGGTATGAAGGACTGTCCTGGTGTCAGACACAATCTTACTACACTTACTTAGGAACCCAACTTATTTTGTCCCGCTGGTATGGAAAGGACACCTTTCCTTAACAGTTTCATTGCTTTTTTGGGAAAGGCAACCTTTCCCTAAGCATTCGTGTCCTTCAGAAATGTTACATGAGCTAAAACCACCTCCTTCTATACAAATTTTAGAAGGTGTTGCTAAATGGCTTATTTTGATATTACCTGAAGATAATTTCTCTTTCTCTTCTTTGGCACAGTCACCATGAGAACGAATTTTAAGTATATGCCTTCACCACCTCAACATGCTATGAGCTGGTGAATTTTGCCTGGGTTATGACAAATCCTTAAATATATTAAGGGTTTTAATACATAACTTTTTTTAATCCTCTAAGTCTAATATGTCTTAAGTCTAAGAAAAAAATAATGCTTCTTTAGTAATTTTAGTGACGTCCTGAGCATTTGACAGGCATTTCCTTCATAATTACAAAAGAGCTGATGAAGAGGGTAAGTGGAAAAGTGAAAGTATGTGTTCAAACCTCTTCAGCCCCTCAAAGATGAGAAACCCGTGAGGGGAAAGAAGAAGTGCTTGAAAGAAGCACAAGTACCAACAGCTGCATCAGAAAGAACACCACTAATTTGTATTGCCAGAAACTCAGTAAACATGCTAGAAGTTGTTCAGGAGCAAATTGTCATGCTAAGTGGATATTTCTGGGTTGATTACCTGGTTCTGTCACAGTGATATTAATCTACCATATTATAGTGCCTCTTTATTAGAAAGCAGTTGATAACACTTCCAAATTCAGATTCTGTTGTTCCTTATGACTACTCAGTGCCATTTCTATCTTATGAAAAATCATTATTCATTATTTAATTTGTCTTGCAAAACAGGCATATACCTCCAAACAGGCATATACCTCCAAAATCAAACTATTTTCCTAAGATTCTAAAAGGGCATTGGCAACTCGTTTCAAAGTCATACAGAAGCTGAGTGCAGTTTGCTCACAAGCTGACACAAAGCAGCACGTGGTCTGACAATAGTGCAGTCACAGTGTGCTCTTAATGGCTTGCCTTAGTCATACAGCACCAATGTATTCTTCTTAATTACCATGAACTAAACCAGCATCATTCTGCCCCGTTCTGGCTCCTTGATCGTGATACATCTCTTTTTATTGCACAAATAATCAAAGCGTAGCAAGTGACAACACAATTAATACTGGGTTACTGACACCCAGACTATTCATGCTGCACCATTCAAGTCTTCTAAATCTCCCAGCAATTGCTCTGCAGGTGCTCAGACAGAAGAGAAATCCTCCTTGGTGCCATGTAAGAATTCATGTGCATAGAAGCAAATACCCTTCTGGGTCACACTTGCTGTTGCAATTCTCTCCATACTTACACTTCTAGTCCTGCTGTTTAGAAGTTCTGCAGTTCTGAAGGCACAACCAGTGTGCACCCACCCCGAATTGCCAAGGAAGAGCATCTGTAAGAACATTGGTGCTGTAGTTTCATAAGAAGCACTGGTGCTCCTGCCTCTCCTTCCTACAGCAAAAAGCCAGCCATGTCCTCCTTCCCAGGGGAGGCAGCAGTACAGTCACAGAGTTTGAGGACAGCTACAGTAGGAAGGCATGCAGGAAGGCTAAGGCACTTCCAATAGCCTCTGAGGGTTTTGAGGAATGAGTGAGCTTAGACTTCCTTCTGAAAGACTGTAGACAGCAGAGTTCAGTATTACCTTCTCTTTGGCTGGTAACTGAAAGGGCAGGGGACATTCCCTGTCCCTGAGAACAAGGGGCATGCAGCAACACCCATTTGCAGGAATAAATCCTCCCCTCCTTGCCTGGGTGTGATCTCATCCATACCATTGGTTTGGAACAGGCTCTGGATCTTATCATATTCTATCAAAAGTTTCAAATGTTTAACTGCAGAACACAAGGAAGACTGGCTCAGTCACATGCATGCCAGCCCTGGGAGTCCACAGGGATCCCAGCAGAACAGCTGGGCTGGGAGACTGGTGGGATGGCAGAGATGATTTTGATTCATCTTTGCAGGACAGACACAGCTATGGCATGGATTTTGATGTGAGAATCTTTAAACTCCTTGCTTGTGATTCTTCTTCAAGAGCTCGCAAAACTACAGCATGACACAGGAGCTTGGTCAATAAAGAAGGATGAAGAAGAAAGATAAAAAATATTTTGTCATGGTTGGATGCATTTCCTGTGAACATAGGCTCTGACTGGACAAAAAAAGAGTGAGTCTGCTCTTCTCAGGCTATCTTGTGAAAAATGTTTGATCTAGAATCTCTATCAAAATACCAAATCCTCACTCACAATTGTATAAAGCACACTCCAACAAGCTACAGTTTTATAAAAGGCCCAGAATGTCACAACTATGAGGCACCACAGAAAGGTGTGGCAATATCTATCACTGCCAATGTCATAGACCCTTGCGACTGAAAGAAATTTATTTATGAGGTGGAAATCCCAGTTGATGAGAGAAAATTGATATTGCCCATTACCACCAGGAAAGATAAGAAAATTCTAGGTGTTTCTGTTCTGATATTGCTGCTCACAAATCCATCAATCCATCAGCTCTGCCATATGTGGGCCAGCCTGGCACCTGGCAGAGGTCAGTGCCATTAGAAACACAGTTTACACCTATGGCTTACTATTTTGGCTGTGGCCTTTCTCCACTATTTTTAAGCAAGGTGAAGAAAAAAATAATCTGAAATTCTGATAGAATTCACATAAAGGGTGAGAAGCAGCATCAATTTGCTCACCATTGTGATAGTGACCAATATGGTGATTATGAGGACCCTGGAAGAATTGATAGAAATCCACTGGAAAACTTTAGAGATCTACTGGACTTGCAGATCACACCATGTCTTTATTTTCCCTGCTCTGTTTCTTAGGACATTGATTTATCTTATCTGCAGCAAATACAATGATGTGATGATGACTCTATAATAGTTTTCATTGTGTCTTAGCATCTGTGAAATTCCATATGTCTCTGCCACCTCTAAGCTATTACTTTTCCAGAAATGAGATAAAGCATGATTCCTAAAAGGGGAGCGATGCCATTTATTTCTATGTAGATGCAAATTACATATCCTGTATTTCAAATAAACCCTTCCTGGCTCACAGTTTACCTCAAAACCTCTCCAGAACTTGAAACCCAAGTTCATTCAACTTTATTATAACTCAGTGGTTCTACTTAGCAGTCAGCTTTCATTTACCTCAGCAGGATTAAGTGAATCCATTATTTTCAGCTAACATGCAGTGGCCTTCCTTGATCCTTTGTACATCTATTCTTTTTTTCTTTCTTCTTTTTTACTTAATAAAAAAAAAAAAAAGAAAAGGAAAAAAAGAATTCTTGCATTGCTTGCACTTCTCCATTTAAAATAAAAAGTAGTGGAAAGGAGTTTGAGGCCAATGTTTGAAATAAACACATCAATATTTAGTTACAGGGAAATAAAAGTCAAATGGGAAAGAAGAAAAGTCTCTTGTGTCACTGCTAAATGGTGAGATGGTGATATCTGTCAGAAAGTCTTGCTTGCATTTCAGCTTGTAGGAGGCTTATAAATAAAGTTGCTCACCCACAATTTGCTCACTTTTGTTTGTTTCCATCCCTTGCAGATGACCATGACTGTAAATCGTGTTGCTCCGTCTCACAGCAGACTGCCTCCACCAAGGCTGCTTTGCTCCAGGACCTTAATGAAGATGAAATTCAGGCCCACAGCCTTGTGCCTTGAGGACTTGCCATGCACTTTTCCTGTGAGAATGTTTATGCTGCCCAGCACTGCACTGTACAGCAGCACCTGCAAAAGCCTTGAATAATCTATCTCTGGTCCATTGGTCAGCCTCGTGCTTCCCCCAGACTAATTAGTGGCACTCCAAAGCAAGATGAATTGCCTCAGGCGCCGTGCCAGGCTGCAGCGCTGTGTGTCCTGAGCTAACTCGCCAGTGTGACGCAGCCCTGTCTAGACACACCAGCCTGGACTGAGCTGGCTCTGTCACCTCTGCCTGATGTAAACACTCAGTTCCTGTCAGCCAAAATATAGAGCATTTCCGATGCAGTAAGCAGGTCACAAAGGGAGCAGGTGAGCGTGCCACGTCAGCTCTTTTCAGATGTGCAGCCTTTCCTTCCCAGCATAGTTGGGATGGATGACTGGTGTTCCCCTGTGGCTCTTCTCCCCTGTTGTAGCTACAAGACCTCAGGAGAAAAGGTTAGGTTTGGGAATGAGCATGAGGAAACTTGCCATTTTTTACCTACTACATCTTAAACTAAATGCAAGGGAAATGAATGCCTAGAATTTCCACACCACTGGAACCATTTGTCCACAGATGGAGCTAGTTGAGACTCTTTCTAAATACCGAATTCGTGCTGCTTGTGCCATTCATACTTTTCATTGTTGTTGTGCTTCTGGTACAAAAATGCTAGGGCCTAAAGAGGTGTCTGAGAGAACTGCTACTTCAACAGGGGTATGGGCACTCTGTTAAGCTCTAGGAATAGAAAAGAAGAAAATTCAAGTTTTGCTCATAACCATTCAAGTTGATTTTAGACAAAATGGAGAACAGCAGCCTTCCAAACTGTTGGTACTAATGAATATGTATTGCAGTCACATGAAGATTTGTGAGCAGAGTGCATATGACATCTTTTGCAGAGGGTGCTGCCAAGCCTGAGTACCTAAAAAAGCACTGGTTAAATCAAGGGTTACACTAGGGGCAAATCAGTATCTTGTTTCTTTTATAATTTACAAATCCATCAATTCAAACCTGCCACAGTTAAAAAGTAGTATGAAAATTCTGGAGTTTTTTGATTCTGTCATTGTTCATCAAAATCTGACATGACAGGAAAAGCTGTATATCACTTGCTTGACTGTTAGACAAAAAATGTACATTTCATACCTAACTTCTCATGAGTGCTTTTATTATCCAAGGACAAGTAAAAGGACATTTTGCACATAAAAAGTTATGCATATGAAGGAGCCCTTCAGTATCAGTTCATTCCTTCAGACACGTGGATGAAACATGACAGCTACCTCTACTCTGTTTCTCCTTTGTCAGCACCATGCCTACGACCTCTTGGATTCCCTAAGTTGGAAGAGAAGACTCAGGGATGACTGTCTTCAAAAGCCTGGCTATTGCTGCATTGTTGAGGTCAGCATGCTGCCCTAGAGAGCTGTGGAGAGAGGCTATTGTTTTTAGTCTGGGGCTTGAGAGTTTAGAGGCTTAGAGTTTCCTTCTCTGGGGCAGAAAAGACAAGCTCAAAAGTTCTAAAAAGAAGGAGTAATATAATTAGTGAGCTCACAAAGGGACAAAAAAATCTCCAAGAGTTTTCCTTCTTTCAGTCTTTTCTCTCTTCATCATTTCCTTCTGGCCTTTTAATGTCCCACCCACTCTTCGGTGTAAAGGTATCACCACGACAGGCCCAAACCAAGCATAGTAGATGATCTCTGTAAGGTAAAAGAATATAAAAAGAAATGTTTTCACCTTCACCATAGATGAAATCTCCCAGGCTGTGTTTAATTTGCTCATTGCTTACATCAGTTGACTTCTGTACCTTTAAGTATGTACTATTTATCAGTAGAAATTACTTAATAAAGGTCTTGAGGGAGAGTGCTATGACTTGCTGTGACTTGCTATGCACTCTGCTGATTATAAATATTTTATGTGTCTGAAGTGAGAGCTTTGTGTCACAAAAGCCTTTGTAAATTTGTGTAACTGAGCTCTACTGATATAGAGTGTGGATAGAGAAAATATTACCAAAAATAACAGGTTAAACAGAGAAAAAATACATGCTGAGGGGTACTATATGAAAGGCTGCTAAGAGTTTATAAGCTTGTCAGACTAGTTGTCTTATTGGATTCGTCAGAGCTGATAAACTCAGGACACCACAAATCTATCCAGATCGGCACAAGGCCACCAGCAACAGCTTGTATAAATCCAACGACATCCAAGAAGGATTTTATGTGCTCTGTTTAGAGAAAGAATATGGGATTACACATATGCTGATGAGACAAGGGACCCCTTGAGGCATTTGCTGTCTTCTGCCTCTAAGTCAACAGCTGGGTTTGACCCCTGAGCTGCTGCTGCAGCTGGGCAGTGCTGAGTGAGACCAACTTATGTAAGGGAATAAGCAGCATGGGGATAGCTTTCTGCTGTTAATAATAACAACAGCCTGATACTGTAGTTGTTGTTCTTCTTCTTCTTTGTACTCTTGTTATCCTGATGGATCTCTATTATTTAAGGTTGTACCCATTAGTTTTGGTTGTGACATTTGTCTCCCTTGACCTGACCCCCTGTCTGGGAAAACAGAACATGCAACACCTGTGCATTGGGTCAAACCCTGTGAAGGAGCAGCACCAGAACAGTAAGCACAGAGAAGAGTCATAGCATGGTGCATCTGAAACATCTAAAATGCCTTTCTATCCTCTGGTGGCCAATGCTGGCATCCAGTGCATACCTTCAGCTCCAGAGAGTATAGGAGGGTATGTTTCTAACCAGAAGGTATAGGAACAAGTCCACTGTTATGATCTCTCCCTTGCTTTTGGGTAAGACAGCAGCACATTCCTATTTCTGTTGTGTATTTATTGTGTTTGGAATGAGTTTGCTTCCCACTTTAGGAGACAGTGGTAAAATCTGGTCTATCTGAGATTATCTGGTGAGGGTAAACAAATTTATGCCCAAACCTGATTTTTAGGAAAAAGGTGGTCTCACATGTTTTAAAAAATGCTGCATTAAAATGGACTCACCTTTAATTTTTTCTATGAGTGATTGCTCTCAGTAGACGGTGAACTGCTGCCAAGTAATCAAATATTTGCGTACCTACTTAACAGACACCGGATTAATCTATAACTTGTATGATAGCATTTGAAAATGTGATAGTGGTTTGTGTCACGCATCTTGAACTACTCTCAGGTCCCAAGTGCTGGAACCATGACATTCAAAGAATGTTTTCCTGATGAAATGTGTTAATACTTTGCCATATGTAACCACTAGTGATGAATTACTTTGGCATTCACTGTAAGAACATTAACCAAGATGAACCCATTTGGTGTTAATGTCAGTGTAATATATAGCTCCCTGGGTAACCCCTTGGAGCTTAACATTCATTTAGAAAACAGTTTTTCAAAAGAGTTTTACACTATGCTTTTCTATTTTAGAATTAGCAGACAAGCCCTTTTGGATTATATTTTTCATTTCTGCCTCAAAGCTGTGCTCACTGGCTAACCTGCATTTTAGTATTGAAATCTCTGTTCCTGAGGGAAAGCTTGGATGTCAGTATTACAATATACTCTAAAATCACAGATATTGATGGGAATAAGGTTATTTCTTTTGAACTGCTGCATATATCACCAGGCTCATACATCCAAATATCTCTTCCATACTACTTATACCTTTGCTTGTATTACTGTCTTCTAAATTGTATTTTGTACGCCTGAACAACAAACAGATGTTTCTTCCTTTCTTGATTACTGTCTAGTCCATGTTTTCTGATCCATGTCAGCCATTTTCTCTAGTCAAGTGAAAGACTGTTTATCATTTATTTAATTTGTAGTTTGGAATGCTTTTTTGAAATGCAGGAGAAGCATCTCTCCCTGCTCTCCTTTCCTGCCACCGCTGGAGGTTTGGGCACAAACTGACAGCAATCCATGGGCTGGTGTGCTGTACATGGTATGTGGTGTAGCTGGTGTGACAGTAGCAAACTTCTGTGTTTGTGTTGCTGGGATATTGTGAGGACAGACTGCAGGGTTTTATTTGTGCTACCAGGCAGTGGAGGAACAAAATTCCTACCCTGAAGCATAAATCCTCTTTAGATGAGATGAATTCTTGTTGAACTTTGATAGCAACATGGCCATTCAGGGGTAATTGCTTGTGTATGAAGATGTTTTGGGATTGAGAAGTTAGCCTGATTTTAATCCATTCAGAGTGCTCTATTTACCACTAAACGTCAGCTAGTGCTAGGGCAAATGCCAAATTTCATTTCAAAAAGAAAGTTAATATGATAAGATTTATTTTCCATAAGCCATGTTGATTTATATTATATTACCATCCATTAACTCTCCTCAAGTGGTTGTTGCATTATTTAGTTGGTGATCAATGTTAGGATTGATCATCCTGTTTGTCCTTTTCAAAATGTTATGAAGTTTCTTTTCTTGCAGCTTTCTGGGGCATCTGCTGAGTTCCTGGGCTTTTTGAAAGTTGGCATTACTGGTCCAGAGAGCTTGAGCAGCATTTTTAAAGAGACGATTTCAAACTATGTCCACTTATTATAAAACTTTATAGAATATCATAGTTTTATTATGTGTTTACCATTTTAAGGCACTACTATTGTAAAGGATTTTATTTCAGCATCATGATCTGGGTCATTAAAAACATTGCCTTTTCCCACACATAAAAAAAAAAATGTTTGCTGGACACTCC
Source organism: Dicaeum eximium (assembly GCA_013396995.1). NCBI lineage: Eukaryota > Metazoa > Chordata > Aves > Passeriformes > Dicaeidae > Dicaeum > Dicaeum eximium. Next base: position 138,846 of record VWZP01009260.1, read on the forward strand.
CATTTTTCTGCCTGATTATTAATTGCTTGTAGAGTTTTCCTCTGCTAATGGACCTGTGCTCTCTCCCAGGGGCAATGAGCACAGCTGCCCAAAGACCTGCTAAACTAGATATTTCTTGGATATATTTGCAAGGTCAAGAAAAGAACAACCAGGAATTGCTCCAAGGTTCCAAGATCTCCTCCGACTGGTCTTAATTATGAGTTGGTAGGTCTTCATGCATTCATTGGCTTCCTCTAGTAGTTTTCTTGCTCCTAAATTATAGTATTAAAATTTTTGTATTAAATTCCACATACTATTATATTATTCCACATATATATTCCACATATACATGTACTTTTGTGGTTACTTTCACTTTTCCTCTAAAACAGGTTTTGGGTTCTCTTTAAACCAATGTAACATTACATCTGGATTCTAGATTTAGACCACAGATAGACTTTTTTGAAAATAAATTAAATATTCTTCAGATTTTTCTGACATATTTAATTTTTTGTTGTTTACCTTTAATATTTATACTAACAGATTAGGCTTATAACTATTTTTAGCTTTGCAAACCCTTTTTTTTTAAAGAACTGAATGTTTGTCGCTGGCAAAATATTCTGTTTGGAAGATAATAAATGTAACCCCTGATTTAATCAGATCTCTGATAAACTTTTTCCTTTGTTACAATGGGTACACAAAATTGAATACAACATACCTGAAGTGAAAGTTTTCATTCAGAACCTTCAGGAAATCCAGATAACTTAGTATTTCCAGTGTGAGACCCTCATTATGCATCAAACAATAATTTGTGAAACAACAGCGTGGTTTTCCTTTTATGATATCCTGGGAAATGCAGTGTTTGACTGAGAGGATCAGCACAGGTCAGAGCAATGTGTCTGTCCCAATTCTCTTAGGAGAAAGCGATCCAACAAACAAACTCTGGAGAAAAGTGAGGAACAATGAGGGAGTGTCTGAATCTGTATGGGATGATGTAGCTGCTGTTACCTATGAAGAGAAATTTTAGTACCTTTTACTATTTTTACATAAAGTTCCTTGAATAGATTAATTTTCATTTCATCTGAGACCCATTTTTGCCAGTTTCTTTTGAGCAGCCATAGGGATTCCAAGTACAGCATAAGCAAATGACACAAATATACTACAAAATACTTTCACAAATATTTTACATTCATTTTCCTTGCAGCTTTGAGCAAGGTTTAAATATCAAACATTAAAATATTCAAAAGAAAAGATTCAGTTAGAAGATTTGTCATTCTGTTGGCTGAGGTACTTTAAAGATAGGACTGAATCAATGACTAGCATATTATGAACAGCACAAATTCTGAGCAAATATCAGAAAATAAATCCAAGACCACAGATTAATTAAAAAGCAAACTTAAAAATAATTTTTAAAAATGTGCAATAAGTTGGTGTTGTTAAACCATGACAGTTAGTTCACTACCAAAAGATCAAATAAGGGAAACAGTCCCACTACTTCTCCAAATTGATTCATTCATTCTCAGATAAAAGAAAAAAAAAAAAAAGAAGAAAATGAAAAAGACTGATGTACAAATGTACACTGTCTTCTTTTCTTTTCTAAAGGATTTCCCAGTATAAGTCCATACATGAAAATTATAAATTAAACCACAGAAGGAGAGATAGAGTCCAACCCAGAGATAGAGAAATAGATTCTTTCTCTATTTTGAGGCCACCTTCTTGTTGCATATAGCATGAACAATTAATTCACAGCAGTGGTACTTTAATCCAAATTACGCTTAGTTAGATGTGCTGTCATCCATAATGTTATTTTCTATCTGGAGACTGCAGATATTATGATGATCCCAACACAGAAACAGGATTACTACTTGGGATTACTTAGGAAGTCTTTCCATTGAGATTTTCTTCTTTCACCCTCCACTTCAGCTGTTGTCCAAAAAACATGACAGAGACTAACAATGATCACTCTGGTCTTTGTCATGATATCTGCATAGCAAGAAGAAGTTCAGAAAAGATCTGCTGAACTTGTTTCATAATGAACATGGCCAGCTATGTAGTTCCACCTTCCTTGAAATCAAGGAAGGACAGATTTTTATTCCAAGCCATTCTGTGGAAAAACACCAGCTGACAGCCCCAGAGTGACAAGCTGGCAATGCAATGTCACATTTGTGTACAGGTGAAACTGCAGCTGGCTAAAATGTGTATTTGCAAGACATTATTTATGCTTTGCATTTATCTTTTATTCTTTCTGCCTTTGTGGAGCTATAGATATGGGTGGTTAAATGTGGCAAATGTTGCCATCACAGATATTGCCTTTGTCATTTTGTCAGAGATTTTGCTGAAGTCCCACTCTGTATTTGATAATTCACAGAACTCATTTCTATTAATATATCTGTAGTGAATACTAATTCACTAAAGTTTTGCTTGTTTGTTTTAGTACTGCAGTACCAGCTTTGTGACCTTAATTTTATTCTGGAATCAGTTCAACCTACTCAGCCTTTGATTCAAATGCATAGACACTTTTTAATTGAACTTTTTTCACTCTGTGAATGTTGGATCCACAGACACTTCAGGAGCTGTAGCAAAGAGCTGTCAACTGTAAAAACAGGAATATTCCAGAATTTAATGTCTTTTCTGAGAATATTTGAATGGGAAGATGACACTGTTCCACCTTTGAAAACTGCTTTTTGCTTTGTGAAAGCTGGAAATAACTTTCACCTTCTGCAACCTGTGGCATAAGTGTTTTTCCATTTTTTGATGCAGTAGTAGCTGTTTACACAGCTCTGCACATGGATGCATTTGTAAGGAATGGTGGGATGAGGTGGCTGTTAAACTGGATGAATTTGTGGCTGAGAATTGGAAAACATTTATGAAAAAACACATGTAGGGTGCCTTCCAGAGTGAGAAAAGCCACAAACCCTGACCTACCTCATATTTAATATAAAAATATGATCTGCCTTTGCTATCACATGCTGTCAGAAATGCTGAGACAATATTTGGGGATGAAGAGCTTGACAAGCCATGACTGGTTGTCAGGGGAAGGTGTTTGTGGAGTTTCAAGGAGTTGTTTTACCTCAGACCCTGGGTCACAGGTATTTTTCTGGGAAGCCTACACTGCAGCAGTGAGTAACTATGCCCTTTTCATCTTCCCTCATGGGAACCACCTTCAGATTTTTTTTTTTTTCCATGCTTCTCTACAATGCTGTAGTTCATTTCAGGTCTCACTGAAAAGCACAGTGGCTTGTATGAAGTGGCTGTATGAAGGTATTTGACTCATCCTGTATTTCTAGATTCCTCTGTGCCAGGTTCTTTTGAACTAGGCTTCTGTGGGAAAAACCAACTCCAGAACTGACTTTCTGCACATCCCTTTAAGAGATAGAATCCTAGTTACAAACAAACAAACAAACAAACAAACAAACAAACAAACAAACAAACAAACAAACACCAAATCAACAGCCTGACTAAATATGAAGATTCTTGAAGACTGGGACTTTTTTCAGGGTCTATGCTCTGATACACATCTCTTAAGAGAAGTGAACTTGACCATTAAGTGTAAGGTAATTGCAAACACAACACATAACTTTAGTTCAGGATTTTGAAAATTGGCACTTAGAAAGAATGAACTACCTCAATTTTTGAGCAAAATAATTTTTTCAAGAAAGAACTTATTTAGATTTTTTTTTTGTTAAATTTTAGATTGCAAACGTGACAGATAAAATAACAAAAAAGTATCCTTTTTCATTTTGCAGAGTTTCACTTAGGATTATTTCTAGACTACCCTACAGAATGAAATGTTATTGTCATATCAGGTAACAGATAATGAGATGAACTTTTGAAAGCAGGGGTTAAGGAAGGAGAGAGAGCAAAGATGAAATGAAGGAGGAAGGCACGGCGGATAAGCAACAGACAAAGTAAGAAATGCAAAAAGGGTACTCTGGGCAGGGAATGTTGCAGATGAAAAGAGAAGTATGAAGGTGTAGAGAAATGAACAAAGAAATTAAAAGATACACGTTTGCAATAGTCAGAGCTGTAATTTTGTAGTGTGCCTAGGAAGTGGAAAACAAGTGTAAAACAGACAGATTATATCTAATTTAGTGCTTCTCCAGGTGCTGCAATCAAACCTCCAGACTACATTGTAATTATTCTGAAGAAGTATGAAGGTCATTCATTGCAAAGGTGAGGTCTTTGTTTCCTAGAATGCATTTGTTTATATATTTATTTATTTATTGTTTAGTTTTCTAGAAGGAGAAGGACAGGAGGCATTGAAGCAGAAAGTGATGCCCAGGAAGTTCCACCTGAATATAAACTTCTTTATTGTGTGGGTGACTGTGCACAGAAACAGATTGCCCAGAGAGGTTGTGGAGTTTCCCTTACTGGAGATATTCAAGAACTCTGTGGACACAATCCTGTGTCGAATGTTTTGGGATGACCCTGCTTGAGCAGGGAGATTGGACCAGAGGACCCTCTGTAGTCCTTTCCAGCTGGACCCATTCTGTGATTCTGATTTGCAGAAGGAGAAGGAGACAGCAAAGGGAAAGTGAAGGGGAAGAGGAAGTGGAAAAAAGGAAAAATACACAACCTAGAAATGTTTCACAGACTTTTACTCTCAGGTGTGTGCTATCTCTCTTTTCTAACATTGTATATGTATATACATATATATATATATATATACACACACACGTGTGGGCACTCTGCAGAAAGGTTGAAGCCATTAGCTGTAACACAACCAGCTGCCCCACTCTTCCTGTGCACATCTGCATTGCTGTAAAATGTACATATTTCAGGGTTACTGGTTGCATTTATTCCACAGATAGTTAAGTTCTACTGTATTGCCCAAATCTCTGTAATTTAATCCTTGTCTGACAACTATTCAAACAAAAAGAAGAGAGGGAAATCCTGAGGTGATTCAAATATCGACTTGGAGCAATCATCGTTTTGCACACAGTCAATACTGACCTTTTTCATTTGGAAATCTTGAAGGGGAAAAGAACAGCTGCTTTTTCCATTACAGTTTAACTATTAAAATAATATATACAGAGTGTCCTAGTGTGCCTGGGCAGTTTTAGAGAGAAACAGAGGACAAGTAAGAGTTTTACACCCTCACAGCATCTAGAAACTGTAAGATACTAAATTTCATGTCCACACATTTTTCATACCCAACTGTTTGATATTTCTGTGAAGAAGAAGGACTCTTGATGTTCAGAAACATTTTATGTGGTGATTACAAATTATCCCATCCCAAATCCCTGTGTTAGACTGTATATTAGCACATCTCATGACAGCAAGCTTGGCACTGGCAATGACGGCACCTGAAAATACATGTAATGGGAAAATTTTGTGTCTCAAAGAGGTTTTCAGACTTAGGCTACTGAGTCCCTAAGTGACTTTCATGTCCCTTATTTGCTTCATCTCCCTCAGGCATGCTTAAACACCCAGGTGTAAAGACAGCTGCCACAACCAGCAGTTATCACAAGATAGAGAGATGCCAGCTAGTTAAAGATATTTCTCTCATCAGGAAGATTTTGTTGGCTACCTTCCATTCATAACACCTTTAAATTTCCTGATCTGTGACAAGTCATCCTATCAGATAGGAGAAGCCATACTGAAGTAAACAGGAGATTATAATACATGGCATGCTGCTCTCCAAATTAATTATCTGAAATCTGCCCTTCATGATCACCAGGAAAAAAATGCTAAAAACATCTTAGCTGTGTTGGTCTAGATTAATGCCTGGTATGATTTTACTGGTATCAGGGAGAAAAGACTTATTTCCAGGTTAAATACTTCTCCAAAGTTACATGATGGAATGATCTGTCTGCAGATAACTACTGTTGTTTGTAATTAAACCATTATCAATGAAATGTTAATGAAGAAAATACTGGGCTGAGCTCTATAGAAATGGGGTATCAGTACTAGTGGAAGGAGAATGTTTGTATAAGAGAGATAATCATTTACAGAAATTTCAGCATTAAAAAAGCTCCCTCCTCCTTCTTCTTGGAGGATGGAACTTTACATCTCTGAGGTAAAGACTATAGCAGCAGGCTGCCCCAGTGAGGGACTCACCTGAAATTGAAAGTGCTAGCTTTTATTTCTACCTCACATTTTTTGGTAGATCTCAGAATCAGGGTAATGAATTGGACTATTCAGATGTCTAAATATTAATTTTTCAAGTTTGATGTTTCCTTTCTGAAATATTTTTGATTGTATGGATTCTATTTGTAATTTAAATTTTGCATTTCAGAGACACTCTGGGTCATGATGTCTCACTTTCAGCAGCTCTGTAAATAAAAAATGCAGTCTGCTCACCATTAACACACTAAAGAAAGTACACTGAAAACATTCCCATATAACAGCAAGTTAAAAATAAGCATCTTCAAAATTTCTTGTTGAAGCTACATCTGTTTTCATTGTCAATCTGCAGGCAGCATCACCTTGAATTCACTTACTTAATTATAATGCAGTCAGTGGAATGTCAGGATTTCAATACAGGTTCATCTGCTGGGCTACATCAAATGCAGAACAAATCCTGATTATATGTCTGAGGTGCACCAGAATGGAAGCAGCAGTTTTTATTTCCAGGGCAAGATGGAGAGAGGGAAATAAGGGGAAGGGGAAGGGGAAGGGGAAGGACCCCAAGGGGGCTAGAACTAGGGGACTTTAGGGAGTTAAAGAAGAAATATGTTGCTCAGAGTGAAAATGACAAAGCTAAATCAGTGTGTACAGTACAGGTAAAAAGAAGCAAGGCTGTCTGATTCTATTGATAGTATCTGAAAAACTACAGCTTTTGAAGACAGAAATCAGATAGGTCTGGACCTTCTGTTAGAGGGAATAATAGGACAGATAAACTAGCCAGCCTCTGGCTTTTAGCATTCCAGTACTCTCATGTTGCTTGGGTGAAAAATACTGATAATAACTGCACTTCTGAGCTAGGGCAGAGACTTCTGAAGGATGGATAAAGGCTAATTCACTCCTTTGCAGCAAAGACATGGATTTTCGCTTTCATATCCTGTGTTAAAGGAACATTGCATCTTCTTGTCATGCTCAGACACAATATCCACTGCAGATCCAAACAGGTTCTCCCATGAGATAGGATCCAGTTCTATGTGCTACTTGCACAGTGTGAAAACATTATCTGTACTATTTTTTCACTAAAAGTTACATAAAAAATAGTGCTCCTTCTCAAAACTGGTCCTCATAGCTACTGCAAGAATAACAGGCCAGGAATACAATTTTCTATGTCTGTTTTCCGCAATACCTAATTTAAATTACTAGAATTGGCCTAAGGTAGGGGGCAGAGACTGCAGACCACAGTACAGAGTGTTAAGACAGTGTGTGTGTGCAGACCTAGGCACAGGTTCTTAACTGCTAATGATACAGCTATCAGTGAAGAAATCAACATCTATCAAAAAACACAGGTTTTTGAGAAAAGTACCTAAACCAAACCAAACGCTCAAGTAGGAGCACCTGATCATGGACATTACACACTAATACAGAAGCAATCAAAGGAAACAGCTCTTGTGACAAAGGAGAACATTCAGTATTAGGGTAGAATATTCCATTATTCCTCACCAAGGAAAAAATCAATTTCTCTCAAGACACCCAAGAAAAAAATCAACAGTGTTAGTTTTTCAGCTTTTATTTCCTAACTATGTTTCAAAGCAATGTTTCTTTGTATAAGCAAAAAAATGAATTCAAACCTTGAGAAGAACTTTTAGCAAGCAGAAGACAGTAAAAGAAAAAGCAAGCTAGACTCAGTCATAATCCTCACTAAGACCATACTTTACAAGAACAAAAGGGCAAACAAGTAAACAATTCTTAATTATTTGTTTATGTATCAAAGTAAGAATCCAGGTGATTAGCAAGAAGATTTAGAAAATCAAAGTGAGAAAGAGAAATAAAAGAGAAATGGTTGTTGACAGAAGCTTGCTGGGAAGTTATGCAATGAGAATCCAAAACTTAATGTCAAGAATTTGTTTCAAAAGAAGAATGGTAGAAATTTGGATGCATTTTTTTCCCTTCTCATAGACTGGTTTCTGTTATAGAGTCCTGGATGGTTTAGGATCACAAGTCCTCCAAAATTTTGAGGATTAACATTATAATCACTGAAACAATATGGACTTAAAGTACATTTGTTCCTGACTTTCTGACCCCTCAAGAAAGATAAGTGATCATGTATAATGTGTTGGAAAAAATCTCTATTTCATGGACTGCAACCTACAGGGCATCTGTTGATTACAAACCACAAACCACCCCTCAACAACAATTTTTGAATACAGTCTGTTCTGTAGGCTGCATGAGGTAACTAAATTTTAGCTACAAATTGGCAGACATTCTTTCTTGTAGGAAAAGAATTAATCACTCACCTAAAAATTTGCAGTTGACTAAGTGCCAGAGATGATGATCATGTGGTTATATTTATTTCATCCAAATAAATTGTGATGCCCTTCACTTAAGAAGGAGTCAGTACAAAACATGGTTAGTCAGTGGTTGGCAAATCAACTGTGTTTCAAAGGTCCCATGAGAAGTGGCCAATGTCATTGCAAGGCTGCTTCAGATCACTTGTGAAAGGTCACAGCAACTGGGGAATCTCCCTGATGAGGAAGGAAAATGTCATGCACCTCTTCAGGAAGAAAGGCACAAAAGACTTGGGAATTACAGGCTGGCCAGCCTAATCTTGGTTCCTGGGAAGTATGTAGAGCAAATCCCCCTGGAAATCATACCCAGGCTTCTGAAGAAGAGTGGGAACAAGTGAGTGACTTGGAATAGCCACACTGATTTATCTTGGGAATAAAAATGCAAAATCTTACAGAAGTGATGGAATAACCTCATGCAGCAGGCCAGGTGTGGAGCAGAATGGCTGGAAAGCCTTGGAGTCCTAATGGTCAATAGAATAGCCTGGCTATGAATCAGGAATGTGGCTTTGCCATGGCAAAGGTAACCACACCTCAAAGTGAACAACTGGGATTGCAGGTGGCAGGCTGAGGTAAAAGACCACTCTGCTCTGTTCAGCAGCCTGAACAGAGTGCTGATGTACTCTATCCATTTTTGGGTACCCCGACAGGAAAGATCCTCATGTATTGAAGCAAGTGCAATGGAGGGATACCAAGATGCTAAGGGGACTGGAGAACAAGATGGATGAGGAAAGGCAGACAGAAATGGATTAGTGTAGTCTGAAATGGAAATATATAAGGACCTGGAACTGTCTTGAACTGCCTTAATCTACCTACTGTTGGTGTTTAAAGAAAGTGGAGTAAAAGGAAAAGAGGCAGCAGATCCAATTCTAGGGTAGAAACATTAGTTGTTAGAAAGAATATCACACTATGGGTAGTCAAACATTGCAACAAGTTGTTCAGAGAGGTTATGTGAAGTATCTTGAGTTATTTAAAGTCTAATTAGACAAGGGTTTAATTTAACTCTAAAGGTGAATCTTACTTTAAAATTAGCCCCTTTTTGAGTGGGGAGGTGAGCTGGGTGATCTCCAGAAATCAGGTACATAGTATGTGATTATATGATTATATTTGCAGTTATCCAACTTTTGGCACAAGCAGTAACAGGATAAATTTTCATTTTTAGTAGAAAATGACTTTATTCTGTCAGCATCTAAAATGCTAAGAGTTCCTATGGAAAAGAAAAGAGACATTCAGTTCCCTTAGTAGAGCTAAAAAACTAATAATCTGACTACTTTAACAGTTAAGAAATCCTTATAGAGTGGAACTGGTAGAAGTGTGAACATGAACTGTTCACACTAAAGAGGCTGGGTTATGAGATGGAACCTAAATCCCCATATCCAGATTGTCCTCTAGGATGGCAAACCTGAAGACCTTGAACCCGAAATTTGTCCTCAGCCTTGGGGAACAGTACTGACATCCTGACCACTGACTGATTCAGAGACTGAGAACCCTCTTGGAACTGATGTAAGCATGGGCTGTTATAACTTATTTTATTTCTGCACAGAATTGTCTCAGAAGACATTGCAATTCTATATTTAGAAGGCATGTGTGAGTATCACAAATTTCCTAAGATGAAAGCTCAAGAATTCTCAGCCTCAAAGGGTTGGATGAATGTAGAGAATGTAGAATGTATCAGGCACTAACAAACAGTGGCCCAGAGAGTGTGTGTGGGAAAGCAGTCCCATCCCCTCTGGATTTTAGGGTGCTCCTCCTCCAGGTCTCTGCTCTGCAGTCTTTTCTGAATGAAATGCACAATGCACGTCTTCATTTTTCTGGGCAAAATAATCCTGGGATATCTTTTCAACATAGTGGGGCAAGGATAAGCCCCATTCTGTTGTAATGGCATGGGCTGTTCAGGTTGTCATAGGAAGAGCCCTTTAGGGACTCCATTTGGGAATGGAGTGTTCTGGTGTATGCACCTCTGATCCATGCCCTTTCTGCAGCAGGGGTTCTGCACCTGAAGGACTCCAGCTGATGCTGCTTTTCCAGATAATTTCATGCAGGTTAAACTTCCCTTCACATCTCTTTATCCATACCAAGGCCACAGGGAAATCTTGAGACCTCTTGCTCCTCATCTTCCTGAAGTTCACAGCCACAGCAGAAGTGAGCTTTGTAAAGGAGCTTCTTGAAAGATGGCTTTCTACATTCACATCTGAGGGCAAAGTACTGAGTGGAGTCTACTAGCTCTGTGCACACCTTCAAAGAAATTAAACACCTGAGAATTTGCTCTTCTTCATATTCATTTTGGTTTTTAAAGTAATAAATGTTTCTTCCAAAATATATCTCTTTTTGTCCATCCTGTCTGAAGGGTCGGACAGGCACAGGGATCAAAACCAGAATACTAGAGAAGGCTGTGAGAAAAAGAAATAAATGTACAGTTGTACCCTCCCAAGAAAAACTTCACACTGTGGGTTTAGGGCTGCCTTAGATGAAGATTGTGTTTCTGTCTATTTTTACCTTATCCTGGTATTAGAGATCACGATTAAACAGTGAGGAATTTCATTTCTACTGAGGGGACATATCTTTAAGACCTGGGAATTTGATAATTCTAGCAGTGCCCATTGTCTAAAATACAATAAGATGCTCCATTAACTATTTAGGGCTCTTTAAAACCTGTGTACTAGGGTAATTTATGGGGCAGATGTTCTTAATATTGCCCAACATGAACCAAAAGCACATGAGGCTGTACAGGATAGAGAGCAAAGAGCCCGACACCCTTGTTTCTCCCAGAGATTTTGTTATGAAAAACCAATCAAACAATGGAAACAAGAGCCAAAGAAATGACGGCAAATAATTGTTGAGATTTAGAAGTTCACTGAATATAGGATAAGGGACACTTGCATCCAAAAATGTCCTTTGCCATGACTTTCACAGTAGAAATGGAGCAATTTGGTGGTTCAGAGCTTCTCACCTCACACCTAGCAAGAAAAGTCCCCTTCAGCCTGATTTCTCAAACCTCTTTCTTTCTCTGATGTTGAGCTGCTCACCACTACATTCTACCACACTTCAGTTTGAAGTACGGTGCATCAAAAGACATTTGCTAGGAAAATTGCACAGAGTAAAGCTTTAAGGATGCTTCAGAGCTTGCAACATTTTTTACAACTATTAGCAAACCTTCAAAATAGGAAGAAAAAACAACCATATTGAGCCCGTGCAGGATTACATTTTTGCCAATATTAAGAAAATACTGGAGCCAATGTGTTATCTGTGTGGGTTAATGTAGCAACATTTTTCACATGGAATCCAGGCTAGGCAACTTGGATTGACTAGGAGAGACTTTCCATCACTGCTTTTTCCTTTGTGTTATTCTCACTGAACAGTATCATCTTATTTCTCAAGCTTGGAAATTATAATGAGCAGGATAATGTGCAGGGAAGTATTCTCATTTGTTGAATGGTGTTTTTTAACTGTGGGGACCCCATTATCACTGACAAGAAAAGTGAAGATAAACTCCTGTTGATTGGAGACTGCTGGTGTCAGTGGTTTTCAAGTATATCATGCAGTCGTATAAGGAGTTTCTATTATCTCATAGAGTGCCAAATGGGGATTAAATTCTGACACTGAAAATCCTCAGGGAAATGGCTTCTACTGCAAAATAATGAGTCTACTCATACTTGAATATCTTCTGTCTCGGCAGGGAAAAAAGCCTAGGACAAATGAACTTCAGTCCACCATTTAGAGTCAAGTGATTGCTACCTTCCCTGTGTGAACCTGAACATATCAAGTGTGATATAAAAGAGCCAAAGTTAGTGATCTAATAAACCTTGCTACATCAGATGTCAGGGAATGTGCTTTAGGAGCATGGGCTCATGTAGGCAGCCCACGGCTTGTCTGATGTACTTTATCCACTGACATAAGCAGTGGAAGTCCTGAGTCCAGCTATTTTAAGAGGTTTTCTTCCTCCTGCACTCACAAAGAATGACTCTTGGCTCATTCCTGTTGCTGTCCCTGCAGAGCAGGCATGAGAGAGCCCTGCAGAGTGCTGGGACTGCTGCACCCAGAAGGATGAGGTAATAGGATTGCTATTTTAAAGACTGTTTGTAAAGGATTTACTGTACCCTTTACCATGTGCAGTGGTGCATACTAAATACTACCCAGCACATCCTTTCCAGTCTTTAAATAACTGCTAATCCCAAAATATGGGTATGGTGTACAATACATTTCTCTGAATTCCAATTTTGGGAATAGTCATCAAGGGTTCTGTAGGACCAGTTGTGCAGAAATGCAGAGACAGCTTTCCTCATTCCATGCTTTGCCCTACAGACCACAGGAGGCAGTTCAGTGCAAGTGCAAGCCAGCCACATGGCAGCAGGTTAAGTGCAGGCAACCCACCCCTCGCCCTCAAGCACCAGGAGACCTGGGGCTACCAGCAGACATTGGAGCAAGCATGACAAAAAAGTGCCCTGGGACACTTCTCGTCCCCTCCCCAAGGTGTCCCTCTAGTAACAATTAATCTGGTCACTGGATACAGATTCAGTAATCTCTCTACCTGTTTCCTGTTCCCAAATGTAGAATCAATGCCCATCTATTGCCAGAAGATCAATCCCATTCTGTTGCCTGAAACTATCACGGTCTTGTGAGCCAGAGCCTTTGCAAGACAAATGCTCTTGATGAGTTTTCAGAAGGAAAAAGGCAGGACAATAAACTCTTAATCTGTGGCATGTGACAGGTGCAGCTAAAGCGTTGGCACCTTTTTGGAAGAATTACAGAATATCCTGAGTTGAAGGGACCCACAAGGATCATTAAAGTCCATCTCCTGTCTCTGCACAGAATATCCCCAGGAACTACATCCTGTGCCTGAGAGAATTCTTCAAATTCTTCTTGAACTCTGTCAGGTATGGTGCTGTAACCACTTCTCTGGGGAGCCAGAGTTTGTCCAGCCTCTGGGTGAAGAACCTTTCCTCATATCCAACCTAACCCTCCCCTGACACAGCTTCATTCTGTTCTTTGAGTCCTATCGCTAGAGAAAAGTGATCAGCGCTTGCCCTCTGCTTTCTCTTGAATGTTGCAGATTTCAGTGAGGTTTCCACTTAGTCTCTTAAATTTCCTTACACAGGAAAGTCTCCACAGGAAGCCTGTGCCCAATGTTGAATGTCAGACTTTACATTCCATGGTCATTTCTAGCTAACTATAGTAAACAAGAATAGAAAAAGCATAAATGTAAATAAAGATCTGAAACTTGTAGGAAAAAATAAAAACAAACAACCAACCACTTGCATAATGATTAAAATGGAGACAGGCAGGCAATTCAATTATTAAAATCAAAAATTTAACTCGGGAGGAACCTAAATCAGGCAGTTTCACTTAAAAACAAGTGTATATCAGTCCTAAGAGATGTAACAGTGATCAATGTAGTTCTGGCTACAAAGAAACTCTGGGATTTGCTGTCAGAGGGAAACATCTGGTTAAAATGAAGAATAAGAAAAATAGGTGATAAAACTGTAAGGGAAGACACATAGAGACAAAAAAGGAAAGGGCAACTAAACTGAAAAGAATATTAACTTTATAGGCCTGTCTTATTGTCTGTAATAGATAAAAGTAACTGATGGCTGCAAACATGATTTGCATGCTGCCCAAGGCAATGAACCTCCTGCATGCTGCTATAATAGGTATAATAAAGACTTAAATTACATCCCAATACCCATCCAAACAACTCCTCAAAACACAACCAAACAAAAACTAAATGAATCTTGGGCAAGACAAATGATATAAAAGTTAAGAAACATCAAATGAAGATGGCCCCTGTCACCCAGACTTGGCCTTTTGAATTAATTAATACAGAGTTTATACAATAGCATTCAATGATTCTTAGTCTCAAACCCCCTGAGTACCAACTTAACAAGCCTACCTGCAGTTCTTCCTTTCTTCTTGCTCATTTACAGCACTGCATGAAGCAAATGATTATATAATTGTATCAGAATGCACAAGGCTGTAGATTAATGCTGTACAGACAGCCTTAAATCTGACTTTTCCTACCACTGGAATGCTTGCCTTTGAAATTGTAGCTTTCTCCTCATGTTGATTAAGCCAGAGATTTAAATACAAAAATCTAAGTGGGAAAAAAAATCCATTAGCATTTGAAACTAATGATAATATCTAGGCTCTGAGCACAGGTTTTGTATTAATTTTATACAATTAAGGTAGTAAATATTAGCAGCAGAAACCAGAAACTGTCCAGTGTCAGTACATAAAGGTCAGCAGGGCAGAGCTAGTGCAGGGCAGTGGAGGCTCCCAACTATCTGCACCAGGGCTATGGGGAGACTGGGGACAAGCTGCTTGCCTTCCAACAGAAACTAAGAATGGGGCAGAGCTCTTGTCCAGATCCCAGTGTGCCTGTAACACGGACTCAGGATGCTGCCAAACACAGGGGACTGAGGGCACCCTGATACCTGGCATGTCAGACACCATGGGGTGAAGTGTTTGCTGAAGAGGAACATGAAAAACACCAGAGCCAGTTAGCAGCCTACTATCTGCAGAAGGTTAGAAAGGTGAATTTTCAAGCTCCACTGGCTCCGGAGGGCAGAAAACCTCATGGTTACAGACCAGGTTGTCAAACTGGAAATTACTTCAGTTTGGGTTTCTGCCTTAGCAGAAGCAATAATTGTCACATTTCTGCCAAACTCTTGAGGTGTCCTGTATAAACAAAGAAAGCATTATTTTTGGAGCTGTTTGGTGGGAGGCAAGGTAAGACATGGATTTTCTAAAACTAAACACCGAAAAAAATTGGACTTCAAAGCAAAGTATGAAATCATTCCTTTACCTAATTTATTAAATATCTGCTTAATTACTACTCAATCTGTCAATCTCCAAGTGAAATATTATGCAGCTCATATTCAGAACTTTTTTGTCAAATTCCATCTCATTAGAAAGGACTTAGAACTCTAAAAAAACTCTCACTTTTTTATTTAATTTTTTTGTTTGTTTGTTTGTGAAGTGTCTGAATCAGGCTGAAATATTTTTATTTGCAGAAGTGATGTGAACTTAGGTATCTGAGAACTAAAGCACACAGCACTGAATGGCATTGCTGTTTGTCCTGCTTTGCCAAGGTGTGCTTTCAGATAAGAGTCATATTTATGACTAAATGATTTGTCATCCATTCTTTGTTGTAGTTTATCCATCAGTGAATGCTTTATGTCATTCACTTCACCCCATACAAAAACCATTTCAAAACTGTCATAAATGTCTTTTAGTGTGTTGTGAAATATATACAGTATTCAGTAAGTGAAAAGTGGTTGTCTTCATCATTCCCAACCTTAAAGAACTTAAAGATTTTGTCTAGGTGTCCATTTCTAACATAAAAGGATCTGTTAAAAGTTGAAAAAAATGGTCAAAGATTTTTTCTGGGTCAGCCTGAGAAGTATTGTTGTATAGAGTATACTCAGCATCCCCAGCTGTGGGGCTGACACAATGTAATATCCCCCATAATTCTGAAGAAGAGGATCAAAACGTTCACGTTGTAGCCTTTAAAATAAAATGACTATTTTTATCATGTATTGCTACATTAAGAAGAATATGAACTTGTTAGTTAACAAGGCAAAATCTATGTCAATATTGTAGATTTTATTCTTGTTATAGGAAAGCAATTTCACTGTAACTTACTTTCAAATATTCCTACAGCAATCTCCTTGTTTTCTGGAAAGTAGTCAAGGACATCATAGATTATTCTGTCTTCAGCTGCACAGCAGCTAACAACTGTGAGAAGTATTTTGTTCTTTGTGTGGCTTGAAAAAATCCCCATTTCAAACAAGTCTTTAATTGTTTTCTTAGCTGAATGAAGTTCTAGTATGCTTTTTGCAATACAGAATTCTTTTATTCTATCAAGACTTACCATTGTAACTACAGTGGAAGGTTGAAAACCAACAGTATTTAATTTGCTACCATAAATGGTTTGGATAACATTATGGTACAATTTTGCTTCTTCAGAAGCAGCTAAGTCTAATTTTCTTCCACATTTTCACATTTCCATATCCAGGTTTTGAGCTTTCTGTTTTTAGCAGCTAGAGCAGAATTCCTTTAATGAATTGCCCTGCTTTCATTCTGCCATATATCTGACATTCATCCTTGAGTAACTTGACAATGACAGCAAGCTCTGAGCCACCACTGCTTTCTTTACTGATCCATGCTAATTGCATCCTGGAAAGAGCAAGAACCCTTTTTGTTTCAGGGTATGTCATAGCTTAACTGAGTGATTTTAGCACATCTGCAGCCATGATTCGCATAGAACCCAAACTACCAGCTAAAGTAGACAAATAATTGGCACACCTGAACTTCGATCATGAACAGACTCTCTGCTTCCTGAAACTTGTAGAGCCAGTAAGTAATTGAGATAAGTATAAGGAATTCATAGTTTTCTGATACCCAGAATCTGACTATTTAAGATAGCACCAGACATGGACTTCTAGGTATCAATAACCAAATCAAAAGCATCAGCAGATGTTTCTTAGAGATCTGATGATTTATTTCCTGCACTGTGGTCAGACCTCCTGACTGAGCTGCATGTTTGGTGCTGCACTGTTTCAGCCTGAGCAGATGAAAGGTTAGGATGTGTTTTCCCACAATAGACACTGGCCACAAACAGAGGTGCTAGTACATTTCTACAACACTTCACTCTGACAAAAGAAAACAGTTCCGTGTACAATGAAACTTAATTTCAAATAGGTTCTACTAAATTCAAAAGATGAAAATTCAAATTCTTAGCAGAACAACAATAAAAGCAAGTAAACAAAAATCCATCTAAATTGTTTCCCAGCAGAAACTCAGGGAACAGTAAAATCAGAACTTTCTATGAATATCTGTATTTTTGCTCAAAAAATAATTTGACAGCAAAATCCCCATCAGATCTAGTTAAAGGTTTGCAAGCAGCAGAGTGCAGCATCCTAAAAACTGTCATTTTGTTAAAAACCAGGTGAACCTGACAGTTTTGGTCTACCTAAGCCCCCTGAATTTGTTATATGGATCCTTTTGATCTGGTGGTGGCAGTGTGTACCTGTGGCTGAGAGGAAGCGCCAGAGGAATATTCTGAATTACAGAGGGAGAAGTGTCCATTGGGAAGGATTCCTGTCAGCTACCTGGAAAAGGTTTCTAACAAACCTACTGGTCACTAAGGTGATGGGAGATGCTCTCACAAATTTGGCTAGAAAGACAGAAAAATCTCCAAGAAGGAAAAGCCTCTCCTTTGGCAGCATATTCACAGCCTCACTTATTGCCCTGCGAGGTCCCTTGGAGAAGCCCGTTTCTCTTATAGGATGAAAACCGGGATAATGAGCTTTGCCTAGGAAAAAAGATGAAGGACAGTTAATGAGGTTGTCTGGTTTTCCCCAGGATTATGAGGCACAGCCAGCCGTGAGCACACAGGGCAGGTGCTGGGCTGCTGTGCAGCTTCGGGTGTGAGCAGGGACCCACTGGCTAAATTAGTTGGGAGGAAATTTCTGTCTGGGGGATTCTGTGGAGTTCATTTGCCTCTGAAGACACTCGCCTGGGGTGGCTCTGAGCCTGAATGAGCAGCCCTAAAGGTCAGGGGGCCGGCAAAACCCACAAGGGAGATTTTCTTCTCTTATTCTGAAAGGCGAGTGTGTTCTGTATCCTCAGGCTTTGAAAAAATCAAACAGAAGGAAAACCAAAACACAGGCACAAAAGACTGTTCTGTACATGAAGTAGGAGTGGCTCTAGGGGTCAGGGAGGAGGGATTGTGACCAAACCCGTCCATTCTCTCTTCTTATCCCATCAGAACTCGAAATGCCTCCTCTGCCAGCCGGGGCTGCCCGCAGAGTCCCGCGTGTCCCTGTGTGCCAGGCAAGGACTGTCCCCAGGAGGGAGGGCAGCAGCCCTGGCCAAGACTCAGAGAAGTTCCACCAGCTCGGTGACAACACGTCACGTTGCTTTCAGGCCCGACAACATCGAGCTTACATTTAAAAATGAAAGCAAAAAGCAAACTCCCAAAGTCATCAGTTCCTACTTTTCAGAAGTCCATGATTCAAGCCAGCAAAAGTGGTGAGATTTGCCTAAGAGTCAGAAATAGTTTTGAATTTGCCACTTGTTTCTTGGCTTAAAGTTTTGCCTCTACCAATGCCACTACTGCTCCCTTTGTGTTGTGGCTTCCAAGACTGTGAAACACATTTGATTCCAGTGCATTTGCAAATTTATCATTGCAACAGAGAATTGCGACAGCCATGCAGATCTGGGTGGTTTTTTGTTTGTTTGTTCATTTGTTTGTTGTTTTTAGTTTTTTCCCTGAGATATAACTGAAAGTCTTGAATCTTTTGAGGAGCCCCTGCACTCTAAGAAAAAAAAGACCAAATTGTATGAGCTGCAATAATATCACAAGAGCTGGCAGCTACAATATGTTCTAGGTTTCTCATATCTTAAAACATGTGACAGGGAGTAAAACTTGCCTGGAAGATTGGATGAACATATCATAGGATCTTACCTGTTTTACATCCCTACTTGAGTGCTACTATTGATCCTGCAATTATATTACAGTCCTACCCATTGTTCTTTAAAACCCTGTATTTCTCCTCAGGTAGATGTGCCAAATGGTTCATGGCATATGAGATTTCCATGTAAAAACTGTTTTGAGCTACTTAGTGAAAAATGAAACGTAGCATATGGCATGATCCAAAATTTGATTCATATTCTAAAACCATATTCTAAAATTCATATTCTAAAATTTGATTAATATTCTAAAATCAGAGTTTCCTCTTTGTTTACTACCTGGTATCATAGTGCCAGACCCTAAACAGTCACATAAAACTCTGTTAGGTAAAAATCAATGCCTGACTAACAGGTAGATAGTGATATTCCAATCTTGCCCATAGAAAGCCACCAAAATCTAGTTAAACATTTTTAAACTCTTTAAATGGATAACATGAAATTTATATGCACAACAAATACATTTTTCCAGATGGATTTTTGCAAGTTCAGACTCAGCAACATCTGAGGAGGGAATTCTCTATCTGTCCGTGCCTATTCTGTCATCTGTTTCATGTTAAAAGCAATGCATTTTTTTTCCTTCCCAGATATTTATTCACTTAATTGGATTCAAGAAGTGGAGTCCTGCACATGTTGTGAGGAATTGGAAGTGCTGATCTGATTAAATACACACTATGTGTCTTGGAAAAAATTATCTTATGTGAGTTTATAGTAATAAATCCATTTCTGAATAGAACAACTTTTAATGAGCAAAACACACCAGTTAACCTGGAAATTAGGGAAATTACTTATTCCAAAGAAGAAAGTCAATGAGCATTTGAACATCCTGACTGTCAGGGCACAATTCCTCTTATAGTTGTCACCACACAAACTCTTCAGTGTTGTCCCAAAATTCAGGTTTTAAGAGTAGCCTGTGGCAGAGGCAAGATGAACAACAAGATCAACAGAACTTGTTGATCTACGCAGATTCCCAGGGATTCACAATAATATCCATGCTACCCATATTCTCAGCAATCAGTGTAGCAGCTGACTAAATGCTTAAATGCATGCAAATGTGGAGGATCTCTGAAAGGTTACATTAAGCCTAAGTTTATGCTACATAACTCAAGCTGGAAGCTGGTAAGACTGCCCCCTTGCAAAAATATATTCACTCAAAAAATAAGCATGGACTGCTCACTGGTACATTTCAGACAATGTCAGGATGCATATTAGCTGATTTAGAAAAATTGGCAAATTTAAGAGCTTAAAATATCTTGAAATAATTCTGTTTCGTAATGGAATAGCAGGTACATTCTTTGCCATGCTCTACAATAAAGTTAATCAAAGGTTTGACTTTCAAGTAATTACATAACATGTAACTTATTTAAGATCAAAATTGAAAAGTTAAGTAAATGAAAAGTAATTTTTCTTCCATTTGATTTCCCTCTACTTTGATTTTTATCTCTGGGGTTCTCTATGTATCTGTAAGCCCATGTGCACATATTCTTAAGGGAAATTCAGCAACAGCAGCTGTATTTTTCAATTCACAGTTTACCTTAATAGAAATTACCTTTCGCATGTAAACAAGTCTTAAGAAATACAAAATTAGAACTGGGGAGTATTACCATGTTCATCTCACATCTTTGGCTCATCATCTTTGGTCTGAATGAAAGGTAATTCATGTCGCATAGTATCTCCTTACTTACTGATGGTAATTATCTGCTGTTAAACCCACAGATTGTCTCCAGAACAACAGCTAAACTTGTGGTTGGCCATTTTATCAGGTTAGCACAGATTTACTGCCCCTCTGGGGCATGTAGACTACCTGGTGGTACTTTGGTATATATGCCAAGGCTTCTTCCAAGCTTTTCGTGTTCTCTTTTGTCCTCAGGAATGCCAGCCTTCAGCCCTAGCACTCTCCCTTTTTTTCCTCCAGCAGCCACCACCAGAACTCATCCTGGGGTGATGCACTTGTGTTCCTTCTCTTGAGACAGCGAGAGCAGTTGACCAGACTTTGACGTGCCTGTTGTGAGGTTTGGAGCCTTCTATTTACCCTGAACAACCAAGGAAGAACACTGGAAAGCAGAATGGTTTGAGGAGTCAGATACTTCTTTTTCCTTAATGTCATACTGGAACAATTGGGGTGTTTTAGCATGAAACCAGAAGTGGAAGTCTGAGCCTGACGCCTGAACATGAACCCAGCAGCATTTCAGGTAACATATCTATGGATGATTTCATCAGGCTAGGCAAGCAAAACAATCTGAACCTATTACTGCTCATAATACTCTCCTCATTATGTTTGTGTCATTAACTACCTAGCTTCAGAAAGACTTGCAGGAAAGAATATTTAGAAGAAAGGCATTAAAATAAAGATCTCTTAAATGGGTGAGGAAATTTGTTTGGCATGGCTGCCAAAACTTTCCTGGCATCAACACTGCCTGGGACCGTGGAGGATCTGACTGTATGAGTTCAGGCTGGCACAGGAAAAGTCTTTTCATTATTGTAAGATTAAGATTTACTTACTTTCTAGCATTTTACCATTATTTATTTTCACCCATCAGTGAAGATATGCATGCAATAAATAAAAATTTTTCTTGCCATTAATACATAATTCATAGGCATGTAGTGGCACTCAGTATTCTCTTATTTATAAATATGTTGGCTATGGTGAAGTTACTCCAGGTTTGAAGTGTATAAAAAGAGGCCTAAAGTATATAAACATATATTATTTATTAGCACATCATCAGGAGTTATTGCTTTAGTTTGTTTCGTGTCAATAACAATACTATTTTGTAACTTGGAAAAGTAATAATCTTTTTGCTTTCATTTCCTTTGACAGGAAAAGCAAAATTATTTCAGTGGCATTTCACATGACTAACACTTTCAGAAACACCAAGCAATGCAGTAATCATTTGGGATGAGGAGATAATGCAGAAAAGAAAACATACATTCTGCAGATAAATGTGATATATAGATTATATGCACAGAGAATAAGGAAAAAAAAAAGAAAGGCATTAAAAAAGAAAAGACATTAAAAAAAGAAAGACATTAAATAATAATAGTGTTTTTGTGTAATGCTCTTCCAAATGAAATTGCTCTCATCTGGTGTCTCTCATGAATCATCGCATCAGAAACTACCACAGCTAAAACAAGATTCCTTTGCTATCCTCAGTGTGAATTAAAACAGTAACTTGGCCTTTTATTCCTGAGCTCTACCATCAGCATTTGTAAAGGAAAAATAAAGATTTAAATATGAGAAGACATCCCCGTGATTTTCAAATAGTATTTAAATTCTGTCTTGGACAAATTCAATATAGAATATTGAAAATATATCCTTCAAAAGCAGTTCTTCCAATCAATTTTGTTTAAACTAAAATCATTCACTTAATTTAACCTGATAACAGTTAGAAATTGAAACGCTGACTGTTATCTAATTAAATGTTCAAAACTGGGCTCTGAAAATCTTTGTTTCTGAGTTAGGCTGAACTATGTGTCCTGCATATGTATGCATATGCATAGGGTGTAGATGTTAAATTTACTGAAACATGTCCTGCATCCAGCTATTTCTTGGCCTGCCTGTTCTCAGAAATTCACCATGAGTGACATATCATGGCATTAAGATATATGTAAGCCTGTTTGGTTTAAAACCACAACAGAGTACAGATGTCACCAAATAATACAGCATTTTTACCTTTGCAAAGTGTAAAGGCATTGAAACGCTGAAAAATATTCTTGGCTCAACTACTTAATCACATTTCCAGGAATGGAATTTTTTGGATTTTTTAAAAGAAAAAACACAAAGTAAGAGTACTTTCCTTTGGCTTCAAATTTTGGGGCACATTACTTAAATTGTACTTTTCTACAAATATTAAAAGAAACTTACTGAATTTATACTGCCTTGACTTAGTCTGTGTTTCTGCCCCTGGAGTGCATCTTGCAGTTTGCAGACTTGATTCTCAGCAAGTTGAAAGTGCTGGGAAACCTCTGTTCATTCTGAAGGAATTTGGGCTAGGCTCCGTGCTCCTGATGGAACAGGGTTTGGAAGCTTCCCTGTTATCTCAGGGGTCATTCAGCAAAACCTTCATCTGCAGTTTTTGCCTGGAGTCAGAAAACTTTACCAAATAAGACTCCTGTATGGAAAAAATCTTTGTTTCTTTTCAGGGATACATGATAAGGCAGGCCTGCACCAGGCAGATTTGGATGCTGTACTGACAGACAAATATTCATCTGTCTTCAATTATGCTATACCTATGCTAATTAAACAGCAAATATGAATGACTAGAAAAACTTGTGGTATTGAGCTGGCTGTAGAGATATATTGAATGACATGTTTTTCAATTGCCAGAAAATTAGGTTGCCAGTTTACAGCTGTCATTCGTCTCAAACAGATCTGATGAAAGAGACAGAAAACTGTTCAGCACGCCTCACATCAGCACAGAAGGCACAGTCACAGATGGATCCCACACAGTGAAAATAATCAAAGAGGTAGACAACCCACAGTAACTTAAAATTATGGAATGTGAAAGTTTCTCACTGCTCTTCCAGTAGGGCAGCAGGCTGAACTGGTAAGATGAAGTGCCAGAAGGTAAAAATATCTTTTTTTCTTACTAGGTTGCAGACAACACAGAACACTAAGCAGCCTAGGAGATAATCTGAAATCCTCTTAATTTACTGATATGCATTAGTGTACCTGCAAATTGCTTGGTTTTGGATGTTAGCCTATTAATGGAAATGAATGTGACCTGGTAAATAAGAAAAGGCTAATACTGATAAGATCACTTATGTGACCTGTTGTCTCATGTAGCTGTTACATCAAACAAGTACAGATCCAGCCTAAAACTGGATCCAGTCTAAACTCTCGTTATTGACCCTTATTGTCTTGACCCTTGTTATTTTTTCAGCCAAATAGTTTGCAGGAACACTAGAAAAATTTAGCAAAAAGTTTCCACGCTGTCAATCGTGGAGAATTTATGCTGTGAGGTCCACCAAGCTCTTGGTTGATTCTGGCTCAGTGTTTGGAGCTAATGAGAAAGAGATTTACCTGAGCTCGGTTCAGACAGTTTGCTTCAGATTTCTTTGAACAGATGTGAAACAACTGGCTCTAATGGGAGTGCAGGAGATCACCACACTGCAGTTTTCATGCAGCTACAATACTGGTCTATGCCTCAAAAGAACTATGTGATGTCTTTAAGAATGTCTCATAATTTTCCATGATCTTCTGTCAAACTTTTGCTTTTTTTTTTTTGTCTGTTTTCCTCTGAGAGGAGAGGAAACAACAATTCAAACAGCTAGTGCTGCCCTCAGCTCAGTGTCCACTCCTTTCCTTCAGTGTGACTTAACTAAGGTGTTGCTGTTAAGTCCCTGCTGGCCAGGGGAGGGGTCTGCAGGCACAACTCCCTATAAGCACCAGAAATACTAAAGAAATTCAGAACTGGCCTCTGTCTCTGCTAACTTTGGAGCTCAGACTGTTTTGAATTGTGACTTTTCATACTGGAAATATAATACATTATTTAATTTTTACTCCAGAGAATAAATTAATAAATATATATAAATGTTATATTTAATAGTGTTAAGCAATGTGGGTTATTAAAAAAAAAAAAGAAAGATGAAGAAAAAAAAAAAGTATGGGAAAAATTTTGCCCTTAGTTTGCTTTATTTCACCAAGATAGAAAAAATAAGTGAAATATTCGGTTGTGCACAGTGATCCTTACCTAGCAAAGGCACAAAACTCAAAACTCTTCAATGAAACGTCTGCTGTATTTGCAAAGCAGTGAATAAAAGGCAAAAAAATGCCATTCATAATTTATATTTTGCTGTTGGCAACAGATGGGATGAGAGAATTGAGATGACTGTATTGTATTTAAAATTAGCATTAGTCTTAAATAAGGTACTTATTTTTGTGAGTCAGCGTGCTTATATTCATATCAAATCTATAACCTGCTGGTGTCAACCAACACACATTTTGATATTCATTTTTCTTATCTATGATTTATGGTATTCCAACAAATTTCATATTATTCTTAATATGTTCTTAATCTCAACACTCCATTAATAAATTCTGTTATAATCACAACTTCTCCTTTCAAAGCATTTGTTATTATCCTTTCTTAGTAACTTATTTACAGGAACTGAAAATAGCACATCTAACAAAAAGATGTATTAAAGATTTCAGTGCTGTTTAATAAGATTTTTTTCCTTAGGAAATACCTCTTAATAGACTTGCTTTACTTAAAGTTTTGTGTGTGTGGTGGATCACATACTTGCAGCCATAGCATCCTTTCCCAGAAATGGAATCCAGTCAAGTGGCCTTAATTTTGATGATTGCTAACAGCAGTTTCAAGATCACTTGGCAAACCTAAAACTTGTAATGGGTAATGAGAGTCAATGTCCTTTATGAGCTGAAAGCCTGGCTGCATTCATAGAGCAGCATTTGCCTTCCTGTGTGCAGTGCTATATTCCTTTATGACTTGAAGGGATTTTGCCTTGCTACTCACTTTTTCAACCCTTCTGGTGCCACCAATATTCTGTGTATCCAGGTGATACAGACAACCTCACCTCTGGATATCTACTGAATAAAATCCACGCACACACAATCTGAAGGTGGGGTGAAACACCAATAAATACTGGGAATTTTAATTTTAAAACTCCCTGTTAGACCATATGAACAGATCACTGAAAAAATTACTTAGCACCAACAGCAAGATCCTCAGTGAAAATCCCTGCAGTGCTTGTTTTTGTTTCATAGTGGCAATATTTCTCTTTTATCCTCCTTGTTGCTGTGATCAACAGAGGGCAGTTGGGCTCCTTTCTATTTTCAGTTTCAATTAAAATTTCAAAATTGTTTTTGATTGAACTTTTGAACACACCGAAATGTGAAAGCGCCCCCGCTGTCGCTAAAATGGTCTGGAACGTGCTTTCTGGGCATGAACATTTCAAAGAGAAGATGCTGGTTGCAAGCAGCTCCACCTCCATTCTCTTCTCCAACATGCTTGTTAAAGTCTCAGGAGGGTCCATTTCTTTCATTTTTTTTCTCCTAGGTAAAGTCCAAATGGAGTGCTTTGATTTAACATCACTGATAAGAAAAAAAAAACCCAAACATTCAAACAACCAGCAATTTAGGTACAAGCTGTTGAATGAAGCAAAAATAACAATCCCAAGAAGCTGTGGGAGGACAGGGCTTCAAAGGGAGAAAGCTCAAACGTCTAGCTGTAAGGAAATGTTTCTTTGAGGATGCTATGAAACACATGTAATGCAAATTTAAGCACCTTCCTGACAGCTTTGTTCTGGGAACAGATAGATAGAGTCCTTGGGAATTCAGCTTATCTCCCAAGCTAAGCAGAGTTGTTTCTCTTACAGGAAAATTTTTGGACCCTTAATTTAGTGCAGTTGAGGATATAACATGTGGCCTTCATCATGCTGAGTTAGGTCTTTCTTAAGTCTCTTCCATATAAGACAGTATATGGGGATGTATACATAATATTGCTTGTGAATACAAACATCTGATTGTTACTTTTCAGTTTTATTGTGTAACTGTTTCTGTGGATTTGTGTATAAATGCCTTCATAAAATGCTATGGATGTAAAAAAATAACCACCCAGGGCTATGACATCACCTCATGAGTGTTAGTCACAGACTAAGAGAACCATTATGTTATGGTGCCAAAAAGAAAAACCTTTGGGTGATTCCTGAAAATCATAAAATTCCACCAAATAATAATGCTTCTTATCTTAATATATATGATTACAGATCAACACACTGTTCATGGCTCTTGTTGATTTGGGGGACTCAGTGTGCATAAAAAATATTAGAACAAACTTAAGAAATCTGGGATTCAAAATAGTGTGGAAAGACAGACTGAAACTAGTTAAAAAACTAAAAAAAACTGTTGTAAAATTGGGAATTGCTAAAATGAAGTGAACAGAATATAACACATTTTCAAAAGCATTAAATTCAGGAGATAAATCAACTTCCTGAAGATGTCTAATAACCTTCAGTTCCTATACAGTAAATATCCTGCAGTTCCTATCAGACTATGATTTTAGCACATTTAAAGGTTTTTATTAAATTAAACAATTAATATAAAACAAGGATTTTCATAGTGACAGAAAGTAATTGAGTAAGCAGTGAGGCAGTTGTGACAAGTAATGGAATAAAGTGATGAAGAGCTCTTCCTAAAAGGTTGACTGCTAATGACCACAACCAGAAGGCAACTGAAACCCTCCAAGATCAAGAAAGGAAACCACATTCTTCCCTCATCTATTCTCCTGAATGAGAAGAAAACTGTCTTTAATCAGATTTAAAAAAAAAATAGATCAGACAAATATTTCCAATCCATCATTTTTTTGGTGCTTTCTCCTGTGTGGTTATAATAATGACACATTTTATGCACATATGAGATGGATAGCTCTGTATTGTTCCATTTGCACAGTGCTGATCATAGAAGCACTTCAGCATGGCCTTACAGATGATGCGGCAATCCTCAAAATGTAGAGGAATGGTTCTGCAGGGAAAGTAGGGGTAGTGAAAGGCTGGCCAAAGCCTAGCAAAAGCTCAGGCAGTTGTGAGGTAGGAGTGGGGTAAAACCTGACAAACTCAACCAAGAGATTCCAAAGACCTCTCTTGGTCGCAGGAATCTCAGAGTCATTCCTATATTGTTGCTTTTGCCAAGTTTCCCAAGGGAACCAAAGAGAAAGCATTTCAATGATGGCGAAATGTAGTGGGTGTTTCCCTTTTAGCAACCAGGGTGCCAAAGGGTTATTTTGTTTGGGGTTTGGATTTTCTTTTTCTGCAAGTGACCCAGCAGCTTCAGAGCACCAGACACTAAAACACCACCAAGCGTGTGTTGCTGGGAAACAACGCACCACATCTCATTGCAGGCAGACAGACAGACAGGGACAGATCTACAGAATGAAAAGTTGAACCTGAAGTGCCAGCAACAAAGTGCAAAAATTCACTACCCTGCCAAATGCATGGACAGTCACATAAAGGCAATTGCTGCAGGATTAAAAAAAAATATTCCATGAAATGTGCAACATGCAGATCAATTACCCAGGAAGCAACAAAGCTGGGCTTTTGTAGCTCATTTAGCTGTAGAAGGCAAAAGAGAATATTTACACTCATTCTAAAAGCAAGAAGAAAATCATGTTCAAGAGCTAGTAAAAAGATTAAAGGAATGAGGCGCAGAGGACAATAATGCTAATTTCAAACATATTATTTTGGATTCAGTAAATTAACAGTGTAAGCACAGAGCTGTTACCTGTTTTGTTTAAGAAGTTATACTTTATGGTGAGATGAGTCTCCTGATGGCATGTCGTTTGATATACATATTCAGAACATACCTGTTGTGAGTGACTTTATTCAGGTTATCACTCTCATGGATTTAGAAGTGAAAGCCATTGCTCCATTGTAATCTTTTTCTACAGAACTTGCTTTGCAAAATGTGCTTTTCCACTTTTATAGCTCTAAAGACCTCACTTTGTGTCCTTAGATGAAGCACTAGCTGTTAATCACAGAGGTCTTTTCCTTCTAAATTTATTCAAACAGAAAATTCTGCATTTTCATGCCTACCACCAAGTATTTTGAAAGTAATTAAAAGACCTAAAAACAAATGGTCAGCCCATTACTGATACTCTGAGGGAAGCTTGTGGGGGAAATAGATAGTCAAATCTATCCTACGGTGTGCACAGGTTATAATTTAGTTCAGCCCTGTGAAAGCATTTCTCTTTTTGTTGAGTACAGGGCTGGAAAATACTACTTACATCTTACCCCCTGACTGCCATTTCCATGACATAAACACATCATCTAGAAGGGTACATAAAACATTCAGCCAGCTTGTCTTTGCTCAGCAGAAGTTACAAATATTTCCTAATGGACCTAAGCTACGTGTCTTTGTTTGCATGTATATATTGAATCCTTCTAGCCTGGATGTTTGCTTTGATTTTTCAGTAAGTGTGTTGAGTTAAAAAATAATGTAAAGTAAAAAAAAAAGAAGAGTTTTTCATTGCATGAAGATCTGCCTGTATTTCCAGTTCTCAGACAGCGAAAACAAATTCAGAAATACTTCCTTCAGATTAAGGATGCAGCAATTCCTCAGAGAAGCTTCAAATCTAGTAATTTGATTTGTAGTGTCTGCATTATATTAGGAAAACCTGACACCCTTAATTCAAGAATTCTCTTTGAGAACAGAGCCTAATGAACAGAATTGCCAATCTAAACCCAGAAATATAATCCCAAACAGTTAATTTATATTTGACCAGTGTCAAAAGAAAAAAAAATCCCAAGAGTGAAATGAGGCTGAATTTTACAGTGCTTACCACAGCTCTGGTTTTGCTATAAGTTTAATGTTCTCATTCAGTGCTGATGGCAGTCTGGACTGAGACCAGAGGCACCTGCCTGCAAATGGCTCCTGTTCAGTGACAGAGCTGACGTGGTTTAAAGCCACTGATATTGCACCATACCTTCTTTCAGGAAAGATAAATCCAAAAACCTCTCTGGTGTCCTTTGATTTGCCACTTATTACGACTTAGACTCCCACAAGAGCTGCTACTGCTATTATGTTTTATACTAGCTAATAATTTCAATATATTTAAAAATATTTTTATAAACATGCTAATTGGGCTGGTTTTTGATTTGCAGTGCCACATCTGGTTCAGATTTCAATTCAGTTCACGATTAGAGAGCAGATCTCCCTGCTTGCACTGAGTACTTTGGTCACATGTGAGTTTTTTTTTCCTAATGAGCTGTCAACAAGCTGTCAAACACTGATACAAATTAGAGAGGGGAGACAGTGAAGGGTTGGTATAAAGGGCTGGAATCAGCCCTGTAAATGGACTCTTTCTCACAACTCACACACATGTGACTTTACCTTCCTTAGGGAGTGTTCTGCTCCAGTCACCCCTGTCAGTCCTCCAGGTAGGACCTATTCCCATGATTAGTGTTTCCAGGGATTTGGCCCAGGATGAAAGCAAAAATACATTGTTTTTCTGTGTTGCCATCTTCCATATTTGTAATATTTTTATGTTTATTTATTAATATTTTTTACCCAGAGTATTTGTGCTTCCGATATGGGAGGGTTGAGATAATAGCATGTGGGTAGCTACCCCCCAGCAGCATTTACACAGTGCTTCATCAAGGCTCCTGCTTCAAAAAACATTCTTCAAAACAGGCAAACTGGTGTCAGTACCAACATCAACATTTACCAGCAGGAGATTAGATCTCGTGTCAAAAGCTGTAGTAGGTTTTTCTGGGAAGCATCTGAGCTCCCTTGTGCAGCCATCCAGGCTCCACAGTGCACATCAAGCTCTTACTGGAGACCTGATACCCCTAACTACACCCACAGCCAGCAAGCAAATAAGGGCTGCAATAGCCCAGATGCTGAGAAATTCAGTGTTTATGTGACATAACCCAATACCACCTTGTTCTTGTCCTGAGCTCAAGTTTTGGAGCAAATGGTTTTCTGCTTCTGCCACTGAGAGGAGAAACTACATTCTCCCATCTGTCTGTACTGACACAAACACTTAGTCTGAATGCTTTTTCTTGAAGGGAAAAATCCAACTGGCCTTTGCAGTAGTTCCTACCTGAAGTAATTGGGTATTCTTGGAAGGGTTGTTGCAAAACAGTGTGATAATGCGCACTTGAGAGTAACATAAAGTTACTGTACAGCTGCCCTCCTTTTACAGTACCATGTAGATATATGTTTATGTATTTTTTCATTTGCATAAGCTGTAATGTTAGAGGAATCAACTGCATTACCACATTTCATTTAGCTTTCTGATGAGCAGCTCTGACCTTTATCACAAGCCCCCTTCCCACCACCAAACTCCATGTTAATAAAGAGCCGATGTGAATTTGAAAAAGGATCCAATTCCCCAAAGGTTGTTAAATAGCATGTTCTAGCACTCACTGGCTGATCTCCACAGGATAATTAATTCACCGATGAGAAATGTGTCTGCAGTTCATTTTTGGTGGACTGGGATTAAAAAAAAATGTACTACAACTAACCTTCAAGCCAGTCAGCTTTGCAGAATGATTCACAGTGGAGAAAACTTTATTCTAACTAACTAACAATATTCCCAGTATGTGATCAGGCATTTTAATCAGTGTCTGATTTCAAATCGCTTTGTCACACTCTACCAATGACGCATTACAAATGTGCAGGACTGACCCGCTGGACCGAAACAATGTCAGTCCTTTACAGCTAGCAGAGAGTGTAAAAACATCAAACATTTGCTCACCAACTTCCTATGGTACAGTTTAAAGAAGGGTATGCTCTTGTACATGTGGTAGATTTAAGCACTGATACTGCACTGACATGGTAGCAACTGCAGGATGGAGTTTCATTTTATAGAAGCTCTGCTACTAAGAGATGAGCTGTCAGTGAAACAAACGTGTCACCAGAAGTTGCAGTTGGTGCTTTATTCACAAGTGACAGAACAATAAGCCATTGAGGCTTTGCCCAGTGAGCATTTGAAAGCATCTCTCTCCACCTTACACACATTGGCAAAAGCAACACATCAGTGAGGTTATGTTTTTGACACATTTTATAAATACCTGTATCATCTCAATGTGCTGGAGGGCTATTTTATTGTATTTTCATGCAGTCTACAGTTGAATTACTTTAGAAACTTCTTGCTTATAGCTATTTTAACCTGATCTTGGCACAACAGAAAATGAAGGAGTAATTCAATGTATTTGTTCTTGTACAGGTTGAACATTTCCCGTTGGTAAGCACTCACTACATACAGCAAGTTCAAGGGAAGTAGCTTATAAGCTTCCCAGAAGGTGGCAGAGTAATGGGAAGGAACTGAACTCCAGATAATGCAATATTAAAAAATGAATTATCAAATTTGGAGCAGCACCACAGGACCAAAGAATAGTAACTATATCATCTTTATGTCAAAAAAACTCTCCTCAAAAACCAACAAAAATATGAGACGCTGAGTCTGCTACTGAAGTCTGACTTCAGTATCATATGAAGCTTTTAAATATATTTTGAAATAAATAATTATGGAAAAGATGGAAGCAAAATAAAATAAAAAGTCTAAAAAGATAAATTATAATTCTAAATTAATCAAAAATCTTTCATTTTCTAAACCTGTGACTAATAGTACATCTTCTTTATCTCCAACAAAATAGCTGATGTCATATTGTGTGAAAAATTATTAGCAAAGACATAAGCTGTGTAAGAAGAGGCCTCAAAGGGAAGGCAAAACAAGGTAGCATGAAGATATATTGTAAGAAAATTACAGAAGCCCCTCTTATACTCCTTACTGCCCTTCACAAAAACAGGTAAATTTGCTGATATAATTTGTGAGGACCCCACTTGAAAGTCACCGGCAAAAAGAAAAACAGAATACCATATAAAAAGGTCTAAGTGGCTTTAAAGACCAACACAAAGAAAATCCCACTGTAAAATGCACAAGGTGAAGCACTGGAAATCTTATAAAAGCTGCTAAGGGCTACAGGCCCTCCACAGAAACAAACTGGACCACAGAGGATGAGTTTGTGCTCCAGCTGGCCAGCAGGATGAGGAAATGGCTGTGTGAAGCTGCTAGGAGGAAGCAAAAGTCTTCTTACATGGAAGATTTCTAGCAAAGAAACGCAGTATCATTGTCATTCTTTGGGGCATCTGCTAGAGATAATGTGGAGTGCTGCTTGCTACCTTGCTTCCCCCATTCAAGAAATGTGAACTCATGGTGTCAAAGGAGCAGATGAGAAAACATGTCCAGGAGAACAGCCAGTATATTTTATGAGAGATTTGAGAAAGTGTGTTTCATTCTAGCCAAAAGAAAGCTGAGAGAAAGTGATTGCATTCCATAAATTCACAGGGAGGGTAAACACTAGGGAAGAGCTGTTTAAACTAAAAGGCAATGTTGGCATAAGAACAAAGGAGTATGAGCTGGCCATGAATAATTTTAAGATGGAAATTACAGGAAGGTTCGTTACCACAAGAACACTGAAGTTCTCAACCAACCTCTCAGTCTGGCTAGGAGAAATAATATCTTGTTTTAAGGTGGTGGTCAATGTGTTTATGAAAAGAGGTATGCAATATGGAGGGGGAAACTCAGTCACCCAGGAAACTTCTTTTATGCCATATTTCCATACCTTAGGGGTCAGTGTGTGGAAAAGAAGAGCGCTTTTTTTTTTTTCATGACCTGTAAAATAGAGGTTAAAATAATAGTAGGGGAAGAGTTATTGAGTTGATACTATAAGAGCTTCTGAGCTCTAGTTTGAGCAATGAATGTCCTAAATAAGCTATTAAGTAAAAAAGATGAATGGAATTGCAGAGCACTATTTTCTGGAAAAATCTCCTAATGAACACACAGCAAGGAAATGTGACTTGCTCGAAGTGTCAGTGCAGTTGCATGTGTTATTTCAGATTTACCAGGAATATGTGTCTATGTGAAAATGATTCTACACTGTAGAAAACAGAAGCAGCAGCCCTTACAACAACCTTATTCTTAGCTATCAGTTTGTGTACCTTTACTGCCTGGAAAGAAATACAACAGTTTAATTAAATTTCTTAAGGTCAGTGAAATGCCATTGTTTTGACAATCAGCTGTGATCACATAAACCTTGGGGTCCAGATGGCTGGCTGTTTAATGGCAACACTGCATTGACAAATTCACCAATTAGATAGACATTAATATTACATCCTTTCAGGTTCTGAGCACAGCCTGACCTCGCTGAAGTGGGCTGGTGTCTTGCTCAATCCCCTGTGCATGCTCTCAGAATGTTATCGTGCTGCTATAGTGGATTCATCCATCAAAACCACCCTGGCTTCTCAGCATGCTGAGCATTATTGGGTTTGTAAAAACAGATGTCATAACACACTGCTGGCAGAGTTGTGCTCTCTCGAGGGACAGCAGAAGAAACCGCCCCCTCCACACAGGCACTCATGGACACACATGCTGGGGGCACTGGTGCATTGTGCCAATTCTCTCCTGGCTGCTCTGAGCCTGACAGGGGAGGGAAGACCTCTAATTTATGGGTGTTCAGAAGCCTGCATGTCTTGGTGCAGATAACTGCCCTTCTTGCCAGCCATGCTGTGCTCCTTACATCAAATTTGCTCTTTTTTCTTTAATGGCTCCATATATACCACGTTGAGAATACAGAATTATAACTTGCATTAAACTGCAGCTGTGCTGTCTTGCATAGAGCAATTCCTCTGCATTACAATGAATTTCTGGGGACAGAACCCACTTTCCCCTTCACCAGCTCTACAGCCAGCTGTGCCTCTGGAAATGTCAGAATCCCAAGATCTGATGGTTTGACTGAAACAGAGGAAGAGGCAATGACACCTGCCAATGCCCATTTTCAAATTACCTCCCCCCAAATTTTTTTTTAAATTCAAGACAAAAAATCCTGTTCTTTTTAATTAGATTTTATTATTCTCCACTGTCTTCTCCAGGACAGTGGTGGCAATGATAATACACCTACAGCAACAATTACAGCCTTTTCTTATATGAGAGCAACCTCAAGCAAGAAACAGCAGTTTGGGTAATACAGCTTTCCACCAGGCCATCTCTCATTTTTGTGCTTCTCCTGTGGAATAATCCTTTCCAGTCTCCCACCTAGAATACTTGTCCAGGGTACAAGAGATTTGGACAATACGGAAGTGATGTAGTGTGTGTAGATACTACTATCTCCTCAATTATATGATGAAATCTTTATCTTTGAAATCTTTCCTTTGAGAATGCAGTAGTCTGTCCTATTTTCTGCAGTTAAAATGAAGAATGCCACTGGATTTGGTAGCTTCTCAGAATTAAGTTTCTCAAATTTCTCAAAATATGATGTTAAGAGGACCATCATTTGCATTTTTTAAAATAATTTGGAATTGTCAGGAGGGAATTGCCTCAGGAATGCTAGGCTTAATGACAACTGAAAATACATGCTCTATTAAATGACCACAACAACAAGAGAAAGAATAATCCATTGATACTGTGAACACTGAAAACTAACATCCCTCGTGTGTCATGAAAGTGTGCACCTCAAATTTACACATTCTATCAGAATAACAGATCTCCATACAGAATTTAGCTAGGAGGTATATTTTCAGCTTTTTCATTGTTCTTATTCACCCAAGACTGTCCCAAGCTGGTTTCTACCTGTGATGGTCAAAATGATTTTCTGGCAAGTTGCCTGATATCAGTGGTGATGGGCAGAAAGATATTTTTCCTTGAAAACAATGGGAGGAATTTTCAGAAAAGACCACTCAACATTAATTTGAAGGACGGAGTGACTTTATATTGATAACCCTAGAGCAGACATTAAATATCACTTTCACAGCAGTGGGGTTTTCCTTACAGAAGAGTAGAATTTCACTATAACTATACCTGAATTTAAATTAAGAGTAAATGTGAATTTAGATCAGTACTTGTACATCTTTGGTAACTATACACCTATGTATGTATTTACTTACTTATTTAGAAAAGAGAGACAGTCAAACAATCCATGAAATAAGTTGTTTTGCTGATAAATACACAGTCTTATTATGTAAAGTAGATATTGGCCACTTTGTTTCTACTCCCAAAAATATTTGCAAATCTTGAAAAGCCTGTAATTATTTTTCTGATAATTTGCACCAGGAGTGTGCTCTTCACTTAGCTTACTGTGATTTAAATGAACACTTAGAGGCTATGTGGAGTAAATGGGCTGAGTGAAGGATCTGAGAACAACTTCAACTTGCAGAAAGTATTCAGCAATGACTTTCACAAAGCACTGACTCATAGTTGGATTAAAAAAGAAAAAATAGAGGTGTTCAGTTCCCTTCAAAATTAATGAAATCTGTGTGGTGCTTTTTTAGAAAGTCTTTTATCATCTAGAAACTGGTTTTTTTTTTCCCTGATGTCACACATGATGACTGCTATACTTAAACATATTTTATGGTATAACTTTGATTTTAAAAGGCCTGAAAGTAGCACAATGTCTCTACCAGGCAAGGCTAATTATGCGCTTGTGCCTCTGAGTAGAAATATTGGAATGGAATCTGTATACATTACAGAAGAAAAGTGTTATTTAACATAAAATCATTGTTTAATGATAGATAACAATAGGTACTATATTTGTCTTGCATTTCAAGGAGAATTCACAACCATAAAATTAGTCCTGTGAATTTTTAATGTTTATAAAAAATGTCAAGGCAGTTATGAGAAATCTGTAACTTTAAAGTTTTTGAGATAATTACATAATTTTATTATGTTTCTTTTTATTTCTTGCACATAGCAAGCTTAATTCTGGGTGGGGTCATAAAGTGCATAGAGAGAAAGACTTACAGTAAAGCAGATGCAATTAAAATTTTAAATTATTCATGAGTTCAGGTTCTCGATGAGTTTACAGACAAAAGAGAATACAAAAACTTGATTTCTTCTGCAAGTAGAAAGAACAAAACTCACACTTTTTTAGATGCACACCCAAGTACTGCTTAAAAAAGAAAAACCATCAAAAAACCCTCCTAACCTCAAAATACCAAATATAGCTGCTTAAGTGTGACCCCTACCATTCAACAGCTGCTATAGTCAGCAGTGAGTTATCTGTGTCTGTAGCTGAACCTCTCTGATAATGGTCAGAGGTGAATTGGATGGAAGGGCAGTTTTCAGTCACACCATGGCAGTCTTGCAGGCAGAACTGATTACCCCATATTTAGAGTCTCGTTGACCTCCAGGGCAATGAATCACTGTGGCTTCTGAAACCCGTGTTTCTGGAGACGCTCTTCGGGTTTTGAGCCATCAGTCACAACTTTGTCCATCCATTAATCACAGCAGATTATTTTTAGCTGTACCCGTTCTGCTTTGCAAGTCTGGTTTCACATGCCACTTCCCACAAACTATAAGCATGGGTTGCAGCAATGACATGACTAAACAGGCTTAAAAGTCTCTCAGATACACTCTTGCTTTCCCAAACTACGAAGTCATGACTTAGACTGCCATCAATGAAGAAGACACCATAGATGTTTTCTTTTTGTTATTAAGGTGAAGAAGACAAAAATCCCAGTCATATCTCCTCAAAAGATATCTTATCATGTTGGAAATGGAAGATGTGGCTAATGGAAATATGAGCAAGTGGCTTGACAATAGAATTATTGTCTCTGTGCAGGAGAGCTCATCATAAGAAAACAGGCAAACCTACGTTATTTTAATTTTGACTCTGTTCTACTCTTCTGCCAACCTCCTGAAGCTGCAACTTCTCTGTAGCAAAGAGGAGGAAGAAAGGAAGAAAGAAACAGGCAGCAAGATCAGAACAAAAAAGGAGATATTTCCTTAGAGGGTAATGAGGCACTTAAAACAGGTTGTCCAGAGAAGTTGTGGATGCCCCATGCATAGAAATTCAAGACCAGGTTGGATGGGGCCCGAGCAACCTGATCTAGTGGAAAATCTGTCTATGGCAGGGGGATTAGAACTAGATGATCTCTGAGGTCTCTTCCAATCCAAACCATTCTGTTATTCTGTGAACCTGTGATATTTATTCTCTCTCTGGGCAGTGAAACCGTGAAACTCATTCTTACAAGGATGTTGCACAGGCACTCTGAAAACAGTTAGTTAAATTAATGGAAGAAAAATGCATCAGTGACAAAACCCCACAAGTCCAAACCCTTGTTCACTAAAATGCAGACTGATGGAAAATGAAATGATTCCTTGGGGGCCATGTCAGTGTGCCCTTGCCTTGGTCGTATATTCCTCATACACAGCAGCACATGCTGCAGGTGATGGGGAGAGCATAAAGGCTGGAAGGAGCTCTGACCCCAGGTGCTTGCTCTCACATTCTTATATTGTGTAGGGTCTGTCACACAGATCATGAAGGAGATGTGGACTTTGGGGGTACATAGAAGAGGGACAGGACAAGAAGAAATCAGTTCACTCTGCTCTTACTCTGAGTAATTTATCCATTTCAGATGTCTCATATCTCAAAACCCTTCTGTATAAAAGCTCAGCTTGTGTCACTGAATTCATGCGCTCATGCTGTTTCTGGTTGTCTGTTTCAACCATGAAGTGAGTGCAGACTAGAAACACCTTTTTATCTGTTAAGGAGGTGAAACATTGAAACAAGCTCCCTGCAGAAAATGCTAAACCTCCTGCCCTGAGAATTTTTAAACCGGTCAGAAAAATTTCTTCCAGGGAGTAACAGAGCACATTTTGTCCTGGAACGGAGGGACTGAGTAGCCTCCTACATTTCATTGTACTTGCTTTGCCCCAGAGCCCCTGTTTATTTTTAAGTCCACAAATTTTAATGAGAATGCTTCCCTCTCTCTTTTTTTCAACTCAGGCCTCACTACCTAAGGCTGGCAGAGGCTGAAGAAACCAGTGTAATCTGTAGTTTATAAACTGCCCCATGCTGTGCACAGTTTAAAGGGGCTGCAGTTCATTGTAAGTTGTTCTTAGATTTCACAAATTATTGTACCTTTATTTTATATTCAGGTACATAAAGGAAATACAATAAGACAATTAATTTAGATAGATCTGATTAAAACTCCTCAGAGTCTCAGAGATGGATTTTGTTAAGGATAAGTAAAGACGTATCACATCATGCTCTGCTGCATTCAGAGTGCAGCACTCGGAGTGCTACCTGCTTTGTGAGGTCCCTCACTTCATAGCAGCCCCATCAGAAGACAGATGCAAAGTCTCTGTTCCCCTCAGCAGTCACACAAACAAGCACTCAGTGCTTTCTCTGCCTGCTGTTAACCAGGAAGGTTTGCTACTTTAAAGAACAGCTGCAAAAGCCAAAGCACTTGAAAAAGCCAAAGAGAGGTCTTTGCTGGAGTTTACAGCTGAAGTATGAAGGCAAACAGATGTTTTGTATCTGTGATTTGGGGTCTGTGCAAAGTTCTTCAAAGAAGGGATCATGCCTTCTCTTACACAACCAAGAGTGAGTAGGTAAATAAATACAGCTTTATCACCTAACAGCCCCCATAAAGGTCAAGCTGTTCTTGGCTGTTCTCTCTTACTCTGCAAGAGGAGTCTATTGCTATTTCAAGGTGTGATGATATTCTTCTTGGAAAACATCCTGTCTCCCTTGGAAACAAGTTCACATGTAGTCCTGGGCACTGCTGATGCAAATACCTCACTGCTATCAGTTACTCTCTCAAAATATATTTTTGCCTCTGTACAAAGTCCTTTCACCCCTTAAAGAACAGAAGCCCAT
The DNA here is from genome assembly GCA_013396995.1 of Dicaeum eximium. Lineage (NCBI taxonomy): Eukaryota > Metazoa > Chordata > Aves > Passeriformes > Dicaeidae > Dicaeum > Dicaeum eximium. Next base: position 177,812 of record VWZP01009260.1, read on the forward strand.
GTAAGTATGTATCTCACTGCCCAAAATTCATCCAATAAATATATCTCTGACATTTTTTCCTACAATCAAGCTCAAATTTTTGTTCTGAATGTTCATCAATAGATATGTCTCTGTCATTTCTTCTCATTTCTGATATGGACAACACTTTCTGTGTATTTATTTAATGTTGCTAGCATATTGCTGACAAAAAAAAAGTATCATAAAACTGCTACATAATTTATCCTGTTTGTGCAAACAGTTCTTCCCTATCCCTTGTATTTATAATCCTAATACATTGTGGTATGCAGTCATATTCTTTCAAAAAGCCAAGTTTCTGTATTTGAAGGGAGATTCTCTTCCCTATGTCCATATTTGTAACCATTTCTTCACATTTTCTAGTTTGGATTCACCTTTTCTGAGCTTTCTGGGCTTTTTTTTCTGGAAAATCAGATATTGGACACATCAGAGCTGAAACATTTACTTAAATGGAAAACCTATTACTCCCATGGTGAATATTTTGATTTTTCTGTCACTTGATATCTAGTGATTCAAAAAGAGTCTCATTAGAAGTTATAGAACATCAAGCAAAATTAAAGAGGATTCTATTCTCTTAATCAAGCAAAAAAACTGCCAGGAAAACAGTTGATCTTGTATCCTCAGATTAAAAGAGACTGGCTTTTCATAGCTTTTAAAACTAAGCAAGAACTGCCACAACTATATAGGTGGTAGCCAAATACAGAGCAGACTACAGCCTTCCCTTCTACTGCCTGTGAAGAAATTACTTGTCTGCCTGCCTTAGATAAGATCTAATCCTGATTTACAGAGTGTGCCAGCTAACTTATTGCCTTCACTGGAATACTCCTGGCTCAAATTTACATGGAGGGCCATGCTGAAAACCTGGGGATCCAGACAGGGTATGTATGCAGTTGTTCTGAGTTTACCAAGATCATTCTCTGGCATGAGCTGTTTCTCACTAGCAATTGCACAGACTCCCAAAGGTACTTCTTTGCAAGAAGTAGAGCAGAAAGGCTCTGAAGGTGAAATATATTTTTCTCTTTCATAGTTACAGAAATTTTCGTAGAAGTGAGAAATACAAATTACTCTCCTGCAACTAGGGGTTGTGGAGCTTCCCGACTTTTCTCCTGACTGAAGAATCACTGTTCAATCTTTTCCTGCACCTAAAGTTTTCAGCATTTTTACCATTTCTATGGCTTTTCCCTGTACTGTTCTTGATGGTTATGTACGTTTTGTTTCCAGGATAAACAGAAGGAAGTATGGCTCTGACCTGGCAGTCAGCCAGGAAAAGGAAAGCCTGCTGACAAAACTATTTCTGTACTTTACCTGCTGATTATTTAATAGAAAATATGTCACTGGAGTGATCACATACTGAATTTTGCCTGGATCAGAATTTCATCTGCATGTTACAGATACAAGGTCCAGGGAAGAGATGGCTAATGTATGTAACAAATGTACACATACAATAGATGAACAAATCTAGAATAGATAAATAGATGTAACAAATACAATGGATGTAATTTGTGTTTGAACTACACTAGGAAATATTTACAATGAAAAAATTAGATTTGCATAATAACAAAAAAACTTTTACTTTTATTTGGGAATCTTGTTAAGATCCATATTGACAAAAAAACTAAGGATGCCTGGTTTTGCCAGCTGTTTTTTCCTTAACACTACCATGAATTAGTAACTTGCAGAATATTTTCAATGTTGCAAATATTCCACATGAAACTCTACAGAACAAAATTGGTTATATATCACTCTATGGTATGATCCTTGAGGATTTTAGAAGTAAACTGAAAGAGAGCTTGTACAAGTCACTTATTTTGATTGTGGTTAAATATCATCAGTATAGTTGAAATAAACATGATGCAAATCCCTAAAACATTATTAGTAGTAGTGATTTTAATTTTAGAAATTATACAACTGAATTAAAAGAATGATAAGAGAATTGATACAAGAAAACTTTATTTCACAAACTTTTTAAATGTGTGGATTGCTGTTACCTGGTATGTGTATAGCATCCTCTCTTTGACAGATTGCTTTTTAAGATATCAATAAAACCAACTTGTACATATCATAAAACTTCATATCCCAGGAAGAGCAATAAGCAAGTCCCCAAATGATAATAACCTCCTAGCAGATACCTGAGTGTAAATAGCATAGAATTAGCACCAACAGGTTCTCCTTTAGAGGTAACATTTGAATGTTTGGTCTATATGCAGCCGTTTTTTGAAAGAAATGGTGTATAACAGATGTAGAGCATTGCCCAGGATGCTGGAGGCTGCTGTGAAAATGGAGAAAAAACATGTATTTTCTAGGAAACCAATAGCTGTACAAAGAACATAAGGTCTGTTACCCATTCTGAAGAATGACAGGTTCTGAGTATAAAGGCCAAAGGGTTACAGCCACAATAATGAAATAGCTAAACTGAGAGAAATGTTTCACATTGTGTTCCAAAAAGAAATAATTAGAATCTCTTGATGGAAACCGTATGCAACAGCATAATGTGAGACTTTGTGCCTGAATTGTGGCACCAGCAGAGGGAAATAATGACAGTACTGTGATGTGGTGGCAGAGATCAGCTCAGAAGGGACAGCAAGCATGGAGCGAGGACACGGTGGCTGTGAGGGAAAGAGGCTGGTGGGAGGAGGAAGGAAGCCATGAGTTTGCTGGGAATGCAAAGACTGGCCACAAAGTCAGGGCAGAGCCAGTACTACCGAGGCTTGGCTTCTGGCTTTGCAATATTCAGCATCCCTGGATGATGAGAGACAGTGGGTCATGGGTGACAACCTGTCACACCACCGACAGGATCCCTTGGTCACCAGTGCTTGGACCCAGCAGGGACATTTTGGTCCCCACAATGTGCTGGGAAAGGCAAAAACCAGATAATTTTTTAGGTAGGGTTATTAAAGAAATGAGTCAGAGCTAAGCACCATTGTACCCCATGGTTTATTCGTCTTGTTTTCTTTTGTAGAAAAAACCATGTTTTCTTGTTGTCTTTTTGTTAATTAAGCTTTAGGAGTTTGAATTTTTCTCTGCATTTTAATCTGATGGGATTTCATGTCACTGTTTGCTGCAATGCCTCATTGTTTAGTGAATTTTGGGGAAGAAATGGAGCTGAAGATGACTGATATTTCTATCAGAAATGGAATATTGCTTAGCTTAATTTTTAATGTACTGATTACTCCAGTGGGGAGCAGCTGGTTTTCTTCTTATTTGATTGCATTTTTAAGTTCAGGAAAGCTTTTTGAAGTCAGATTGGTCTTCACTGGGTTATAAATCTGAAAAGAAAATCACAGTACAGAACAAAATATTAATTACAATTACTATTTCATTAATCATTCACAATTAATTAATCTACTGTCAACTCTTTCACGTGGACCTTAAACCAAATAAAGTAAGCAAGAGATATGGTCTATGTCTATTAATTACCTGTGGTGGAAAAGGATAGGACACAAGGATGGATGTCCTGGTTTTGGCACATGCTAGCATGTAACTCCATCTCATAAAACGGTTGAAAAATGTAAAAAATCCCACCATAAACTATCAAGATATTATTGTCATTGTTGTTATTGTTGTTTGTTGTTGTTGTATTTTGTCATGGGATTTAATTTTTAAAGTTCAATTTGTATTTTAATGTCCATGTGGATAGGATGTGAATTTAATATATGAAGGTTTTGTAAAAGCAAAATCTTAATCATGCTAAAGATTAAGTGACATCTGAACTGTGCCCCTTTCACCTAATTCATTACTTACACTACAGTGGACTAATTGAATTCTGCTATGAAATTATGATATGCTATGAAATTATGATATTCATAGAAAACAAGCTATAATAAACAAATCATGATGCTGGGACCTAATTTCCAGCATTTTCCATCCCCTCATCCTTCAACCCTCCCTTTATCATCATTCATGAATATTTTAGATTCCTTTGGCAGTATTTGTATTTCCTATAAATTAAGTTTGCTCATCTGCAGTATTATATATTGTCTGTATAGCTTGGGCAGGGATATTTGCATTTACAGACCCAAACTCTGTCACTCTTCCTCTCCACAAAAAGCCATTTCTGTTTTTCAGCTATACCTGTTGATATATATATATATATATAAATATATAACTGTTAACCTGTTGTATGTAGTTTTATACGTATTTATATATATATGTGTGTGAGTGTGTGTGTGTGTGTATGTATGTGTGTGTATGTATGTGTATATATATATATATATATATGTCTGTGCATGTATATGTGAATACTGGTAGTTGAAGCATAAAGGAAAAAGCTTATTGCTAACGCAGGTAAAAAGAGTAAAAAAGAAACAGAATGAGTGCTTGCTGAGAGGAAAACACCTGAATGGTTGCAGGAGGAATAAATTCATTAAGAAATTGCTGAAAATGAGCTGTTTCAAAGAGTCAAGGCAGGGGCTGTGGTGGCTGGAAGTTTACACAGCAAGTGGGCTGTGACACAGAGCTCTGCAGTGTCAGAGGAGGGGAAGGGATGAGCAAAAAGCCTTTCAATCCAATAACTATTCCCATCTGCCTTTCTAAAGTCACAGGCAGAAATACTTTTTAAAGCCTGGCTCATATTTTTAGCATTTCTGTAGATGAGATGCCTGATAATAAATTCTGATTTATAAGACAATAACCAAAGAGAAAATTAAGTCAGATAAAATAGGCTCAAAAGATTTTGTTTTCTGGCAACGTAATCTGGCAATACAGAAAGGTGTCCCCAGCAGGCACATGCAGATGAAGATAAGTTTATGAAACAACTACTTTTTCTTTTTTCCTTACTGAGTTTAAAAACTTTGAATTAGGCAGATGCAATCTTCCAGGTAATAATGACAGAGCTAAAACTGGGAGTTAAGTGCATTCTTTCAGTTTACCTCATTTTTGTGCAGAGTGATGCTCACCTATGACTTCACATTCAGGCTGCTTTTTGGTCATAAGCAAATACTCTGAAGGGCTTTGGGATGGAAAGCTGGTGACTTCTATCCCCTGCATCCCTCAGATGCATTTCCCTAAATATGAAATAATGTTGATGGAAGCATGTTGAGCTTAATTTGTGTTTATGTGTTTCATTCTCATTGTTCCAGAGATCATTTTCTTCATGGTGATCAAGGGCAGAGTTAATTTTTTTTCACAGTAGCTAGAAAAGGGATTGATAATACAGAGGTGGTTTTGCTTTCTTTGTTTGCTTTAGTTTATAGCTGAGCAGGGCTTACACAAAGCCAAAGCCTTTTCTGCTTTTCAGACTGCCATGCTGGCAAGGAAGTTGGGAGCCTGGGAGTTTGGGAGGAGACACAGCTGAGGCAGGAGACCCAAACTGACCAAAGGGATATTCCAGACCATAGGACACCATGCTCAGCATGCAAAATGGAGGCAAGAAGGACAAAGGGGGTTTTGTGGAGTGATGGCTTTGTCTTCCCAAGTCACTGTCATGCACAATGGGGCCCTGCTCTCCTGGAGATGGCTGAACACCTGTCTGCCCGTGGGAAGCAGTGAATTCATTTCTGTCTTTATCTCAACCATTAATTTTCCAGCTTTTACCCTTCCAACTCTCTCCCCAGTCCTACTGGTTAGGGAGTAGGTGATCAGCTGCATGGGGCGTGGTTGATAGCTGGGAATAAAACACAACACCCTGACAGATTCATCACACCCAGTTGCTCCTGCTTCCCAGGATGCTGTCTTTGGACAGCTTTCTTAAACATGGAAAATGGATACATCTTCTTCTTCCTCTAGAAATAATAACAATATTAAATGTATCATTATCATGATGATCATGAGTATTTTACAACAGTAATTGAAAACTATTCCAAGAGATTGGCTTAAAAAAGCTATCAAATTTATAAAGTGAAATTATCCATAATAAACCACCATCCATCATGGAGGCAACAGCTTCTGAGATCCTTTGCTCTGTGGTTTTGTTGAGGCTTGATTATTGACTCTCAATGCCCTTACTGAAAAAAAACCAAATCTTTGATAGATATCCTTGGCAGAAATTTGTTTTTCCAAAAACCATCTTCTATACTTAAAAAGGCCATTCCAAAACAATGGTATTCACAAACCAACTGTTCTTGATGAACAGAAAGAGTCAATAACATTTCCAGAATTATTTCAGTCATTTGTGGGTACTAGACTTATGATTTGATTTGACTATATGATTTAATAGTCATATTTTTAGTTAAAAATAATAATATCTAAACCTGACAGAGAAAACCAATAACTATTTCCATATTTTTGTCTTCCTTTTTTCTTTATTGGATTACCAAGAGAGTGACCATATTGGTGAAAGGGGAAAACTGGCTGTTGAGCCTGTTGACCCAGGCTGACTATGAGGCAAAAAGAAATCTTGGCCATTTACAGGACAAATTTTCTCCTGACTATTGCATGAACTCACTGTCTTTCTCCTAAGGAAGATGCTGTAAGACAGCTGAATTATGAGTTGCCTGCTCAAGAATTACTTCAAGGGTTTAGTTTAATTTCATGTTTCAGAAGACCTACTGAAGGCTTGATTTCATTTTTATTTATTAGCATGTTATTGTCATAGTTTAGTTTAATGAAATAAATTATACTAATTAATTGTTTCCCCAGAAAAAAAATTCACAAAGGCAATTAGCAAGATTATGAAGCACTGAAATTTCCCACACTAAAGCACAGTAAAGGTCACTTCCAAATTCCTTAATGACTATTCATCAATTTAACTTATTCTTAGATAACATTTCCTAACCCATGAAAAATTGAAAATTTTGTTACCTTTCATACCTTTTTAATGTTACAACATAGAGTGATCTTTTAAACTTTAAATTTGAAGAGATCACCCTCCATACAAAATATTTTTTTCTAAATAAATGTGAAAATGGAACAATTCTACAGCTTTTGTAATATTCAGCCCAAGAGAATAATTTGTCTTACCTTTGTTCACTATAATTCAGCATCTAAAACAAATTCTACAGTAGGTTCTCTTTTTGTGCCAATAGTTTTTTGACAGCTGTATTTCTATCCAGCTTCTTAGAATTATACTGAAATTACACAGATTGGTAGAAATGTTTTTTCTTCTGTTTGGGAAATGCTGATCTTTTAATTTTTTAAAAAAAGGAAATTAAAAAAAAGAACAAGAAAAAAAGTAATATCAACATGTTAAAATGCTGCCATTAAATCTTTGAGATTTCTAGTGTCACTGCTTTGTTTGGTTTGTTTAGTTCTTTTTTAGAGGGGGAGGTATATAGATCAGTTTTACAAGATGAAAAGATCTTTTCTATAATACCTCCCTCTCCAAAAATTTTAATGTAACCCCACTCATGCTGGTTTGGGCAATGCAGCACAGTGGAAGGTTCTGGTGAGTACAACTGAGAGTAAAAGAGCACAAAAATCTTCCAAATGTAATTCCCAGCAGGTACTGATGAAGCTCTTATGAACAGTCCTGTGCGAGTTTACTTTTGAGACAATCACAAAACAGTTTCTCTCCAAGAACTTTTCAGTAGAGGGAATTCCAAAATCTGATTGTACCAAAAGCCAGATGATGTAACACATTGACAGAAACAGAACACAAATAGACACCAATAATTCAAGTTTGTAAATAAAGGCCAGAGAGGGACTGACTGCAATTCAGTTACATGGCTGGCTTGGCATTTGTTGGCAGGTTCAGCTACGTATGAAAGCCATTTTAACGCCTCTGGAGACACCTACCCTAAAAACATCAGTGCATGGGAGAACTCTCTTCACCTCAGCAATGGGTACAGCACAGTGGGAGGGATGATGCTGTGAGGAGAACATCCCTGTCCCTACCTCCAGCTGAGTGTGTTCCGTATAGAAACAGAAATAAAAAATACCGGGGTGGGGGGGATAGGACATGCTTTGTGTTTCAGTGTTGAAATGTAATATGTTTCTAAAAACTGCCACAGCTATGGGGAGATGCCTGCTATCTCTACATATACAAGAAGGACACATAGGAAAAGCCAGGAGGTGTTTTATAGGAGGTTCATGGCATATTGAGCCATGACCAGGTTACCGGGGCCCATAAAGCAAAATACATTAAAAGCCAACAGTCGAAAAGGCTCCTCTGCACCAGTAATATAGATTAAGCATGTTTATACATAGACTTCTTCCTTATCTACTGGGACAAATTTAGGACCATGTTTAATTGCTAAAATGCACCACAGATGTTGTAAGTGCAGATCTTAACATGGACTTAAGTGCAGTACCACATACTGCTTTTTAATGAGCTACAAGGTATTTCAAATTTTAAACGCTACCCTTGGAGAGAACACTTCCATACTGTGGTGTCATGGAGGGTTAAATTACCACAGGATTATCCTACAATTCAGATTACTGTTTAGATCTTGCATTTATGTTTTTGCTTTATTGATTTTTCACATTGTTGCCACTAGAGCTTGCTACAATGCAATCAGATAGACTTTAATATATTCATTTCAAATCACTGAGCAATGTAGCTATCAAATTTCCAACTCTTCACCTTTTAATCTTCAAATTAGAAGAAGGATTTAAATGTGTAAGGAAGGTAAATTTCAAAGTGGCCATCAGATAATTACATGAGGTTGTTGTTAGGTGTTTCTCAGTATTTGCTTTGAGAATCCTATTAGTCTGGACTTACAAGACAAGCTGAGAGAAACTTAGACACAAGCATACTCTATCATATTATATTATCATATTATGTCACTCTTAAAATCCAATTATTTAATGAAATAAGGCATTTTTAGCGGGGCTTTAATTCTAAAAAAGCAGGGACAAAGTTTCAGCAATGTCAAAATAACTAAGTTTGACATTTTTAACAAAGGTTTTTCAGTTTTTGCTTGGTAAAACTGTTTTCATTTTAAAATTCTGGGTTTTTTTCATGACAAGTTAACATTTTTAAGTTGAACAGTAAAATAAAATTGTTTCAATTACTAGAAAAACATATCTTTTCCTGCCCAACATTCCTGGACTTTTTTTCAGATGTAAATTTAAAGAATTCAGTTTCTTTTCAATCTGGAACTAGGCTGTATTTCAAAATCTATGAATTACTGGCAAACTGAAGTACTCTATCATTCATACCACTCTTTCTTTGATGAAATTCGTTAAGTAATTAAATAAGAGTGGGCAAAAAATAAGATTATTTTCTCATCAAAACTGAAGGTCTGCATTCCAAATCTCAACACAATTTCATCTTGGAGTTACACACCACTTCATTTTGGAAGAGAAAACCTTGGTGAAATCCAAGATAGGAAGATTATTATAACAGTCTCCTTCTATTTTTGGGAACTCTATTTTCCATTGATATGTTAAATCTTGTTTTCAGTGGTCAAAACTATGGGTCATTCAGTCAGATGGTTATTTCAGGTGCTGATACAGCTTAATGACTGAAGCCAATAGTTCTTTCTTATTCTCCTGTCCTGCAGAAGTGAAAGCACAACTCAGCATGCTCCCGTTTCAGCAGCGTTAGAAGGAATCTTATGTGCAAGGGGAAAGATAAAATGGAAGCTTGTTCCAAATGAGAACATGGTAGAACTTCATTTTGGCTCCTGTTTTGAAGACAGCAGCATGAAAAGGTGAACAAAGTTGAAAGATGTGAAAATGACAATGGAACAGGAAGGTATTATTTCTTTGTCGAGTGAACTGCTGCACTGTTGGAGAAACCAACCTAATCAAAATCAGGGGAAAATAAAATTGCTCTAGATCCCCAGAGAAAGAAGGAACCTGTGCAGAGAGGTAGCTGGAGGACTTACCACAGGGAGCTGCTTTCTTCTGCTTTCTCTCACATGTGCTCTTCCCAGCCTTTGCTGCACTATTCAATCCATGTACGTGAACTTAATGTTTAATTATTACTAACAATGCAGGGGAGACAAACAAACCCTTGGTTCCTTTGCTGGTGCTTTTGTGGTGCTTTGCAGTCATCATGAGCTTCCACAGTGCTTCAAGCAGGGATCATGGCAGCAGGGCCTTCCCCAAAATATACAGAATCACATTGCTCTTCAATTTCATGTTCCTTAAAGAGTACTTCCATGCCCTGCTGTCCTCATGAGCTTTTCTTCAGTCTTAATATTTTCTACATTTCTCCTTACCACCGGAAAACTCCATCAAAAGAAATGAAATACTTTTTTTCTCTTAGATTCCACTAGACCTGGAATGATGTTCTTTTCAAATAAGACCTTTTATTCTGAGAAAATTATCTGTTTCATTCTTTTAATACTGTTAGTTCTTTCTTTCTACATGCTTTGTTACTGTTTCACTCTCTTCTTTTGTGAGGGACCTTTATATGGTATTGACTTCAGGGTTTATTTTCCTTCTGATTCTTAGCTGAGAAGATAATGTAAAATAAAACAAGGTTAATTACTCTTCACCATTTTGGTAATTTTATGAATTTACTTGCAGTACTTCAAGCAATTATTTCGGGAGCAATATAATTAAACTCAGGAAGTGTTAGTGGGAAGGATACATTGTTTCATAGGAACAGGAAGAAAATGTTTACTTCCAAAATCCAGAATCCTGCTGGCTCTCCTAATGCTTGTGTTTGGATGTCCGTTCCTACTCTAAATATCTCCTTAATGTATGTCTTACACCACTCTAAAATCTGTGACATTAGATGCATACATCAGCAATGCAGTAATTGGCTTTTTACAGTCATCAGACCCAAAATGATGCAATGTTACTTTTTTTCCTTTTTCCCTTTTTCCCCTTTTTCAAGCATCTTCCAAATCAGGCACTCTATGTGCTATTTGTGATCCAGCAAGGATGTACAGAAAAAGAGACACCAACGAGAGTTGTCAATGAGTGTATTTAGCATTACTTAAAAATAACTGCTTCCTTTGCATGCTCCTGTTTTTATGATTTACAGGCTTATAAAAGGAAATATGACTAGAAAAACATATCACATGGGTGAAAGAATCTCTTTCCTGATTCAGGAAATGTAGAATGATGAAAGTGTTGGACTATATTTACAAGACTTCTTCACTTAGATCATACCAAATAGTCCCCAGTCCTCATGAATATCCTCCAGCCTTCCTAACTCTGTCCATGCGAGGCTGAACACGGCAGAACTAAATGGATCACCTCAGATGGTTTTTCCCACCATACTTGCTGTGTAGGATAGCTTGTGCCAGTGTGCTCTCAAGCAAGTTGGAGTTTGGATAGATGCACTTTACAATGCATAAACACATTTCTAATTAGTCCAATGGAAATAAAAGGCCACTTAGAGAGGGGACCATTGGATTTTAGAGTACTATGTATCAAATGAAAGACTCATAAAATGTTTTTTACTGAGACTGAAATGCATTAATCCATTGATTTTTACTTTGATCACTGAAAATCAATGGCACCACTGGTCTGTTTTCTGTATACACATTCTAGCCATATCTGATTTTATCCCTTTCATTAGTGCAGAAGGTTCTTTTATGTGATGTCTCAGTATTTCTGAGATATGTCTTGTATTTTGGGGGGGAGCTTAAAATGAATGTTATGATGTAGAATGTTTTCACTGGAAATGGACTACAGCACAATTATTTCACAAGGTTTTTTCTGCTCCCTCTGATGGGTTCCATTCTCTACTGAAAAAAGTCATCCTCAGAAGAGTTAGCATTATGCTCCATGACCTTTGCAGAGCATCTTTCTCTCTTTCTATTTCAGTGTGCCATCTGTGGAACTAATTTTGGTTATGCAAGGATGTTCCACTAGGAGTATTCGGGACCTCTACTTCATGGCATAGGATGCAATCTGATCTGTAAAAAAACAGGCCATGGCTGATTCATATTATTTCATTTGCATGTGGAACCAAACAGTTTGGTGACAGATGAGAGCTATATTTATATGATGATATTTCAATGTCTGATCATGACTTTGTTTTTTATAATTTCTAGGGTTTTTTTGTTTTAAAGTATTCTTGCTTAGAAATACAAGGATAATAAGAGATTATGTTTTGTTTATTATTATTATTATAAAATACTCAAGTTGGTTTACTGTAAGTTTTTATCTTTGTTTTTTGTTTCTACTCAGTATGAATCTTCTTAAAATTTAAAAATGCTTCATTACACTGAAAGTTATTTCCATACCAGTTCCAGAATCAAATTTGTGCTGGGCCATCAACTGTTATTCATATATATTTTCTGGTATTTCATAATTATTTTATTATTTGAAAATTCAGTAATAAAACTATATGTACTCTTTTCCCCCTAATATTTCTTGTTGTATTTCATGAAAACCAAGCTGGTTTTTTTCCAAGCTGGTTCTATTGGGTTGATATCTTCTTTTTAGTCTATTCTGTGGCTATTTGTACTATTTTTGTTTATGGGCTCCATCACCTTCCTCTTCACAGTATTAAGCCTGGTAATGAACTAGCAAATTTATTCCCCTCCCCTAATAATGTAGAGAAAATATAGAGAGAATTCTGATGTTTTAGGGCAACCTTCATTGGGTGTTCCCAGATTGCTTATTTTACTTTTTTTTCCTGAGAACACCATGCAATTTTCCTAAAAATTTAAAGGAAGACAAGAAGAGTAGGACAAGTTTTCATCTTGGTATTCAGTATGAATGGCATGAAACTGCTCTGTCCTGGAAGCAAGGGAGTGTCTTAATTCATCCCACATATTTTTCTTCTGGAAAAGAATAAGCCATTGCAGCCTCTTGACAAGGCAGCTCAGTACTCCTTATTAAAGGACTGACTGTTTCTTGTCCATATCTTTTCTTTCTTTTTTTTTTTTTTTTCCGGGGGAAATAGGAAGTTCCCAAAAGGGAAGGATTAACAACTTTAATTCATGCGAAACAAATACAAGGATATCTGCAAACTTTCACAACACTGCTTCAGTGTGCTGTCTTCTCCCCTTACAGAATTTCTGTTCTAATTGCAGCTAATTTTAGCATAATATTTGGTGGTATTAGGACATAGCGTGACACACATGCATGCTCTGTTGGCTTATTGATGTCCATCTTCAACATTTCCCAACATAATGTCTCTTGGCTACAGAAGAGTCTCACATATTCAGAACAAAAATAATCATCCTAAACCCTGGGCAGCATGGATTTAGCAATGTGACTTCAAATACAGATAAGGTGTTGTTGATTTCTACATAAAACCCCCAAAACCTTCACCTTATGTTCCTGTGGTATCCCAATTTATGATCCAAAATGTTTGCTCCTGAGCAAAATGCTGATTATAAAGTTCCCTAAAAACTTCCTGATAGTCTACTTTTGGATTGGTTTTCTTAAGTATTTAAAATTTTGCATTTTCTTGAAGAAAGATGTGATATTTTATTCTGTGCTTTGATCAGTGACATTGTGGTAACTTCTCCATCTGTTGCAACTTCTTGGCTGCCTCCCCAGGGCATGAGCCCAGTATTTGGAGAGGACACTCTCTTGGTGATGGAGCTGCTGCAGTTTGAAGGGGGCACCATTTTCCTGCTGCCATGATCCTCTCCATCCTTCTGCCTACTGGGACCTGTCTGAGTGTTTTACACTGGATGCTAATTAGGCTCGACTATACTTAAGTTCATTTCTCTTTGTTTCTCTGGGTTTTTTTGTGTCTTTGTGCTTCTGCACATGAGGCATCCCCTCACCGTGTATGTAACAATCAATCATTTACTTCCAAACTGATAACAGAATAACCTGCTTTACTTAAAATTATGAAGCTCATCTCTTTGCCTCTCTTCTGTCTCTGAACCAGAAGATGTAGCAGAGTTATCATCTCTTAGCTCTTGGATTTGCATGTCCTTCCTAGTGATTTGCATTGAGCATGACTGTATGTTCACTGAAACAGGGCTTTTGTTTTCCTGACTGGTTTTACTTTGAATTTAAACATGATGGTTGGAGCCCACATGCAGCTGAAGTTGCAGACTTTCTGATCCTCTGATTGAAGTTGCAGCTTGTTTCTTTTCTCCTAGGGGCTCTTGTAGAGGTTTGGGGGACAGAATCTCGAGACTGCCCAAGCAGACACACTCAGAATACAGTAATGAGAAAGTGAGCTACAAGGCCACAATCCTAAATCAGGAGTTGAGTACAACATTCTGACCATGAACAATTTGGATAGCTCAATATGACAGAGGAGTTATATTTTAAATAAGATTTTGGTGGATATATGCTCCCACAAAAGATATTCTTATTCCCTTTTTTTTTTTTTTCTACCAGAAAAAAGAAAAAGGGCAGCATTAGTCAGATTCTACAGACTATTATATTCAAAGCTCCTTTTTCTTTGGGGAAGGCAAAAGACTTCTGAATGGTTTTTGATTAGCCCCATTTATAATTTTTGCATTTGATGTCACTGATGCAAAAGCAGGAGCTTTACATCCTTAGCATGACACACACATCTTGCAAATGAGAAAATAAAATAAAACCAGGCAAACAGAATATACCACTGAATGGGGTGGGGGGAAGAGCTAATGTCACATAGAGAAAGAGATTGAGAGAGACCACACATATTTTTCAATTACAGAGCAGTTCAGGCAGCTTCTGCTCAAGGGGTGTTATGCCCCTGTGTGAAAGGGTAAATATTTTAAAAGTCTTGTCTGCCAGAGATCTGGAAACTAGATTGCTTTATTTTAAAATCCAGATCTTTTGATGAGCTTATTTTATCTAAATGTTGACTAAAAGTATTCTGGTATGTATTCAGACAGGAATATCTAGTTTCTGTTTATATTTCCCCCTAGTATTTCTTCATATTTACTGTGCAACAGGTCTTTAAAGGAGTGCTTGGGAGGTTAGCAGACAAGAATAAGACTCTGCCTATTAGGGGCAGAAGGTCATCTGCAATGTCATGTTAAACCAAAGTCTTAGAAATAACTTCTTCTGTCACTTGACACATTTAACAACCTCTTGAGGAGAAAAATTATGTAATGAATTACTTCAGATTTGATTCTTTTGTTCTAGATTTTTAGATTATTAAAGTAATTCATGGTAACTTTATGAAAATTTTCCTATAATACCATGAAGGGGATAACTAAGACAACTTTGACTACTCTGGGGCCTTTTAAAAACAAATGACATTTTATTATCATAAAACATTAGTGCACCACAAAGAAAGTGGCCAGTGTGTGTTTTACATTTAAAAAAATAGGAAAATATCTGTAATTCAGATGCACTTGTATTATAAACTCTATTAAGAACTGGACTGCTTGATTTAAGCCACAGTCCATGACAGCTGTCAGTTCTTTTAAACAAACTTTCTGGAAGCTATGCAGGTCAGCCAAAGCTTTTCCTAGAAAGTATCCTAGATAGCAGGTACTGATCCTAGATATGAAGTCTGAGCCTATTCCAAAGACACTTCTGGTGTCTAAGGCAATAAATGCTCAAAGACATAGATTGTGGCTCCTGACCAATTCCAATAAATGAAATAAGCCATCAAAGGGAGTGCCAGACTGCTGGAAAAAGGATTTCTGAGCTGTCCCTGGCTTAAATGTCAGCTCAAGGGTTTTACATGAGTTTGTCATGCATCAGTTTAACCTGTGGATTTGTCCTTGTTTCATCTGGGATAAGGTTAATTTTCATCTTAGTAGTTGGTACAGTGCAGTGTTTTGGATTTAGCATAAGAATAAAAATAACACACAGATGGTTTAGTTCTTGCTAAATATTCTTACTCTAAGTCAGGGACTTTTCAGTTTCCCATGCCCTGCCAGTGAGGAGCTGCACAGGAAGCTGGGGGGTAACAGGACAGCTGACAGAACCAGCCAAAGGGATATTCCATACCATAGAACTCATGCTCAGTTTATAAACTGGGGGACCTGGCCAGGAGCTGCTGATTGCTGATCAGGGATGGACTAAATATTAGTCAGTGGGTGGTGAGTGATCATATTGTGCATCACAGGTTTCTCTTGGGTTTTATTCATATCTCTGTCTCTTCTTTTCATTACAATTATTTTTATTTTATTTTAATCACTAAATGGTTCTGATCTCAACCCAAGAGTTTTACTTTTTTTTTTCCAATTTTTCTCCCCACCAGAGAGGTGAGGAGGGGAATGAATGAGTGGCTGCCTGGTGCTGGCTTGCTGCTTGGGGTTAAACCATGACAGGATTATTGCTGTGTGGCTGTTTCAGCAACAGTTTGGGGACTGTCCAGCAGCACTGGAAACTCTTCACTGTCCTTCCAGTGTGTGAGGGAGCAGGGCAGCCCACAGCCACCTGGACAGCAGCTATCCCATTCCTGCTCTAGGCAATCATCTGGGAAATGGGACATGGAAGGACAAGATGCGATAACTTTAATGAATAGTTTCTCAGACTGTTCTGAAAGGTTCTCAGGCCAGAAGTGATCATTATGATAATCTATTCTGAAATTCTGCAAAGCACACTATTTCATTCAGAGACTCCTACAGGGAGACCAATGCTTAACAACAGCTTCAATAAAATGTCAAAATTTAGAATTTTTAAAGGATATCCAACCCTATAGGTTCTAAATAAGCACATGTATGGTCCTCAAAGTGTGTTGTTATATTTTAGCAACAGATTTTCCTTTCATGTTCTAATTGAAGCTGGCATATGCTGCTGGCATTTTGAATAGCATTGCCTTCCGTATCATTCAAGTCTGTCATGGGAAAATGCCATTCTCTTTCCTCTCATTTCAGTCACATTTTAGGTTTTATTTTTTCTACAATAGACTATAAATTATCTGCATGAATTTAATAAGAATTATGTCCTCAACAGGTGAAGAAAAGGGCTAATTAAAACAATCCTTTTGCTGTTCTCAATAGTTGAATCAGTACTCACCCACGTGAGGTCCACAAGGAAGTTGGAGTAGACTTTAATATTTCTGACAGGGAGTTAGCATACCTTGTTAGTGTCTCAACAAAGGGAAAAAAACTTGTAATTTACAAGTTTTTTATGATATTTACTTTTTAAAAGACAAGTTTCACTGATGTCTTTTGTTTCAGTTCCAGAGATTTGTATTACATCTCTTATTTGACCAATAAGATTCTTTGTTGGGGTTAGGATCCTTCCATTTCCTGAGTCATGATTGCCTTCAATCTCTGGAAGAGTTTTTTTTAATTGAAGTTGACACTGAAGTCATTTGTCTTTACATATATAAGAGATCCTTTATTCCTCTTACATAAAGTGTCTGCCCAAAGAGCATTTGCTATTTGGGTTTTGTCAGTAGGATACCACACGAGTGCAATTAATTGGCTGCTTTTGTCAAAAGAAGAGTATTTAATCACAAAGGCAAAAGGCTTTTGTTCTTCACAAAGAGCAAGTCATATTAAATGAAGCAGCTCTTTCCTTTAGCACATCATATACCAGTCTAAGATGTGTTTTTCCTTATTAATAGAATAGTAATTAAGGTGAGAAATTTTGAATTTTAGAATTCTCTAATACTTTTCTGCATTATGCAACATTTGCTCTCTTACATATGTCATCCTCATTATCATCTTTTATGACTTGCCCTTCCCCAGATCTCTCAAATTACCTACACCACAGTTTATGTTCTCTGAATCTCTCTGTTCTTTTTACCAGCCATTTCAATCCTTAGCCTTCTTTTTTCCTACCTTGTTGGCCTTGAATATCTTCCTTCTTCACATTGACTTTATGACCTTATGTTCTTTTGAATTCTTCTCTTTAAATAAAACATTTTTTCCTTAAATTTAAGTTTTAGTTTTCTTCTGAAAACTTAATGTACAGTTTCTACTGGTGAAATTCTTGTAAAATAATTTTTTATTTGACATATTTTTGCATTTAGACATTTTCTTTATATCATATGAGGAATTAGACTGTCAAAACAGGTGTATATGCTTACTTCTCAGAAAAAAAAAAAAATCTGAACAGTGCAACCTCATGCTCAGGAGTGCTAAGGCATTTGCAACTTGCTGTGCTCCCAGTGACAGTTCTGGGCTTCAGATATTGGGCTGTGGTATTTATATGCTGAAAATAAGATTCATCTCACGATAGATTAAGCCAGTTTTCTAACCTTCATCTGTGGTCATTAAAGGCAGAAGATGACTACTCCATCCTAAATGTATGGCAACTGAGGATATTGTGCCTTCTTTCCTCCAGTGAAGGAAAAGGCTTCTAATCAGAAGTTGTGGTGCTTAGCTGAAATGGGCTGTTTACTTCCTAGTAAGCAAAACTAGGTGAAAGGAATCCCACTGCTGCAGCAGGAAAAAAAAAAGGAAAAAGGATACCTTTCACTTAATTATAACTGTTAACCTAGGTTGACATTTTGTTTTGTCATCAGAATTTCTTCTGGTCTAGCAGGGCACATCCAAATCAGTATTAATGTTAGTACTTAAGCTGTCATTTATCACGTTCTCCATACGAAGCAAATATTCTTACTAAATGAACAGAACTGTTTCATTACTTGCTGGGTTTCTTTTGCTCCATACACATAATCAGTAATGCAAGTTTAAGAGTATTTTTCTACCTTCATAGAAAAAAAAATTGTCCTTGGCCTCCCTTCTGCCTCATCCAAGAGTTCAATAACATCCTTTTCTATAACCTTAGCATTCTTGAATGTTCATCAACAAATCCTCTGTGTAAAAATCCATGACAGACTTTGCAAAGCAGAATGTGTACATGAAAGTGGGCCCAGGCTTTTTAACATTGATGATTTATTGAAATCCTGTCCAATATACATGGTTTTGTCAATTTTTGAAAAAGCTGAACATCCATAGGTTTTTCTGTTATACGTCATTGAAGAATAATCTGAGCACAAAATTTCTGTGAATATTTGTATAATGAGAGGGAGTATACTGCAGGTTATTTGAACATAAGCAACTGTTAGTGAAATCTGATTTTTAAGGGTTAAATTCAAAGGTGCATTGTATTGTTTTCCACACGTGCTCCTTGCAGAATTTTGGTTTTGCTGCTGAGAAGACTGCATTTGAAAGGCACGACAGACAGCTGTGATACCTTCCATACTAGAGATAATCCTAATAAACATGCTTCTCACCCTGATAGATACAGAGATAAACAGCATAAGCAGCTAAGATGATAGCTTTGAATCATAGTAGCTTCTTTTTATCTAACAAATCCCAATTACAGTGTTTGATATTCATAACTTCAGGGGTTTACAACAGAAATATGAGACAAAAAATACAATTAAAAGGGAGGTAGGGTAGTCAGAGATAGAATGCCAAAGATAAACCATCTTTAAGGTTTCTCAGTCTTTTGAGAAGCTGGCATTTAGCCCTTTGATTTCTAGAAACAACACAAGAGAAATTTGTACTTCTATTCACAATTGGCTAGGAGCATTTAATTTTTGAAAGTGATGCAGCCAGAGGCAGGGACACTGGGACATTTAAAATCCTCCCATTAACAGTGACTCACATGGACATACCCATGTTCCATGTGTACCCAGTGTGCCATGGAGATGGGCAATGCCTGTGCCTCAGTGCCACCGAGGTCTGAAGGGCAACGTTTGAGGGGGTCCCACAGCCCCCTGTAACTCAGCATTGACCTGAGCTCCTGGGCTGGGCAAGAAAGTTGGGTTCAAAGTTGCTCTTGCAGGGGCAGGCTCAGGGCCCAGAGGTGCAGTTGACAAAACGCATATTTATAATGCAATATTTAACACCTCAGTCTGGAAACATCAAAAACTATGCATGGAAAAGTAAATACAAACACTCTTTTACCCAGCTCTGTATAGCTCCACTGATGCAGCTGAAGCAAGTGGCTGGAATAGGAATGCTGCAGGACTGAGGTTTTGTTAAAAATGTCTAAAAAAGACAAAAAAGTTAGCTGGAAAGAATAAATCCTCAGAGAAAAAAATGGGGCATGTTGTATAGAGAGCCATCACAGGCTCTTGTGCTTTGTTCTGAAACACTGGGAAGTCTGGTATTTTTGAAGTTTCCCAACTTTTTGGGATCTGTCTATGACACAAAATACTTCAGCTAAAGAAGTGTTGGATTTGATAACACATGCTCTATGATACTCAGTGGAACACCTAATTTGGCCAACAGCATCAACTTTGAAGATTAAATAATGCTGATCACCTCTCCACAGTGATTTGACAATTTATCTTAGTTAATTGGGCTTCAGTTAAGGCTGAGGGATTCAGCTTGGCCTATGGCCCATCTGGATCAGAGGAGCCAATAAAATATCACTTAAAAATAAATGTACAGACTCCAATTAACTTTTGTGGAGGTCACACATGATTTGTTTTGGCTTAGCTATAGTTTCTCATAATTTTGCTCATAAAAATGATGCAATAATAACATTCAAACTTTCACAGAGAAATTTAAAAAAGACATCAAGACATTCTCTGTTAGTTTTGGAGCATGATTCAAAGATTTGGAAATTTTTATCAATAAAATAAATACAATAGCACTTTCTCCCAAAGATGCTTCAAAGCAAATGTTACATGTTTACATAGTTTTAAAAATTTTCATACATTAATATAGCCTTGAAATTATGCTTTAATCTAAACACTCTTTCATTTCCACTTTACGATACTTATGTTGTGTCTCACAACATAAACAATAAAAACAAAAGTGACAATTAATTTGCTCAGCCACTTTCTTTGTTTCTTTCAATGGTGATATTTAGAGCCTCTGAGCAAATTAAGATCTAGATTAATGCTTTCCAGGATGGTCTGCAGTATCCCATAGATTATAGAGGATTTCCAGCAAGAGTTTGAAAATAGAAATGAAACATGATCTGCAGGAGTTTTTGAGCAATGACAGTGAATATAATGAAGACATTTGGGAAGGAATATTTGGTAAAATATTTTATGAATGGTCAATCTTTGCCTTTGAAAATGGTTTTGCCTTTGAAAATGGGTTTTGGAAATGGCCAGGATCTATGCCTCCTGCAGGAAATTACAGTTTTGCCCTGTGGGACCTGTACAGCCCCTTTGCAGCCTTGTCCAGGTTCCTCAGCCAGACTTCATATCCTCTTCAGATATTATCCGGTTCCACTCATTGCCAAGGCAAAGCTGCAGCAGAGGTATCATGGCCAAAAGAAAAATCACAATTTCCAAGTCAACATAAAAACCTCTTAAAACTCAGGATAAGAGTGTCCTTCTGTGACACTGATCTGAGGCACTTTTGGCCTTCTGCTGAGGAAAGCTGGCTGTCCATGAAATAGAGCATGGCCAACTGGATCACGGGGTGCTCAGAAGCTCTGAAAGAGCCACCTCTTTCAGATAGGACCCATAGAAAAACAGGTCATATCTGGAAGGAGCTGAAGGTTAAATATTTAAGGCTGAAAGTACTTAAAATGTTCTTATCATTGACTTTCAAACATTGCATTGACTTTCAGATTCGTATTTAGGTACTGGTATGAATGGTTTCTTTCTTTGACCTATAGTGCAGCTGCTTATTTAGATTCCTATTTAGATCATAAGGGTAGTTTTAAAACCCCAGGTTATTCTCTTCTTTCTGGTATCAGCTTACTAAAATAATTGCTAGATGTAGGGCTGAAAAGGTTCACCACATCTTTGGAACAAGGCTACAAGTGCTCTTTTCAGAAGGAGACTAAATAATTTTTAAAAATTGAAGCTGGGAGATTATATTATAAGATCATGCATTAACCTTGGTGATTTTTTGTATATCTGTCAGAGAAAAAAGATAAGTATATAGATTGGAAAAACAAATGTGCTTTCTTTGAGAATTTAAAAAGAGATTTAGAGAGTGAAGCACAGTGTATCCAGGTTTTCCTGCTGCAGCTGAAATCTCACTGCTCCTGGCTTCCTAGCAACAGTGCCTTCCTAACTCATGACTGGAGACAGTACAGACACAAATCAGTCTATCTTTAGGCATATAATTGATCAATCTATTGACACTCCTTAGGAACTGTTCTGTATCTCCTAGCAAAGATATACAATGGCAATAGCGAGCACCAACACCATGCAAACAATATGGCAAAATGACATTTTTTGTTGGGATTGGCATATCCTGTCCTGTTTTCTCTTTCTCCTACTGTCAGAATATCTTGAATGATTCAGAAACTATGGGTGTCAAAAAAGCATCCCTCCCCTGAAAGAAAAAAAGCAAAGGCAAGAGCCGTCTTCCAGTGCACTGCTGCCCTCCTCACCTTCTCAGGACATTTCAGTGTATCAACCCCTGGTACTAATGCAGGACTCTGCTCCCACCCTCACACAGAGTACCTCAGAATCCCAGTCCCCCACCCACACCATGTGTTACTGACTAATATCCTCTCTGTCTCCTTTAAAATTTCCCCAGACAGGCAAGCAATTAGTTATGGCTTGGTTTGCAGAATAGCTCTTCAGGTGCAGATTTGGTGGGAGGAAACTGTATTTCTTCTACACCTATTTCATTTTACCTTTCTCTTTGCTGATGCAACTCTGAACATTCCCACAACCCCAGACAGCTGGGATATTGTCTTCTCTCTGATTTTTGAGACTAGGAAGGAGATTTGAGCTTCTCTCTCTCATCACCTTCACAGTTGCAATCCCCAGTGCTCCTCCAGTCCCATTAGAGGGAAATCTACAGTTAATAATTTTAAATGTCATTTTTAACTTTTAACGGGATTAGTTAATTGAGGTGAATCTTAACAGGAAGGAATTTAGTACACATTAGACTGAAAAACTGATGATGAACTTGATCACAGAGATACTGTCCTAAATTGTATGTTTGTACAAGCTTGGGTGGGCGATTGCTATATTGTACAGTCCAATTTTTTAAAATGAAAGCAAAAAAATATTATTGTTAAACTCACCTTACTTTCCATGGATCGGATTTTAAGTCAGCCTAACCTTGCATTCAGCTTCCTTGCCAACCCTGACTGCCCTTGAGAGTTATCATTTTTTATTGTCCTTTCCTCAGATTGTAAGGTTTTTGAGAATCTTTTCCTCATATGTTTTTGCTTCTCCATACAAAAATGTTCACATTTTTAAAGCCATCTCTAATACATTTCAGATTTATGCACAATTCAGATAGCTCACACAGCTGAGCATAAAGAAAACAGACCAAAGCAAAACACCCCTCCCAATACAAACCAACCAACCAAAAAACGAAAAAAGACCCACCCCAGAACAAAACCCACAAAGAAACAAGAAGATACGGGGATAAGGCAGGTACTTTTCTTCTTGTAAGCATTTTTAGCAGCTACCAGCACAGGGTTTAGTTTACAAAAGCCTCTTCTAACTTTGAGAAGTGGCAAATCCTCTTGGCTGCTGTTGGTGATATTGGAGATATATTAGAAAGTGGTCAAGCAAAGAATAACATCTGGTGTAACTTAATGTCTTCTCAGGGAACCGGGTTTAGAATATCAACACTGTAAGTTATTTTACATTCTCTGTTCTCTGTTCCATTCTCATTCTCAAGAGTGGCAAGAGAATTTCTACTCAGCTTTTAAGCCCCATGCTAATACAATCCCTTTGAGGTCTATACATCAGGCTGTGTAGGAATGTAATGTATCCTTGGTCAGGCTTTTGATAACATATTTACATAAGATGAATATTTTTAGCTTTGCTTTGCACCGATTGAGGAATTTTAAAGTCCCTGGGCCTTCATTTTTAGAACTAGTTGCCAGATGACTTCACAACACAACAGGTATGCTGTGAAGTCATCCATGACTTCAGCTGAATTCGTCATCCATGTTCAACACTCATGCCTGAGTCTCTATACTTTTAACTAGTTTGTCTTCATGTAGAGGACACAGTTCAACTGCATATACATGACTTTCAGATACGTATCTCACTCTAACAGTGGTTGGAAAAACCGCTGTTATTTTGGGATGGTTGGGGAAAATGTGGAAGATGGGCATCACTAGCTAATCTGCAAATGCCAAAGAAACAGGGCTTAAAGGTGAATGGCAGAAGTGGCTGTCAGATTACAGAGTGCCCAGAGCCCACTTTGGAGGGAAATCCACATGAGCTGCATTGGCTCATGACATGTCTTGTTTTTCAAGATACTGTGTTCATGAGATTTTGCCACTTTTAAAAAAATTGTGGTTTTGAAGAGCTATGATGGGAGTTGTAAGGTAACTTTCCATTCATGAGAGTTAAAAAGGTAGCTGTACAAGTAGGGTCTTACTGAAGCCATGGAGACAGCTTGCACTAAGGAGGTTCCCCAGCAGGAGTTAATACTCTATATCTAGTTATTGAATGGATAATTCCAAAAAGCTGAATAAATATCCTGTAGTTTACATCTCAGCTTTTCTACACTATTCTAATACTGTCCATGGTGTTCCAGCTTTCTTGCCAGGATTACAATGAAACTTAAAACTTTTTTTCTTTAGAAAACAGAATCATATTAGTATGAATGAAGGTCCAGAATAATTTATTACTTCTACTTTTATTGATTTTGGACAGAGATTTATAACCTTGGCTTTTTCTTTCCTTTTGTTTGTTTGTTTGTTTTTGTTTTTGTTGTTTTTGTTTTTTTTCCAAGTGATAAAGTATAGAAGAGTAAACCCCTCAAAATGCCGAAAAAGTTTTCTCAAGCTATCAGTCATGGAAGATGTACAGCAAACTTAATTTGTTACAATGCAGCAATGTCAAAACAGAATTCAGTTTATTTACAATTTAAATGCATTACATGAATTTAGAGTTCCATTAGACGAAATAATCATTGTTTTCATTAAAGTAGCAGTGTAAAAAGTCCAAAGATTTGACATCACGCCTGGAGACCATGCAATGCTCTAAAGAAATCTGAAAACAACCTGTCTAGCTGCAAAGCTTACTATCTATTGCAGGGATGACCCACAAGGTCATCTGTGAAAATCTGACAGAAGATAGGAAAGAAAAAGATCAAAATTTCAAATCATAACACTTCTAGAACTTCTTTTTACTCCTGAGAAATATTTTGAAGCAATTTTAAAATTACTTTTAAGATTTCTACTTTGTCTTTGATCCTAATATGGTATCTTCTTGCTCAAGGCATTATTCTACAATAAATGTAGCAACTGATTGCAGTTGCAGTAGGGTCTGTGTGCAGCAATAACTGTACTAATAATGGCATTGTAATCAGATACAGGAACAGACTGACATTCCCTCATTCTCTTCTGCTTTTTATCTTGATACCTGAAATTTTTTCACATCTTTCGAGATTTGTTAAACTGCATTTGAAGTACTGCACCCAGATTTGGGACACCAAATGTGGGAAAGCTGTCAGTAAACTGTAGCAAGTTCAGTGGAGGCACAGCAGCTCAGTCAGGGCTTGAGCAGTTGCTCTGTAAGGGGAGGCTGTGGCTCCAGGACTGGCATTGCCTGGAGACAGGATGGCTTTGGGGGCATCCAACAGCAGCCCCTGGTACCTGCAGTGGGCTTATGGAGCTGGGGTCTTCACAGTGCTGTGTGCTGGGAGGACGAGACACAACAGGCACAAGCTGGAACAGGAGAAGTTTCGACTGGATAGACTGACTCAATGGCAAACTGGATAAAAGGAATGCCATTTTCAATGTTTATAATAACCCCAATTGGTTCTCTTTTTTCTCAATTAAATTTGGACAGGTAAAATAAAAATCATCACACTTGCAATGTTGCAGTTAGCTGAGTCTATGCCTCTGTGCTATGATAGAACCATAGTTCATCCTAAAACTAGGCAGTCTGAAACTCTGAGGAAAAAAAAAGGGCTAGCATTCCATCATAAATCAAAAGTATTTGGAAACTATCCACCCATCTCTGGACTGTCTTCATATGACCTGCTGTCTGTAAATCTGCTGTCTGCCTCAAAACATCTGTTTTAGAAAAAGCACAACTAAATCATACACAGTCTGACCACTGAAAACAAACAAAACTTTGAAGGCAATCTTTAATTTGAAAAGAATCAAGTTTAACAGCAGAACTAAAAAGGAAGTGTTTAAGTTGAGAGTAATAAAAGCTATAAGGTCTAAAATATTTCCAGAACAGAAAGAACTCATAATTTGGGGATTAGTAGATTAAAATGCAGTTATGAGATAGGACATCCCCCACTCCCCCAAAAGGAAACAGAAAACAATCATGAAAAACTGATAGTTTGGAAGAATAGAAGTAGCAAAAGTAATTTGGAGGCTTACAGCACAAACTTAAGTGTTTTTTATTAAAATCATTGGAAAAGTAAGCTGGCAGAAGGAACTCAAACTTATTCTTTTAACAGAATATAACAGCCATACTATTCTAAATCAGTGTTATTCCTTTATCTAGGAAATGTCATCTGATGTCTTATCACATATTCCATTTTACTGAATCCAAAAGGGGACTTTCATATCCCCAAATGGCCATTTTGTGGTGGGTAGGGGATGAAGAAGAAATTGGAATATTCACAATTTGAATTGAACTTCTCTGAATTTAACCATGTAAGAACTAGTCCAAAAACTCTTTACTGATACAATAGTTATATGCAAAGACCAGGGTGAACTTTCATCTGTGCTGCTTAGCCCCTGCTAGGTTATGTTCCTCAGGCCATGCACATTCCCAGCATTTCTGCCCATCAAGGAAAATTGACCCACTTAAATGAACAGCTTCGTATTTGGAGAGACTTGCAGAAATTAAAGGGTAAAGGAAAACCAGTGGTAACTGTCATGGACCAGCAGTTTGCTAACACAGATAGTCTAAGGAAAAATGATGAAAATCACCATGTCTGGCAAGGATGCTGGCCAGTAAATTCTATTCACTATTCTATTCAGTTATATTTCACTGAACTGAGTGAATAAGTTCAGGGAATCTTACACAGCTCTGGAAAGGACTTGGACCACTGATCTTGGAAGAGCTGTCCAGACCTTAGAAAAGTGGAGGATTTTACCCTTATTCATATTCAGATTCTGTGAAAGCTGAATATTGGTGCTCTGTTTCTGAATCCAGGTCCGCCTGTGAATTTCTCCTTTACCCTTCTTACTTTACATTGCCCTTCTCCAGGCAGAGTGGAATGACAGTAGATCATCTTTGGCAAATTGTATACAGGGCTTGTAATTAGAAGAAAACTTCTGAAGTCAAGACTGCTTCAAACCTCTCAAGCATTTTATGAGGTACTTAAAATGAGATTACAGTAATCATCATCAATATGACATTTTAATCTCTAAGAAAAATGGTCATGTAGTCAGTTTGATAACTTTTTCAGTTGTTTGAGACTGCTCAGATTTAAATATATGCCTAGGAGGCACTAGCTCCTGCATATTTAAATGCAAGTCATCTTTACCAAGGAAACATCATTATTGTGACTTATAATAAAGTGGTAACCATTTGCAATATGTTTTATCCTCAAGTAGCAGCATAATACCAGCACAATTTTCTTACTGATGAACAATAAGGAGCCATACAGAAAATTTTAATTTGATTGAAACGAAACTTTTGTGGGAGAAACTAACACCCAGTAATTTTCTACCTAGAACATGTGGGTAGATATGTGGGGTCAGAAATCTATATTATTTCCCCCCTTAATTGAATCCATATAATTTCAAATTACTCCCACTACATATTGCTAATGGGATTAGAGGTGTTCCAGGCAGGATCAGGAGCTGGTCAAGCTAAGGATTATATGAGTACATAGGAAAGCTGGTTACTGCCACAGACATGTCAATACAGAGGTCAGCTGTATCCTAGGAAAAAGCCTTGGTGCAGCAGTCAGTTCTCAGGGGGGTTGCATGGCTTTGATTTTGCTGGATGGCAAAAACACTTAACCATCTGCTGCTGAATCTGTCTTCTCTGAAGTGGAGACATTTCCCTTGAGGACAGATTGTGGACGAGGTTGTGAAACTAATAAATTCTATATATGAGCCCAAGTTGATGGATAAAAAGGAGAAGGTCTTGACTGATACAAAGGTAATACCTCATGGAAAGTCCTAACCTTAAATAGACCTATTAGTAAGACACTGTCAATGGACACTGAGCATTTCAGCTAAGGTTTCATGAGAGCTTTCTAATAACTCTGTGTAAAATATGCTGGAAAGACTAATTCACAATCTGACTCCCCACTCCCACTCTGCTGAAGGAAGAGGAAGCTCTACATTTGCTGTATTTGGCAAGAGTCAAGCATAACTTCCTCTCAGTAGATTTATCAAGTTGATTTATCAATCTTGAAATGAGATGGTGCAATCTTGATGGTGTTCCAATCAAGCATCATCAAGCACTTGGCCCAGCTCCCCTCCAGCAATCCTGATGGGCTGCCTGAGATCCAGAGCACTCTTTCCTTTGGCAGAGAATTCCATACTGTCTTGCACTACAAATCGGAAATGCCACAAGCTACCAAAATGCTTTGTGAATCTGCCATTCTCCATCCAATGCTGCTTTCTGCTCTGTGTACACTGGCTGACAGCCAATGAGAGGTTTCCTTAGACTGAAAAAGCCTTTGCCAGCTGGATTCACTAGCTCCATGGTTTCCTTTTACTATTAGAATGGCACAGCAGGCCTCCAAGGCTGGTGAGAAAACCGGTCTTGAATCTTCAAACAAAAAAGCAGGGAACTTCTCTGCAGGACTTTTTTGTTTTTGTTTTAATTTAACAGATGGTGATAAAAGTCAGAAATGCCCACTGACAATCATTGCCATCTATTTTTATCAGAAAGGAACTTCTGAGGACCAGATAATTTTAGAAAGAGTGTATTTCAAAACAACTGTGAAAGTAACTCCTGGAGCCATGGTATCAGAGAAGAAATGGTGGCCAAGGCTACAAAGCTCTCCTTTTTTTATGTCTTCTCTTCAGGACTGTGCAAAGCTGAATCCAGCCATGGCCTGGATGAGTGGCTGTATGACTGGACATGCTACCACACCTGCCAATGCCATAGCTATATGATCTTCTGGCACTCTTGCTAATTCTTTATCTATTTTTGAAGCTCCACTGTAGAATGATTTTAAATGAACACACCAAGAACTTCAATGAACACTGTCTGTCAACAAACAGGTGTTTTGCAAGCAATTTCCCAAAAGGGTCATTGCCACATTGTGCATTAATTATCCATACAGTCACTTGTGTCACAGGACACATCCCAGGTCTCAAATGGAACCTATTTTCATAAGTAACTGAAGGGATCAGCAGGTTCAAAAAAACTGAATTTCTGAAGTTTAGAATATGTGGCTATTCTATCACTGCCAAGTTTTCTTATTTTGTTCACTCATATACAAATTCTATCTAGAACCAAAAGCACACTGAAATCATGTGGAAGAAAAGCTGATTGCACCATACCTGTATCTCCAGGGAAACAGAGAAGACTCTACAGAAAGGAATGGAAGGAGGGGAAAGTACTTAGACTTCACCTCAGTTCTGTAGACTTCAAAGACTGGAATTCAAGTCTTTGGTACCAACACTTTTGGAAAAGTCTTGTTCATTAGCCAGGCATTCTAGAATTGCTGTTTCCATTCTTGCCTTTCAACACTGTAAAAAGTTCATTTAATGTTCTCACTTCATAGAGGATGATGGGATTAGGTGACAGGTAGAGAACTGTATCTGAAGGAATATTCTGGCATTTTCTATTTTCATTCTTGCCTTTCAACAATGTTATTTTAATGTTGTTCTTCTGTGGAGATCAAACCTTGCTGAAGAAGCACTGTTCATCAATTATCACAATTTTATTGAGCCTACTGGGGTACAAGGAACATTGTGCTTCAGTAAACATCCTTATCTCAACCTATGAGTAATTTTCCATCTTTTTTCCTCTCCCCTGTGCAATTTGGGGAGGGGAGTGACAGAGCTCCCTGGTGGACATGGGATGTCCACCCACCACACCCCTCTGGTCAAGTTCATGAGAAAGGGCAAGTTTTGTCATGATTTTAAATGACAAGTTTTTAAACATTCAGCGTTGCTATTAAGTAATGGCTTATAAAAGTAATGTTCAATGGCTATCATCATTTATTAAAAAAAATTACATAATACAAAGAATTATTCAGTTGAAAGCTCTGCATACAAACCTGATTGACTTACAGTGAGTTATGCCAAAGAGATGGAAGCAGAGAAAACTAAAAGAAATTTGCACCATTTTTTCTTATATTTACTGATGGCTATCCAACAGCTTTTAGGAAGACCAAAATTATAATCAACTTTATAATGTATATTTCAGAAGGTTTCTTGTGGCCCTTGGCACAGAAGACCAATGTACAGAAGACTGATGTAATTTCTTTTATTGAATACAGCTCCAGGTGTTCTCATATAGTTAAGTGGGAAATACTGAGATACTTATTGCATATTCTGTTTTAAATCTTACTGTTTCAAAGCTCTTCTCAGAGCTTGTCTTGTTAGACATGCTTTCACAACTTATAAATGTCATTCAAAAATAATAAGCATATTGCATTCATGCTGTAATATGTGAATTGGGTAGAAATAGGCAGGAGTTCTAATATCAATGCAACTCCTTTGTCATCAGACACATTGCCATTGTTCTCTTTTCATATGGGTTATGGAAGTGATTTATAAAGCAATATGATAACACTTGAGGAAAAACTGGACAGCCTGGGTACCTCCAATTCTCAGTGTTTTATACAGTCATCATCTTTAAATTCTGCAATACAATGAAAGTATTCTCTTGTGCAAAAGTGTTTATAGAACATCCATAATAAAAGTGTAGACATGGAGACTAAAGAAGAAAATAATTATTAGATTGTTTCTCAAAATGACATTCAGATATTAGTTATTTCTCGTGATTTTACAATACAGATTTAAGACATCAGAAAACTAAGCAGAGCACCATCATCCCTGACAGGAAACAAAGAAAGAAGTAGACTTCATTTACAAAAGCATATGCAAAACAGAAGCTCAGAGCAGGAAATGAACAAATTTATTTTTGATCTCATGTCAAGTCGTGTAAGGCCAATTGACCTGTAGTAGGAATAGATCCCAAATAATGACTGTAATAATGCATGTTTATATATAAGAAGGGAATATTCTTCCACTCTTTGAAAAGAACAGGAAATAACATATTTATGGAAGCTGATTCAGTCCATTCTAATCTACTGAAAAATTACAGGGGAAGAAGGGAATAAATGCACAAGCACATGAAGTGTAACAAGTTAGTAGAATTTACAGGAGTTTCCTATAAGCACACATCAGCCTAGGTGGAGGGATATTCAGATGTTAACTTCTGTTCTTATTTAGCTCCAGTCTGACCACCAACATGGACAGAGGCAAGTCAGAGCCCAGTGTTCCCAAGCTGAGAGAAAATTTCCTCAGCAGGTTAACAATTTCCACAGTAGCCCAATTGTTTTCCAGTCCAGTTTCTTTATGTTGCAGAAGTAGAGCCCAAGGCTGAGTAAAGAAATGGGAGAAATGAACCTGTGATGGGACTGGCATTTGTTCCTTAGGATGTGTTTAATACCTTTATTCTTCTCTCCACTGCAAAGTACTAGCTGATAATTTTATAAGGTTGCTCTAATGCAAAGCGAGAGAACATCAGGCTGACCATTATGTCTGCATCATTGGTATGTATTACTTTCATTTAATTCTGCTTTTTACTGTTCCCTCAGGTTGGTTCTTAGCCTACTCATTTACAGTCTGTCTTCATTTCTTCCTTTTGTCTGTTTCTCCTTTCTCCTAGAATTCCTTCCTCAAAGTTCATTTACCTCCCCTAAGTTCTTACTCTTTTTGCCCACTTTTGCTCTTTTTTCCCCCCCTCTTTCTTTGATGGCAACCTCTTTCTCTTAGCACATGATGTCTCCAGCCTCTCTTGTATTAAATTCCAACTGCCACCCCTTTCTACCTTATCTAAAAGGGAAATAACACCATCCCCACGACAGGCTTTGAAATTATTGAAATGCACTGCACTTAGACAAACTTGGATTTGATCCAACAGTAACTTAATATGTAATTCAGCAACTAACTTACATTAACATGACTCAGAAAAGAAAATCATGCCGTAAAACATTACATTGAATGGGAAATGATTCAGTGAAAACATTATTCAGAGTAGGCAATTACTGAGTGAAGCTATTATCCACAGCAGACAGTTACTCAGTAAAAATGTTATACAGTGCCGGCAAATATTCAAGAAAACATTTGACAAGGACAGCAATTATTCAATAAACAATCATAATTGCACCCAATGGAGTATACTTGCCATGAACTGTACAAATAATTAGCAGATTCAAAGGATGTTACTGTGACTGCCCAAATCTTAGCTAATTTACGTGGTAGTTAAGTTCTACAGGACAATCAGAATCTGTCAGTGAGGGACAACTTGTTTTTTCTATTGTTTCTTCAGTTCTAGGAAGTAATGCCACAGTTTTATCAACTTTATTGAAGAAGCAAGTGTAGTTTGATCCATTTCCTGGAATTAATGATCCTTTTCCAATAATGAGCATTACTCACATGGTTCCCTTCTTCTGTTGCTTCTTCTGTCACACTTTTGATGCTTTGTTCACTTTACCAGTAGCTTTTTTCCCCTGCAGTTGGTTTATTTTTCAAAATTCTCCAGTCTTTTGTTTTCAAAGCAGAAATTAATTTCTATTTCTTCTTGCCTAAAGAGCTGTCACATGAATTCCATTTCTATTTGTAAAAAAGTTCCCACTTCTGCTCTCTTTTAGTGTCTCCCAGCAGGAGACAGCTTTCATTCTCCCTAAGTCCAGAACTAGCACTTCTCCTTTTGTTTTGCTAACTCAATCAATTATTCTTTTCCTGCTGTCCATCTTATGCACTTCTGCTTCCTTATTGAGACATTCTCAAACTGTATTTCAACTGTTTTCTTTTGACTTAATCCATATATTCATTATTTGCCTTCACCAGCATCCACTGTAGCTTCACAAAACCACTTACTCTTTGAAAATCTTACTATTTTTTGTTATTGCTGTGAATGTGTGCTTTTGTATCTCGTCTTGCTTCATTGCTTAATGACAGGTTTTTAAGTGAACCATCTGACTGAAGTATGGATTATTCTGCTGCTGAGTTATTTCAGTCCATGAAGATGCTAATTACTTTCAGCACAGTTTGGTTTTCTAAGCATCTATATTTAAACATACATAACAAAAATTATTTATAAAAATAAGAGGAAGTGACAGGAGAGTTGTTGGGATCCTGCATGTAGAGTGGCTTCATTAGTTTCATGATACTGATTTCTGTATTGTAGATTAGTACAAGTGATGCCAAAATCAGGTAGAAGTATTTTGGTCTTATTTTTAAGGACAGATTGACAGCAGAACTCCAGAGGTATGACTGTATTGCAACAGCAAAGCCAGCAGAATTTCAGTATAACTTGGTAAAGTGATGAACTGTACTGCAAAAGCACTGGTACTCATGCAGAAAGTGCCTGCATAGGGATTTACATCACCATAGCTGCGTGATATACTTTTCCCACTACAGTTCTGCTGGCCAATTTCCTTATGAAGACAGTCTTTATATGATGTAACTTTAGAAGTGCCATGGGAGCGGTCCTCAAAGTGATAAAAATCCTTCCCTTGTTAAAATTTAAAACTATTAAAGGCTCAGGAAAATTCATGTGTTGGAACTGGACATTTTTCACTTGAATACACTGAGTATTTTCTATCTGTCTCTGAGCTTGAAGTTGCAAAAGCTCAGCCAAACAAGGACACAAAATTATCTTCTGTCTTTGATTATAATTAGAAATCAGACTATTTTAATCAAGAAGAATAATTAACTATTTTATTAATTATCTTACATACGTTTTTGGTCTTAAAATGGCAGAAATGTCACCCTACATCTCCCTTACTCCTTCTACATTCCTCTTTCAGCCCAGCTTTCTCAAACACTTACTTGAACCCTTTCACCAAGGCACCTTCAATAAGGGGGGGAGTTTTCTTGTACCTGATTGGGAAATCACAGCCAAATTAATATGAAAGAAGGAAAACACTTAGCAAAAATGATAAGCCAACTTAAATGAGAACAACGTGAAATACAGAATTGTAATTTGTACATCTACACCAGCCACAAACACAGGTTTCAATTAACTAATTGCCTGAATCATCATTTCCCCCATCCTTCTCTTTCTTCAAAAATTCTTGGAAGTCCTCATATTTCTGCTTGTCTGAGATCTTTGTCAGTTAATTTGTTACAGGTCTTTAGTAATATAACTCAATTGGCTTTAATTCATTTACTATTCTGTAAAGCTAGAATTGATCCCGACTATCATTTTCACAAGCTACTTCTGCACTGATCATTTTTCTGACTGTTTTCTAGCTGTGAGGAACAAAGGAAATTTTGTTAAGAAACCTCACTCACTAGTTTTCATGTGAAAGCCTGCTCTGAGTCACTCCTTCCAAGGAGAATCTTCACACACCATTAGAGAGCTACTAGTTGTAACATGAGATTCTGACCCTTAATTCACACACTCCATTCATTGGCAAGTGATGTCTCTCTTTTTTTTTTTTCCTTTTGGAAACAGACATGATTTTAAACCTTTGGGAGATGTCAATAATGTGCAAATGATTATAAAATATAGTTGTTCAGTCTTATATTACGTGCCAGATGATGACTCACAATAAAATATCTCAAAATGTAAGCCAAAAGAGGAATGACTTGTCCTATGCTACAAGATAAGCTGCCACTAAACTGCCTACAAATATGTGCTGATCTCACTCTGAAAGTATAGATTATAGACATTATGAGATGGTTCTTCTCAGCTAAAGCAGTTGCTGCTTGTCTGACAACATTCTCACTCATTTTTTTATGCCCATGGCTTGCCATGAGTATTTGCAGGTACTTCTTGGGCACGGTGAGATCATAAATGTGCATTTGGCATAACTACCTGGGCTGAAGCTCTAGACTGAGACCCAAGAGACAGTTTTTACAGCCACAGTTTAATAAAAAAGTTTTCACTGTCACTTTGAACTGATCACATAGGAGTAATGTCAGGGAAACTCAGTTTTGTCACAGGGATCTAACAAAGCCCCTAATTTGAAGGACATTTGTGTTCAGAAGAGATAAGCTTAAATGGGAATAGGAGGAAACCCTCACCCTCAGGGTGAATAAGGTCAGTCTTTTGAGAAAAGCCTGAAAAGAAATTGGCCTGCTTAGCTAGCTAAAAGATAGACAGTGTGGGTTCTTTACCTGTGTACATATATACAGGGATACAAAGAGGTGGGAGTAAAGGGGGAGAAAGAAATTAGGAAGAAAGAAAAGCTGCTAATGCGAAATAACAAATGTAATACAAGATCAATTGTTCTGAAGTAATAATGCCCACAGTTAAGCTAACAGCAGGTCACAAAATCTGACAGGAGAAAGTTTGCTTTCTCTTAGGAGCTGTGTGTGGAAAAATCCAAAAGCCAGGATAAAATTGTGGTTATTTGTGGCAGCCCAGACCAGGATGTAGTTGTGCAGGGTCTTGTCTATGTGAATTTGTTTAAATGTAAGTAAATACACAGATATAAATGTTATACCATTGATTTTCTCTTTTTTTCTTTCTGAAGTAAAGAATAGCAACAAGAATCTCTCAGCTTTCCTGTTTATTGCTTTCTGTATTAGCCTCAAAGTTCCCCTAATTTCTCACTACCCTGCCAATCTTTCCTGCTTTTTCTTTACTCATATTTGATGGGTGACAGTTGCCCTCTACAGCTGGTATTGTCCTTTCAGTGTGTTTGTCCTGTCCTTGTGATAATCTGACTTTTTTTACGTCTCTGTTTCTGTCATGTTCTAATTTGTGCTCTTTCCCCTTAAATGGCAATGCTCAAATTGCATCACTGACCTTCCCTCTTGGTACAAAAACCTTGTTATTTAGGAAATCTAAGAGTTTGTTCAACAGAAAAAAGGAGACTATGGAGTAAGGATGTGTGCTGACATTTTAACTCCGCAGAGCTTTCCTGAAAATTCACAGTGACAGCAAACACCTGCAGTTCTCCAGCAGGCTGATCTTTCTCTTCTCTTCATTGGCAACCAGAGAATGCCTTTGGCACCTGTGGCCTGACATCCCCTGCAGTCTAGACTAACTTTGCTGTCTTCATTGAAACCTAGTTAAATCAGCCACCAGCCCAAACTGGTGCTTGAAACTACAGTCAGAACTGAAGAGACGTGAAAATGGCCTTTAGAGCCCCTTGCAGAGAGTTGCTCCAAAATGGGGAATTTGGCCAGGACAGTCTGTCCCATACTGTGGTCCCCAGTGTACTGAATGGGCCTTGGTATGGTCACAGTCCTGTCCCAGTCTGTCCTCTCTTGGGCCATCACAAATGCCGAGCAGTGTCAGGATCACAGGGAACCTGGGGCTAGTCTGGGGTGCCAAATACATTCAGGATGGAGGGATTTGGCCCTTACAAATGGTGTGAACCATTGACTTCCCTTTAAATTGTGATTTTGCTTTCTGCTTGGTGCTAATACTTTGTCATCACATATCAACAGCTCAAAATCTTTTTGTTTTCTAAATCTTCCCCATAAGATTCAAATATTTTACTATGTCTAGGTATGAAAATCATTTGTGTTGCATGTAGATTGCTGTGCAATTCAGGTTGCTTGTAAAAAATGTCAGCTTGTCTTCCTTAAAAAAAGAGACAGACAAATCAATAAAGTGTGGTATTTCATTTTGTCCAGCATAATGGGAAAGTAAATTAGTCAATAATGGGGTCTTCTAGGTAAGTAATTCTAACTGTGTTTGTTTCACACAACCTTTAGGAATAAGTGTGTTTAATATCTTTATGTGGAATGCCTACAATTTGTTATAATTTTATACTCTTTTCTGTCTGAGGACAACAGAATCTTGGCAATGCTTTGGAAATGGGATTAAAAGAGAAGCTTGAAAGGTTTGAAAATCTTTTTCACAGTAAAGCACTGTAAAGCGGTCATCAGAGTAAATTTCTATAAAGGAATTTCCCTAGATTTTTACTGCTGTAAATGAAAAGTGTAGCCCAGTGAATGAGAGTCCGGGGTTTGGCTTGATGTGGGTAATCTATAATCTTACAGAAGTTGGCAAATGTGAGCTGTTCTCAGTAAGCAAATGTTTCCACAATTGAGAAAATGCATGTGTCATAGGAGATATTTCTTCACAAGAACAAGAAGACTTTTATTGCTCATTTACATCTAACTTGCACAAAATGTTTCAAAAACATCTTGCTAGAAAATGTAAATATATAAAAACACAGAGTTTAAATATTGTGTGTTAGTTTTGTCTTAACGATAGTTTCTGATGAGACATTTGTTGGTAGCACAGCTGATATTGTGTATATTAGTTTTTTTAGGAAAAACAAGTATGAAGTGGTAAACATCCCTGTGCATGATAATGCAAACAAGACACGTAATTTTGTATCTGACAATTTGTGCAAGCAGAGTTGAGTCACGCAGGGCTCTGTTCAGCTGAAGAGCACACTCCCACCTCACGCAAATAAAAAAGCTCGCAGAGGTTCAAAAGAGAGCTTCACTCAGTGAGTTACTTCATTAAAAAAATTTAAATAAATTGTTGTAATACATCACTTTACTCTGCTGTACATTACTAAACCGAATTCAACAGTGTTAAAAACCTGCTTGGAGGCACGGTTGCTTTTGAATAGCTGTGTGGATTAATGCAAAAAAACCCGCTACAGAGGTGTTGGAACTACAGAGTACTCCAACAAAAGCTGGGTTACAGCAGTTAGTTTTTACTTTGAATGTTGATTTTGCCAAGGACATGTTGTACGTCAACATCTAAACCTTGGTGATCTGCACTTATTTCTTTTCATTGTGACAGTGAAGTCTGTCACATACACAGATGTAGTGCAATGACCCTTGTAAACAGCTTTATTGCCTCAAAACTCAGTGTTATGAAAGGCTGAGGAAAATTCACTTTGTAAGAATGGCTTCACAAGAAAACTTTGTTCATTTGTTAAACTGTATCTCTACAGTATGACAAAACAATCTGCATTGAATTACTTTTTTTTTTTTTTCTGTGTTGGCTTCTCTGGATTGTAAGATGCAGTGGGGATGCAACTTATATTCCTCTCCCTTTTATCCAGATTGCTATCCTGCTACTATTGATGTACAAAATTGTATTTTCATGGTTCGGATCATGAATCAAATTTACATAGTTGGGGATGAAGTCAATAAGCAAGAATATTTATGACAACAAGAATTCACTGTATTATCTATCTTAATTTATCCTAATTATATTGCCAGTTCTTTGGGCAGGAGCTGGTCTCACCTTTGTTCTGTGGTGTCCAGCTTGATTGTGTGTGTCTGCATGTATAGACTCTTGTGTTTTGTGCATTCTTACTGCACCAAGATCCCGACCATAGTGATGAAATATAAGAAACCTGTCAAGCATCTCTATGATATATCTATCCATAGAGCAAGGAAAATAGCTCAGTGTTCAAAGCCTAAATGAATTTAAATTTCCAGACCAAACCCTCATCCATACTCTGCAGGATTGTGTTGCTAGACATTAATAATATTGAACTGTGCACAGCCTCAGATGAGAATTATTTTACTCTTCAGAAAGAAACTTCTCAGGCTTCTGTCCCCCAGTATATAGTCATGGTATACTGAGTCATCCAAAAATACTCCCCAATTCTAATGAAAAAATAATCTCAGCTGTGTAAATGTTTACCTTCACTAGAAGGTCTACAGGGTGCATTGCTTAATGCAAATTGTAAATAATTGGATATTCCATTCAGTTTTCAATCAGGCTGAATATGAATATTTCTTCAGGCATCCCAGGAT
This sequence comes from Dicaeum eximium, assembly GCA_013396995.1. NCBI lineage: Eukaryota > Metazoa > Chordata > Aves > Passeriformes > Dicaeidae > Dicaeum > Dicaeum eximium. The sequence goes on from VWZP01009260.1 coordinate 216,137, forward strand.
TTCATTTTTTTTCTACAAGATTATTTTGGTGACAAAATAATACCACATATGCTGGAATAATCCTGAGAAAAGGAATGAGCCTAGTTGTATAATGCGATTAGAGACACCTGGAATTGGGTGAAATATCATCTAAAATAAAAATGCAAACATTTTCTTAAAGCCATTTTACATTTTGCTAAATATTTGTTATCACATCTTATCTAAAACTATTAAAGAAAAGAAAATATGCTCAATTTGAATAAAAATTAAATGTATCAAAGCTGAAAAATTCCCTACTGACTCAGTACAAGATTTCAAGCATTTAATTACATTATTTTAAATAGTTTTTCAATTCAACAGCTTTAGCAGTGTTTGGAATAGACCCTATTTTCTTTAATTACCCATCACACAGAAAAGATATAAGTAACCTAGTGCTTCAAATAAGAAACCAACATTTCCCTTGCACTGAGAAAGTTAGAGGAAGTTTCACTGTGAGGCACAGGGCAAGAGTAGGTATTACTAAAACAGAAGTGTAACATCTATCAAAGATCTGCTTTTTCACTACGAGGAGGAAATAACTTTCTTGAACTTTTTAGTAAGGTCAGATGGCAGGTGACACACCTTGAATATCTCAGAAGTCTCACCACCACAGCCATGTAGGTTCCCAAGCAGGAACTCACCTGCTCAACAATGCTACTCCTTTCCTTGTTTTCTTTTTTGTATGTGTGGTATCAGTACTCTTAGACACATGGGGATAGTGCTGTGTAGGAGTTGGACTCTGTGATCCTTGTGGCTCCCTTCCAATTCAGCATATTCTGTTATTCTGTGATCCCTGAACTTGCATTAAAACTTTCCTTCAGTTACTGTTTAGACTTCCATAGTTTATCACATTAAAAAAACCCCAAAGCTTCAGGAAGTTTATGATTTCTGTGAGCTGTCTGTGATTTCTGTGATCTTGATTGGGCTCTTCAACCATCACAGGATGGCAGAATGATTACTAGTGAACTGGGCTGTGGGACATATGAGTTTTTTCAGCCACTAACACATCTTACTGGGCTGGGAGTAGCAAGAACTGATGACCAAAACTTCATCAGGACTTGAATAATGCACTTCAGAGCAGTTACATTTTTTTTAAATGCTTACATCACATGGCTGGCATTTCTGGTTTTAAATTTAATTAATTTTAATTAATGAATTTTAAATTTATCTCCAATTTGCATCTACTAGCGTTAAAAGATAAAGCAATCTTAAAAACTCTATTTTCATGAGCAGCAGGCTAAAATTATATGTGTGACCAGAGTCCTTTGTTTCAGGTGTAAGAACTTAAGGGCTGAAAAACTTAGAAATTAAAACATTGCATGAAGACACAGGTCAGAGATCTTTGTGTTGTGGGATTGCTTTGCTGTTCTGGGGTCCACTAGTCTGTAAGCAAGTAGATTGTTTGATCTCTGCCTGTTTCATTCCTTAATTACTCACTCTTAAATCACAGTCAATTTTCACAGTGTCTTTGATGAAATAGCCATTAATAGACTGTTGCCTTGCACTTTTGTTGACATTCATTTGTAAAAGCCACCTGAGACAGTAGCACAACAGGTAAAATACACAGCTGATTGAGAAAAGTAAGTTATTATGATGCTGGTTCTCAGATTTTATTTCTAAAAGTATCAGGAGTAATTCAGAATGGAAGACTAATTGGTCAAAAGACGATGTAAATAGGAATAGAACAACTTTCAATCCTAATCTTTTTAAGACCAGCTGCTTAAATTTTCAGTCAATATATAAAGGCTGGATATAGTTGGTTTATAAGGCACAAACAGGAAGAAGAACAACAAAAATCTCCCCATGGCAAACAAATTGTTTGTAACCAGGTTTAAAGTCTCTTACCAATTTTCAGTTTACAATAAGAATTCCCTTTTCACATTATCTAGGAAAAGTGATGCTATTCAAAGCTCTAATCCACATAGATATACTCTAAACAAATTTTCATTTTCTACAGAGCTGCCACATTATGTATATGTGGTGAAAAACGAAATCAAAATTATTTTGATTTTGTCTGATTAATCATATCTTTAGGATATGATTATTGAAAGAGATATCTAAAAGAACATCTACTCTCTTTAAAATTTCTGGAGTGACAATGTCACCATTGCAATGATTCAATTCAAATGCAGAATAAAGTTGCTCTACTATGACTGTAAAAAATTCAATTTCAAAGTTTTTTTATTGCTAAGAAAAATGCTAAATAGAAATTTGTGATTGTAGTAAAATTAATAGGTTGACAAATATACTTAATTTTCCTTTAATTTCTATGTTAAAATGAAGAAATTACCTAAGGTGATCTAAGTGGTTTTGTTGTATAACATTATTTAAAACTTTATCAGCCATCTCTATAGTAGTTTCCATGATGAAAATCTTGTAGTAAGCTTTCACTGAAATAGATAAACATTAAAGTATTTTAAAATTAGCCCTGATTGTCAGCTGTTATCCACAAGAAGAGCATTCTCATTAAGCAAAGTAGAATATCAGTTTTAGGGAAATTGGCTTCTGCCATTGAAAAATACAGATACATCTCAAAGTGTGTCAATATGGATTTTCATCTGATTTTATTAACAGGTCATGTTATGAAAAACATTTATATCTAGTGAGTGCTTCATATTAAAGTATAAAAGAGTCCTTTTGTTTGCTTCTTTAACATAGTTTTCTACTGTCTTCTCTAGTGCAGAGATGCAGAGATATTCATGTGGTTTTCCAGCCCCAGAATGTGAAGGAATTGAAAGAGTCTCAGTGTGATTAAAATCACAGAATCATGGAGTCACAGAATATCATAAGTTGGAAGGGGCCCACAAGAATCATCAAAGTCATGCTCCTGGCCCTGCACCTGACAGCCCCAGTAATCAAACCCCGTGCCTGAGAGCATTGTCCAAATGTTTCTTGAACTCAGGCAGGCTTGGTGCTGTGATCAATGCCTTAAACATTTAGCCTTGCAATTTCACTGAGTCACTGACCTTTAGCACTGCTGTAGGGATTTTGTACTTACTGTCAGAAGGATGTCAAATATAGACCTTTATTAGTATGAATGCAGAGATTGAATCCAGGCATAAAAGAACAAACTAGGATTTTCAGGAATTCTTGTTGCATGGCATTGTTGCAAACTTCATGGAACAGCAAAAAAAACCCAAACCAACAAAACCAACCAACCAACCAATCAACCAACAACAACAACAACAAAAGTTAGAAAGAAGGTAATTTCAAAATATCATGCTCTTCCACTGTGACCAAGAGACCCTAAGGAGAGTGAAAGGCATTACACAAACAGTACCTGCTGGTTAAATCCTTTATGGATATTTTCACAGCCTATTGCAATGCTGGAATACAGCAAGGCTGAAGAATTAAAATCAGACAGCATAAAGGACTTTCATCATGCAGATGATGCTAGACTTAGATGATAAATTAATTAATCTAAGAAAAGATGTAATCATATTAAAGCTGCCACAGAGGGGGAGATCTCTTGTGAGAGATACTGAATATGAACATATTGTACAGTTGCTTTATGAAATACTTTTGGCAAAATATCAGTAGCAAAATCTTAATAATGAGCATGAAAAAACAGTATTGAGAAATACTTGTAGGTTTTAAAAATATATTAACTGAACTAAAAATGGATGGACTGGGACTAATATGAGAACTCATACAGTTGGCTGCAACACCAGTGCTCTGGAGATAATTAGAAGCTTGGAGTAACATATTCAGGTTTCCTTTAATATCCTTAGAGTATTTGCATTTTGGGGTAGCCTGAATTTTGCGTGGAAACTGCCTCTGTAGAGATGACATTCTTCCTCTGATGTTGAAAACTTCCTGGCATCCAGTAGAGTGATCTGGAGGCTTGCCTACAGCTTTTATTCCATTCAAGAATGCCCTTCTGCAGTGCATTTTAACTGACTGTCCCCACTCACCATGCTGTGGTTCACAGCACAGTATTTTCTAAGATACCATGAACTGGGTTCCTTCCAGATGCTTTCCAGGAGCACACCTGTCACCAAGGCACATTCTTTCCCTGAGACCACAGCAGATGTTGCCCAGTGCTAAAACCAACTAAACAAAACCCCCCACCTGAAATTTCCCATCCTGAAATCAGTACTGCTTCCCATCCGTAATATAGTCTCAATGTCCTGTGTAATGGGGTAATCAACACCGACCTCAGAAAAGATTCATGGAAGCATGGTGTGTGCTGGATGCAACTTTGAATTAAACTTGTGAGGCCTTTTCATATGCTGGGTAATGGACTAGACATAAGACAGCAGAAATGAAGAAGGGAAATCAGCTTTCCCTCCTCTTCCCACTGATTCAGTTTCTGAGCTTTCCTACTTACATAGCATCATTGGACAAGCTTAGGGGAAGAGCTTAGAACCCAGTTTGTCAATAGAAGGTCTCAAAACACAAAATCACACAAAACTTTGTTGTCTTTACTGTTCCTGGTATGGGCATCAAGCTTTGCACTGGTGTAGAACCATTAAGGTTGGAAAAACCTCCAAGATAATTGAGTCCAAACATTAAGCCAGCACTGCCAAGTCCACTACTTCCAAAAGCCTTTCAAACATGTCCAAGGATGATCAACTCAATCACTTCCTTGACCACTCGTCCTCTGAAAAAATTTTCCAAATATCTGATCTAAACTTCACTTGGTGCAAATTGAGGGCATTTCCACTGGTCCAATCACTTGTTACCTGGAAGAAGAGGCCAACCCCACCTTGCTGCAGACTCCTTTCAGGTATTTGTAGAGAGCAGTAAGGTCCCCTCTCAGCTTCCTTTTCTCCAGGCTAGACAATCCTCGCTCCCTCAGCTGCACCTCACAGGACATGTTCTCCAGATCCTTCACCAGCTCTGTTGTCCTTCTCTGGACATACTCCAGCCCCTCAATGTCTTTCTTGTACCGAGGGGCTGAAAACTGAGGGTTAGAGCTGCAGCTTCACTGGTGCTGGGTATAGGAGAAAAACACTGGAGAATGTGTCCATAAATCCTGCTGCCTCTCTCATGCTAAATCAGTGCTCTACCATTTGAGGTAATTGCCCCTCATTCTTAATTCAGGACTTTGTCTGTGACTGCTGACAACTTAGTGTGGGAGTCCAAGACACAGAGAGTG